>VZSZ01000216.1:84844-108056 GCA_013398815.1 Ibidorhyncha struthersii
AAGACTGAAAGCACAAAAGCTCTTCTTCTGAAATAGCAGCAGCAGGCTGCAAAAGCATGTATGGCATTTGAAGACAATTACTCTGAGTTTAACTAGTTACATTCATCAGCCCATCTGGGAGAACAAGTACCTGATATCTGAAAAACAGAGACGGACGTAAGCAAGGAAAGAGGCATTAACCTGGTTATCACCTACAGGGGAAGACAAAAAAAAAAAAAGTGATATATTGGTAATTTACTGCCTGCGTGACGTGACGGCTAACAGAAGAGGCAAGAAAAGATTACAAATTGCTACAAAACCAATATTGCCACTGGGCACGTGATTGCAAGCATCAAGACTCAACTTCTGAAAATGGTTTGGAGATCTTTTTTTATATACGATGGCTGTCACAGCAGGCAATGGATGAAGAGTCTCTGTTACAGCCTGCTCGGGCTTTCTAAAGAGACAAGGATTTACATTTTGCGTCTGATGATTCCCGTAAGTCTTCCCTGCCCCTGCAGAACACAGGCAGCGGGTGCAGGTACGATGCAGTGGAGCTGAGAACATCCCTCTTCTTCCTCCTGTGCTATTGTGAAACATTAAATTTGAACCTGATTCTTTGTGTGCAGCTCCACATCAAAAAGAGGGGAGATTTAAATGAAATAATACTGCTCTAACTTAAATAGACAGAAAAACTAAAAATTGGATTGTAACTACAATCCAATGAGAGCAGCAGGCATGCTAGGAAGCTTTCACCAGGAGTGCCGAAACTCTCCCCCCAGAAGCTATAGACTCTTAAACCTCTGCAGGTACTCCCTGCTCACAAAGAAAAGGAGCTGAAGCCTGTTGACAATGATCCAACTTCGGCCTTCTTCCAACATGCAAGTCCCATCTCAGGCAAGAGTCACAAATCTATTATTTTTTGGCTTATTGCAATGCCAAGCCACGACCACACTTCTGGAAACAAAGGCTGCAGAAGTGTTCTGCCCCAATCAAAACAGTAGGCTCTGATTTCAACTTATGAGGGTTGATTTGAGCTCTAAAAGCAAACAGAAAAACCACTGTATCTTCTAACCTAACTGAAAAGCCATTTTAGAAATAAAAACCTGAAGCATTTCATCCTCATCAGTGTCATTCAAATGAAATATTCTCACGTTGCAAAAACTCCCTCCACCGCACACACAGTTTCTTTCTGACACTATTGCAGTGGAACAGCACATGCCAAGTCTGCTCTCCTGCTGGGAACCTTCCCTCCGCACACACTGAGGTTTTCACCCTTTATTTTCACGTTAGGAGCGACCTTCTCCTCTACAGCCTTCAGCAGTTTACATGGAATCATAGAATGTTTTGGGTTGGAAGGGACCTTGAAGATCATCGAGTCCCAACCCCCCTGCCATGGGCAGGGACACCTCCCACCAGACCAGGTTGCTCACAGCCCCATCCAGCCTGGCCTGGGACACCTCCAGGGATGGGGCGGCCACAACTTTTCTGGGCAACCTGTTCCAGTGCCTTACCACCCTCACAGTGAAAAATTTCCTCCTAATATCCATTCTAAATCTACCTTCTTCCAGTTTAAAGCCATTCCCCCTCATCCTATCACTACACACCCTTGTAAAAAGTCCCTCCCCAGCTCTCCTGTAGGCCCCCTTTAGGTACTGGAAGACCACAATAATGTCTCCCCAGAGCTTTCTCTTCTCCAGGCTGAACAACCACAACTCTCTCAGCCTGTCCTCATAGGAGAGGTGCTCCAGCTCTTTGATCATCTTCGTGGCCCTCCTCTAGACCCACTCCAACAGGTCCATGTCTTTCCTATGATGGGGGCTCCAGAGCTGGATGCAGTACTCCAGGTGGGGTCTCAGCACAGTAGAACAGAGGGGCAGAATCACTTCCCTTGACCTGCTGGCCACACTTCTTCTGATACAGCCAAGTGGCTGCTACATCGCGAGACTTCCCTGAAACTCTCTGGGAAAGGCTATATCCAAGACGTGCCAAACCGGGGCCTCCCCAAAACAATTCGGCCACTTCTTCATCCTTGGCTGTCCTACTTCTCCTACCCCCTTCTGGGTTGTGCAACCCCACCAGCTCAACACAACCAACTAAGGAAAGTCAAATAGAGAAAAGTCAATTGTCAGGTCATGCCTGACACTCCTCTCCTTCCTCTTAACTCCGTCCCCATAAATATTTCCTCTGTGTGTTCAGGTGTGCTGGTCTCCCTAGGGAGCCCCTGCCCCTGGATACGTGCACCTTGGACTACTAAAGCCAACCCAGATGTTAACACAGCTAGAGAGAAGCACATCCGTTCTTGCTGCACTCAGGTTTGAATATTGCTAAGACAGAGCTGCAGAATGAAAAAAAAGTAAATATTGCTGTACTGCATGATCCAGAGCACTTCTTTAATTTAATTTCAGCGAAAGTTTGAACTCTTTCAAAATTCTTGCTCTCCTACTCATAGATCTTGTCCAGGATCTTCTAAGAATATGAATTCCTGCAAGATTTAATACATTTTCTGAATTTACAAAACACACAGGCTGAAAGAACAATAAAAGCTCTTTATGCCATCAGCTGCGTAAAGCTTCAGGATGTTCGGGTTTCTTGATGCTGCCCCAGAATCTTTGTTGTACTTTTTCAACATTAATTGGATTTTTATCTTAAATGACATACCTTGGAGAAGAAGGGCGAGACAGAACAGAGAACAGGACAAGACTAACTTTCCAACATGTTTATACATTTAAAAAACCAAACCCTCTATCATCTGGGCTTTGAATCAGCTTTTAAGAAAATTAATCAGTATGTAAAAGCTCCTGAGTGAAAATACTGGAACATTAACATCAGTTACAGTTACCTCCTTAGCCTGAGCCCCTAAAATAAACAAGGCCAACACCCAACGCACACACATTGCCATTTTCTTTTTGCAATTGCTTAAATTCGTAACAGCAGTAAGCACAGGCAGTTCCGAGTAAACAAACAACTGCTTAGAAAGACAGGTAAGGCAGCGTTACAGGCATGTGCTCAAGGCTTCCTTCTGGCAAAACGCTCATCCACTGAGTCCAGCTGCAAGTACAAATACTAAACAGTGTGTCCCCCCCGCCCCACTGTGGTGTTAAGGATTCTGTAGATGAGGACAGAGACAGGCATTGCTCTTCTTTGCAGCCTGAGCAGAGATTGCCAATTCTGAGCCCATGTTGGGGAAAAAGCACTTTGAAAGACATTCTTTGATCAGATGGTGAATACAATCCTTCTTCCCATTCTCAAGTCCAGTTATAAAACAATTTCTCAGCATCATTACATCCCTTCCGGACCAATTTAAAATATTTTTTATTCCAAAAGTCAGTACCTTAGGGTTCTCTACCTCATACATCCACCAACACCATACACATACTATAGAATCATAGAACTGTTGAGTTTGGAAGGGACCTTTAAGATCATCGAGTCCAATCATTAACCCAACCTGACAAAACCACTTCTAAAACATATCCCCCAGTACCACATCTACCCTTTTTTTAAACACCTCCAGGGATGGAGAATCCACCACCTCCCTGGGCAGCCTATTCCAATGCTGGATAACCCTTTCAGTGAAAAAATTTTTCCTCATATCCAACCTAAACCTTGCCTGGCTTAACTTGAAGCCATTTCCTCTCGTCCTGTCACTTGTCACTAGGGAGAAGAGGTCAGTCCCCATCTCTCTACAACCTCCTTTCAGGTACTTGTAGAGAGCGATAAGGTCTCCCCTCAGCCTCCTCTTCTCTAGGCTAAACAGCCCCAGTTCCCTCAGTCGTTCCTCATAAGACTTGTCCTCCAGACCCCTCACCAGCTTCGTTGCCCTTCTCTGGACACGCTCCAGCACCTCAATGTCTTTGTTGTAGTGAGGGGCCCAGAACTGAACACAGTACTCGAGGTGGGGTCTCACCAGTGCCAAGTACAGGAGGATGATCACTTCCCAAGTCCTGCTCACCACACTATTCCTGATACAGGCCAGGATGCCGTTGGCCTTCTTGGCCACCTGGGCACACTGCCGGCTCATATTCAGCCGGCTGTCCACCAGCACTCCCAGGTCCTTCTCCACCGGGCAGCTTTCGAGCCACTCCGCCCCAAGCCTGTAGCGCTGCATGGGGTTGTTGTGACCCAAGTGCAGGACCCGGCACTTGGCCTTGTGGAACTTCATACCATTGGCCTCAGCCCACCAGTCCAGACTGTCCAGATCCCTCTGTAGAGCCATCCTACCCTCAAGCAGATCAACACGCCCGCCTAGCTTAGTGTCATCTGCAAACTTACTGAGGGTGCACTCGATCCCCTCGTCCAGGTCATTGATGTATTTTCATTTAAAAAAAAAAAGAAGCAATGACATATCCCAAGTTGCATTCCTCCATCACAACATTTGCTCCCCACAGCCTGGGGCTATAAGCACACACCACTGCTTGAGCATAAGGCAACCTGAACAGTTTTGGTGGCACTGATGTGGGACCCTCTCCTATGTATAGTAACAGCACTATGCAGGAGGGGCACTATATGGACTGCAGGAAGACAACGGCCCCCTCAGCCTAATCCCAGAGGAAAAGCCCCACTGCACAGCGAGGGATGGGCAACGGGAAGACCCTTAATCTTCTCCCCTCTTATGACTGTGAAATGAACTTTCTACCTGATTGCCTGCTAGAGTTTTTACAGCACCAATGCCAAGTGCTGCCAGTCAAGTAAGTCTTAATAAAGACAAGTGCTACAAAAACCCTTTCCAGTTGGACTATCATAGAATATCTCAAGTTGGGAAGGACGCAGTAAGGATCATCAAGTCCAACTCCCTGCTCCTTGAAGAACTACCTAAAACTAAACCGTATGACTAAGAGTGTCGTAGCAGAGTACATGAGGACATTTTGATTTTAAACCAGGCTGAGGGGTCTGTTCGGGTTAACTATGGCCAGCCAATACTCTACCTTGAAAGGACAGGGAAACATTACTGCAAAGAAACTCTGTACATCTAAGTAGCTATCGCAAGGTGACCTGAACTCTGTAGTGTGAAGAGATTCACCAAGCAGCTTGGCAAGCCCAAGGGTTGGTGCAGGCAGCATCCTCACACCTCTGGTTACAATGACAAGTCAGTGAAATGATTAATACAGGGATCCACCTGCTGTCCTTTAACGCATGGCCAGTCCAGGGACTAAATAAGAGTTATTATAAGAATAACATCCCTTGTAAGAAATTAATGTAAACATTCAGATGCAAGAAGACTCCTTGCAGTGGTTTTGATTTTCAACACTACCTCCAGTTGCCACAACCTTCATCGTGGGAGACTTACAGCTGGTTAGCAGTCCAGAGAAATTTGGCCGCAAGAGCTGATTCTAGCTTTAATGGAATTTTGCAAGGGCTTTGTCCTTTTATTTTTTTTTGGGGGGGGGGGGGAGAAGGACAAACCAAAACACCCCCAGGAACCAGAATTAAAGTTTCATCATCACTTCCCCCCCCTCCAACATCAACAAGATTCTGCAGAGGCCTTGCCAGCACCCCACAGTTACAGCTCTTTCCATGCAACTTTTGCTCACAAGTGTTGTAATCGCTCCTCCTAGATCATGTTCCAGATGATAAAAGGGTGAGCCACTGCTGTGAACAGAACTCCTTTCATCACCAGAAAAGTGTGCTTGAAAAATACAAGCAGCTGAAGTCTTTTCATCTTTTCAGTCCTAGAAAACAGCACATCATCACCTTTCAGATGTTAAGTACTTCTGCTTAATATGCAGGTATTACATATTTAAGTTAAATTAATAAAATCATGGCAATAGACTCAATTCTGAATTTTGAGTCACACTATTGCTATCATCCATGGCATGTCCCTAGATTCTTATTTATCTAGGGAAACACAAAACAAGAAAAGCCATTTACTACCACAGGTGATGGCAATGCTAAGAACATCCTCACCAAAATTAGTGCTCTGCCATACTATGGCAAGTACAAATTGATCCATCATCCTAAGCCTAGCACAGAACAAGAGAGAATATGAATCATCTTCGTTTTATGGATGCAGAACAGGATTACAAAGCCATTAGGCGACTTGTAATATCAAAAGCTTCAGACTGTAAATTAGTATGTATCTCTCCAGCTCACTACCTTAACCATCAAGGCAAAGCAGTCTTCCTCCCTGATAAGGTAAGACAGTGATAAATAAACACAGAAAGAATCTTACGTTGTGTTGCAAACAATACGCTATTCTGAAAATTAAAGCCTCTCAGTTTTCCTAATGCGGCGATGAGATGACAGAATAAAGCAACAGGTCCAGTTTCTCATTAAGTCACTGGCAACACCACATTACTGAGTAGTGTCGATACAGGAGCTGTTGCCAAGACAAAGTGATAGGAATGAAAGATGAAGCATTTTACAAGCATTTGATTTCATATTCTCGGCTCTTCCACTGACTTTTTATGCAGCTGGGGCAAAAATTGAAAGACACACACTTGCCATGCTGTTCTCTCTGGTGTATTTAGTACGGACCAAGATTTTCCAGTTCAAGGAGCACAACAAATTCACACAGTCCCTTAGGTACCAACTCCATGATCTTCTTTGGTGACTCTATGGTAACAAACAGCAAAAAGTGCAGTCAGATGAACGATGAGGACCAGGAGAGTCATTCAGAGGATGCTCAATGTGTCTCCAAATCAGTTGAGGTAAGAGCTTTAAAAGGAATTCTGGCAGCTGTGCACATCTTGGCTAGACAGAGAGAGTATTCCAGAATACCAAGCTTACCCGTGAAAAAGTGATCTCTCTCAATCTCACAAAGTTTGAGGGTGAATAGAAGGATACTTCCTCCTAGAGGACAATAAAGAATGAATAATCAAGTATACAAAAAAAGCTGTAAAATGGTAATAGCCCAGGAAGGACACAGACTGTTGCAACTCATGGTGATAAACAGAGACAAAGAAAATGCCTTTACGATTTTGCAACCGATCAGAGAAGACAAGACTCCCACCCAAAAGCAGGTCATTTTCTTGAGTGCTTTTATCAACGGCAGGAGGTGGTGTCACAGTGGGCTGTCAGACATTCCTCGGGGACATGCAGATCACAAGGCTTGTCTTGAGCTGAAATATGATTTAGCAAAACAGAGACAGTAACAGAGATTAAAACTTTAATTTAAAACTTTGCCAACAAAAATTGATTACAAAAAGGGAAATTATCTGTACAAAATAAGAAAGGAGGTACTAATTTGACAAGAGACTGCCATTGTCAGTGTACACTGGAGGACAAACAGTGCTTCGGGGCACATGACAAGTGAGAAATGAACAAACTGAGCTAGTAATATGGAATTCTGAAGTGGATTTTCCATAAACCAAACTAAATTGACCTGAAGCAGCAGCTCAAAAGCTAATCAAGATCTATCAGAAGCCTATTCTCCTTGCAAACCTTTTCCTCTTAATTTAGAGGAGGAGGATGTACTAGAAAGCAAGACTCAGCACAGTGCACTGGGCCAGGACAATGACTTTTGCCATGCTTCCTCCCACTCAAGCCTTCCTTCTGGCCTTCTGTACAAAGAAGTTCTGCAATTTGAGTGTGCCAGGGTTTTAGCTGAATCACAAACTATTGCCTCTTCACTTAGCAGTTAGGTCCTGACTCAAAATGAAGACAAACGCTTTGGAGACAGTGATATTACTATGACTAAAAAGACCAGCTGCATCACGACTCCTGTAAAACTGATGGTTCTCAAACTTTTCAAGTTAGCGTCAAATAACAGCTGCCGGTCAATGATAGATTAGTATTTACAACACTGCAGTCCTCTTTTCTACCTACCATTTTATACAAAGAGACAAAAGCATCTTTAAAATTCATCACTGAATAGACAAAAATGGCAGGTGATTTCTGAACTCCAAGTTCCTGTAAAACCTAAGCACAAAATACGATCATTACCAGTTTTCTACATTTTTCCACAAGCTGAATCAACAAAATTGAGTTGCAGTGAAGAAATAGAGCATGCATTTTTTTTTCCAAGCAAGCCAGCTGAAAACCTCCAGTCTGACTGCTTATTTTCCGCTCAGTTTCACATGACGTAGTATTTACAAGTTTTTAAACCTTCAGAACCTAGGTTTAGTGAAGAAACAAAATAGTAATAATAATGTTTGGCCCAGATTCACTTCACCTACTTATAGATACCTGAGATACCTAAGTTGGGGCAGAACAGCTTTCTGTGCCCTACCTACCCAGTAAAAAGACAGACAAATACTAAAGGGAAATTCAGTCAGAGACTTCAGTCTCATCCTAGTGATGATGCTCTTCTTCCACCTATAAAACAAAAAGTGAGTAACTATATTCCAACTTATAAGTCTTGGTTAAGCTTGGAGTAATTGCGTTCTGAGCTTAAGTACTGTCATTTATGTGAACCTAAGCCTTACCTTGCTCATTAGCAGCTCCCACCTAGGGGAGTTGGGGACTCTTAAGAACGCTATGAGATGTGCATTAGTCTTCCTTACAGCTGGGAAAACTGAGATAAGAAGTTTGCTCAAGCCCATGCGGTGAGTCAGTAACAAGCCAGCATTACAGCTTCCTGGATCTTAGCCCTGTGCTCTGCCCACAGAAACCCAGTACGAGGAAAACTACTGCACAGAATCATTCCCTTTTCTACGTCAGTAAGTTTTACCAAAAAAGTACAGATACTAATAAACAGTGTACATAATTTCTTATTTGACAATGAAAGAGTCCTGCAGTAAAGCAATATGTTCTATTGTATCTTGACCCTGGAAAAGTTTATTTCCAGCTTTGACTCTTTGATGTCTTAAAGCTTTTAAGAGAAAGTTGAAGATTCAGTTAACAAACATAATGCTGCAGTCAGTACCCCTTACATTAACCACAATGATATGTTACATTTTCTAGTTTAAGTAGTATTTGTGCTACCCAATTTTGCAATCAAAATAGAAACCTTGAAGCCAAGAATTCACAGATCTTGGGGAAAAAAGACACGCCAGACAACTTCGGTTTAAACAGAGCAAGTCTTGTAACATGCCATGAAGGGTTCAGATATTTCAATTCTGTGAATATCTGTTACTGCAATTTCAAATGAAAGCACTGTTATCCTTATTCTTGCCCAGCCCATGCTGTAGCAGGCAGGACAAATGCTGCACAGCAAGAAAAAACTCCCCTCAAAACACAGCTTAATAATGGAAATGAGACATTTGCACTTTGCTTTATGAATGCAGCAGAGAGATACCACTTAAATAATGTTTCCAAAGATCCTGGGACTTAAGCGCAGCTATGGAAAAAGTCAGCTTCCTAGACTTTGGGGTTAGTTTGATCCATCTGCCTCACACTGGATTCTTACCTTACCACAGTCAACCAAGCTTTTAGCCTACCAGGCGAGACAGAACACCATTAGCTTGTTCCCTCACATCATGGAACAAGATGGCATAATGGATGCCCATTGCAACAGACAGACAATACTGTATAAAGAAGGCTTTTTTTAATGGAAGAATCAAATTGGACACTACTGGCTAACCTGGAGCAAGATCTACATTTTTCCCTTCTGGAGTTTTTCCATTTTCTCTTGAACCAGAAACATTCTTTATGTGAAATCCAACAGTACAACAGAGAGCTCAGTTCTTAAGCATGCTCTGCACCAGGAAGGGTCGGTTCTACGTCCAATTAAACCAAAGAGTTGCTGTTTTCCAAGAACAGGAGTTCTTCACTGGTCACCTAGCCGGAAACCTTGACCCCAGTTGTGTCTTCCACCACCCTGCTGGTCTTCTGCAGCTCTTCTCATGCTAGGGGGTGGGACACCAAACCCTGATACTCCTCCTCTCCTATTTGGCAGCCAGCGGTACCTAGGACAAGCCAGAAAAGAAAAGGAGAGTTTGAGAAACAGCTGTATCTTAGGGGTAAATGCCAGACTACTTTTCCATGCACTTCCTTTTAGCTGCTAGAATTTGCGGTAAAATTGGCTTTTCACAGCAGTACTTCACAGAATTCTTTCCAAATCTAAGCCCCCAGCACATGAGGAATGAGAATTCTGGGGAACTTCCATCTCTGGGAAATGGTTAGATACGGTAATTCAAACACAGGGGGAAAAAAACACGTAAGGAAGTCTCATTGTTGAGAATTAATGCTGTGATACAAACTTAATTCCCCTAACTTCTTTCCCTTTTTTCCCAGGGGAAATAAAAGTTCCAAATCACTTGTGAGCATCTTTCTCTTCAATAGTTGCAAAGCTCCTGTTATCACAGCATACAACCACCTCGCTGCTCTCCAAGTAAACGTTCCTGAGGAACTGGTGACCAAAGAGACTAAGGGAAACAGGCTCAAGCAACCAGCCTGTCTGAAATCAAAGCTCGAGTGACCTGGCCAGAGCAAATTAGAGATGCAAGACTTCAGCATCCAACTTAGGCTACCATCTAAATAGAGTGATCTAAAACACAGCTGCTGCATTTTGCAAGGGATGTCATCAATGCAGAGTCATTTCAGCTCTACAATAACTACACCAAGCTCCTGCAAATCCTTTGCCGAATCTGATCACTAAAATCTGAGGCCCAAACATAAAACCCAGATTGCTTTCTACAAGAAAAATGATCCTGTATAGAAAAAGTTCTTCACAACTATATTAAAGGTATCTGTAATTCACCACAGCATTTTTTTTTAACAAAACATTACAGTGCAAAGGCAGAATTTATCCCTGTGTAGAGATGTTTGCAGTACTTCTGTTCCTGCTTCTCAAATATAGAAAAAAATTAAATACACATACAAGGAATCAACAGAATTGCACATAACCAACAAGACTGATGGCAGTTTCAGAGCTGTTATTACCTTGAAATACATTTTTAAAAACACATTTTGTCTTCTAATCTTTATGGAAAATTAGGTTTACCAGAAGGGTTTGCAAACACAAGAGTAGAGTATAAAGCTTTCCTACTCATTAAAACTTGTACAGAAAGTATAACTGTTATTCAACTTCACATCTAATAAACAGTTTATGCTATAAAAAGGGTTAACTGAGTTGCTTAGTAAAGTTTGATAGAGAAAGAATATTTACAATCCAAAAGGATGAGGACAAGGGCAACTGAAGCTACAAACTTTGGCCTCTGACTGTATTATTTCAATGCCAGAACAATAAACATATCATAAGAAAAAGCACTTCAGAAACCAAGACCTGCAGCCTCACTCAAGGTGACTGGTACAAACTGCAAAGCAGAACACATATTATAGTCCTGAACAAGTCTACAACTGACTCCTATTGTTAAAAGTTGCTGAACTGGTAGCTACTGTAATGATAAATGGAAATACAGATAAAAGATCATTTATAGGAGAAACCCTTTTTTTTTTATACCATCTGATAATTGTTAGGGAGTTCTCTTTACTACAGCTCGATTCACGAGCAGAACTATGACTTTTGCCCTTACTGTTAAGAGTGGGTAAAGGAAACAAGCCATCCATAAGGGTAACAAAACTCTCACATGGGCCACTTATAAGAAACTCAACATTTCTGATGACTCAGGAGCACAGTCAATACAATAGTCTGAAGCAGGTTGATTTAGCGAAGTATTTTACACCTTACAATCCCAGCAAATATACATCTGATGAACAATACAAAAAATTGGACCAAACAAACAGCGAGCTAAAGAATAAAGCCAGCTTACAGGAACTGAGGTGTGGACAGAAAATTCCTTCCTCCCAAATCCATTGGATATTTAAACATTAAGAAGAAATACAGGTGGCCAACCAGATTTCCTATCAGCTCATTGATGACTCTGCAAGGCAAAAGAAAAAAAATTGTTTTACGTGCTGTCTTCTCTGAAAATAAAGAGTGACCATCTTCTGTCAGTTACCGCTGTTCACCTGCCATGGGCATTGTCAGGGCTGTGAGCCACAGAAAATTTGCCTTCCCTCAGCATTTTGCAGCCACTTCTTTAGAAGGGCCAGCCTTCAGTACCAACACATCAACACGCTGTTCCACCCTCCCTTCCAAGCCTTCTCTACAGTCTGTACTGAAAACACAATTAAATACTTGTTTACATCAGAGAATTAGACCGTACAGCTATTAGTGTCTAAAATAATAGTCTGCAGAGCTTGAGAAGTTACTGCTGTTTTCACTGGACAACCTGTCTCCTGCTGTACTGAACTGTTTTGCTCCTGATTTTGCAAAAGCACTGCTGAATGGAGGCCCTTGAGTATCTTCCGTCATGCATAGAAACAGCAGGTATCTAACAGCAAGCAGTTTTCTCAAGTGGCGGGTGAGTCAGTAGGAGGCACAGCCAGAAAAGGGAATTTGGTTTTGCTTTAGTATCTCCTCCTTTAATAAATCAACCACATAACTTGGTATTGCCACTAATTATGTTACAGCGGCACCAAGAGGCCCCAGTCAGCGCAGGGCACCAATGGGATAGACCGTGCACAGAGGGGATTTCTGCATCATGGAGTTTAGCCAAAGAAACCCAAGACAGACCAATGAATTCAGCAAGTGCTAATATGGCACTCTGTGGGCTTGTTATTGCCATTTTCCCTTGTTTCATAAGCTGAAAAAAACATCACACTGGGCAAGACTGTGAGGGAAAGAAGTAACAGCACTATCAGAGTCAAGCTAAATTTGTTTCTCGTACTGATGGTTGGTCATATGGGACGACATCTTTCTTTACTATGCAGTTGTGTTTTAGTAAGGAGAAGGCCTAATGCATAGATCTACTAGAAAATAAACCAAGTTCTTATTACTTTGCCCTCACCCACATTCTCTAGTTCTCACACGCACATCTCCTCTCTGCTTTTATCTTAAATGACCACCACAACTCTGAGCATTATCAGTCAGATTACACAGCTTTTGGCCTCTAATTTTAATACTGCTTCTAAATTCAGCAGTAAGTGCAATAGCTGTAAAAGCTTTTATAATTTCAAATTGGCCATATAAGTAAATACGTACGATCCACCAATGATGTAGTTGAATCCCAGAATAACCCATGGAAGGTAACAGGCCTGAAAAAGAATACAATGGAGACAGAGAAGTTGTAAGTACAAGTTAAGGACGTATACCTGCTCAACTTCCCACCGCACTAATAAGCGTGATTATAATCTCAGTGTTTTAGGCATCACACAAGTCCTGATATACTAACTTAAGCAGATTCTACCTAACAACCACTAACTTTTTTAGATAAATCGTACTCATTTAAACATTATAAGTAGATGTGTCTTTTGCACTCTGTGTTCCCCACAAGCTTACATCTGAAACAAAGTCTAATATTTCTGATTTTTAAAAGGTCTGGAAACAACAATCAAAAGAGTTTTCACTACAAGATCTGGCAGAAACAGACGAGGTTGCACAGGAAAGAGCAATTTCAAATATCAACATTTTGCCACTGCAGTGTCACTATATTCAGCTTTTATCCAGGTTAATGTTTATCAGGAATTTTTTCCTGTTTTCAGACCGATGAATTTCAGTTGTCAGGACATCTTTTCAGTAAACCCACAATGAGTAACACTGTATGGAAGACCATGAAGAAATCTCTCTTTGCTGCATCTCAAGGAGTATATAGCTATGTCAAAGCGTAGGACATCTTTAATAAGAGAAAATATTTATATTTTGCCCCTCACCCCTTTTATGTGCATCTTCTGGGCAGAAACCTTTCCAATATCCTGTCTGACATACCTTAAATCTTGTTCCAAACCAAAACGATACAATCATGTCTCTGTTCAGCTGGGCCCACACATAAAGTACTGACATGATGAGTGGAATCATCAACAACTGCAATGTTTAAAAAAAAAAAAAAAGAGACAAAAAGTTACCATCGCTTTCACAGAAGCCCAAGAAACTTAAACAGGCAGCAGTAAGGAAGCCAAAAATGGCTTGTAAGCATGATAGATCAGCAAAATCTTTAAAGATTGCCATGATGTGTCATGGATCTGTTCAAAAGCTATTGAGAAAGCTAAGCAGGAGAACCTACTTGGTCATTCTCGTTTGCAAGACCATGCCAAAGCAAAGGGCTCCAACTTGCACCAAGTGAAAGCGCAGCTGTGGCGAAGTCCTCTGCTCCAGCTGCTTGGTAGCACACCTACAGCACCGTCAGCGACACATTTGTGCCACAATCATTTACGTTCACAACACAGGGCACTACCCCAAACACACTCATCTGGAGCTAAGCTAATACGCCAGATGAAGTGTTACTCCATTGAATTGCCAGCTATGTCCCACTCAGAGCACCACAGAGGGAAGGTGCACCAGTAAATCACCATTTCAGAGTACCGCAGCCAGCCTTGGCAAAGGCACCTTGGTCAAGCTCAGAATTAACCTGTGCTCCATGCCAGGAGATGAGATCGTGTCAAATACCTTCTTACTGTGACCGTATATTAGCTGATTGGACTATTTCTAGTGAAACAAATATAAAGCACTATTTTAGTTATCTGCTGATTTCTGATCTGAAGGCAGACTGTGCCAGCAGCATTTCCACAAACCGGTTTAATGCTACGAACCAGCTCGTGTGTTTGGAAGAGAGGTTAAAACTCATCCTTTTGGAGGTGCCGCTATTCAACAGGTTCCACGGTAAAGCTGGTACACCGGCATCAGCCCAGCCTTCCCCAAGCCCTGCGGTGCACCAGCAGTCTGACTCGTCACACAAGCACCTTAGGGTCTTTACTAAAACTATATTTATTTTACTGCACAAACAAATTAATATGTAATTTCTGAAAGTATTTGACATGGAAGTAAAGGCCCAGCTATCCAACTCTATCTTCTCACTTTCAAGCAAGCCACTCAACACAAGCAAAAACGCCTCATTTTAAGCAATATTTTGGATGCAGATATAAAACCATTTGAAGTACTTTTTAAAAAAGACACAAATCAACACAATCAGTCTAAAATTCATTCAAAGTATGGGTGATTTCAGCATGCTTTTGAAGAATTTTGTGGTGTCTTCCCCACAGAAAAAAAAAAAAGTTTAAGTATGAAGTTATGTACAGACCTTAACAGAACTCAGTCCTGACTGCAGATACATAATCACTATTTTTGTCTACCAGGAGAGCCTGATAAGTGATCTAATAAATGCCAATATTGTATAGAATATCAGAGATATTCTGTCCCCATCACCCAAAGCCTGCACCAATAAGATGAGAAGAGAACAGCAGAGGCAGGCTGAAGGCATACAGTTCTCTGGTACTCTGTTGTGTCCAAGAAACACTCTCCCATTTCCCCCCATAATATCTGGGGAGATAAGAACTACTTCATTGAAACTGTTTCTTTAGATCACTATTTTAATCATTCTTGTGAGGATTTTGCACTTCACAGTTCTGACCTGAATCTGAAGCTGCATTTTTCACAAAAAGATCTTCTGTTTTCAAGTAAAAGACACACTAAATTGGAGAAGACTAATGAACCCGAGAATCACTTGGGTAAAAGTAATAAGGATAAAAAAGTAAGAATGCAGATCCACGTTCATTAGAAGAAACAGTGCACAGGTGACATCTTGTGTCCATTTTAGTAAAAGGCCGAACACTTCCTGACTGCACAAAGAGCCAATTTTCACTCCTTGACTCCCTAACTTGGTTAGGAGTGGCAGATTCAGATACAGGCTTGTGACATTAACCAAGGCTAACCCAAGCTAAAAAACTAACAAAACACACACCACAGTCCATTTTGATATAAACTAAACCAGCCTAGTTCAAGTATGTTCTGCAGTTATGCCGATAATGTTCTCTATGAAGTCATTAAGTAGTCAGAAAGTTCCATAAGATTATTACTCAAGAAACTGCACTGCACTTACCTGCATGTCCATTGCCAAGCCAGTTATCTGCCATTGCATCATTAAGGAAAACGCAGCAAAACCTGATAGACTAGAACGACAAAAAGAAGCTGCACACACACTGAACACACACGCAAAGGCCTTTAATGTTTAAAATTAAAACAGCGTTCCTGTGTAGTATTAAGTTAACCACTGGAAAAAATTAAAAATCTCCAATGATCTCGAGACTTGCACACTTAGTTTCAATAATTGCTTTTCAGTAGGCTTACAAGCTACCACCTCAAGACATTACCTCGAGGGCTGATGGATGCACTGGCTTTCCCTTCATGATGAAACTGGCTAACTACAAACTCGATCAGTCCTTGCATGAAAGCACATTACAGGTTTAACAGCTGGGTTCTTTCATTAGTTTTTTAAAGACTACAATATTGGTTTTCTAACTAAAGAAATACCAGATCATAAAAAAAATATCACTATATTGTCACTGAGTCATAGAAAATAAGTAATTTCTTGAAGTGCATCAATGAAGGCTTTTAATACTACTCTTCTACCCTGGAACACAAAGGATCTACTTGCTGTAGTAACTGCTGAGTAGAAACAATTGCTGAAGAGTTTTGCTATGACCAGAATGCTTTTAACAGTTCATGAACGTGTATAAAATGGCAGCAAGCGTTTTCCGAGATCACGCATCCAGGTTTCTCCTTACATCATTTATGGAACAAGCAACTGGAAGCTTTTAAATGACCAGTTTGAAAGTCAAGTCACAATCAGATTCATCTAATAGCTCACGGCCAACAGCCTGCAACCACGATGAAGCTGATGGTTTTCTTAACAACATCTAAACAACAGCGTTGTTTTCCTAGTTACTGCTGTGGCTCAACAGGACCAGCAGGAATAGCAAATCCCTCCATACAGTGGAATGCAACTACAGATAAATTACTCTATTGATAAAGGCGACAGCATTTCTACACACTAGCTTTCCTGGCTCTACCTGGTTCACATTGATGTCACCACTCCCTTTTTTTTCACATGCTGTGCCACCACAAATTGTTGCAAGGAGGTAGCAACAGCACAGACAGAATGGGAGTATCTCCAAGGATGGGAGTTCCACAACCTCTCTTGGCAGCCTATGCCAATGTTTGACTGCCCTTACAGTAGAAAGGGTCTTAGTTACATTTAAATGGAATTTTCTGTGCTTCATTTTGTGCCTGTTCTCTCTTGTCCCACCACTGACCACCACTGAGAGAAGTCTGACTCCATTTCCTTTACTCCCATTTTACTATCCATTTACTTTACACATGGATAAAAGATACCCGTGAGCCACCTGTTCTCCAGGCTGCACAATCCCAGCGCTCTCAGCCTCTCCTCATGTGACAGATGCTCCAACCCTTTAATAATCTTTGTGACCCTTCACTGGACTCTCTCCAGTACGTCCATGTCTCTCTTGTACTTGGGAACCTGGAGCTGGATGCAGCCCTCGCTATGTCTCACAAGGGCTGAGCAGACAGGAGTAATCACCTCCCTCAACCTGCTGGCAACGCTCTGCCTAAGGCAGCCCAGGAGGCTGGTGGCCACCTTTGCCACAAAGGCACACTGCTGGCTCACAGTCAATTTGGTATCCAGCAGGACTCCCAGGGCCTTTTCTGCCAAACTGCTTTGCAGAGTGTCCATCCCCAGCCTGTCCTGGTGCCTGAGGCTGTTCCTCCCCGGGCACAGGACTTGGCACTTCCCTTTGCTGAGCTTCCTGAGATTCCTGATCAGCACAAATTTCTCCAGCCTCTCAAGATCCCTCTGAATGGTAGCACAACCATCTGGTCTATCAACAACTCCTTCCAGTTTTGCATCTGAGACCTAAAGAAAACTCAGGTAGAAGAGCACAGCTCATGAAAAAACTGTTTCCCAACACTCCCAAACCAACATGCCCAGCTTCTTCAGGAAGTTATCTTAGTTGCAGATATCACAATGCTGCTTTCACAGACTCAACTGACTTGCACCCCGCAGGTGAAGGATCCCTCCACAAGACACCCCTGGATTTCCAGCTCAGGGAATGGCAGAGATGAGACCTCTCTGCACATGGCAGCTTAAACGCACTAAATTCACTCTCAGCCCACACGGCAATCCACCAAAGTGGCTAAGTGAAGCAATACAGCAAACACCATGGAAGTTCACACAGCAGGAGCTGAGCTTTATATAAGCAGAACTCTAGTCCCCAGATCACATACCCGCAACAGCACATTTATTAGTATTCTCCCTGCAAGCCACTGGCTACCTTTCCAGGGAGATTAAAAATGCACCTGTGAATATTTGCTACATTTTAAAACTGTTAGTTGCTAAAACCTGGTCTTTGTACATATTTCAGGCAGAAATAGGAGAACCAAATATTCTAAAGTTTGATGATGAGTAGAAGGATACAACAATGCAGATCCAGTTAAAAAGGAGCATGAACATGTAATCTGCTGGCCTTCCATCAAAAGCCCCTGTAAATAAAAAGAATTGTTAGGAGAGGTACTGGAATCTTGATAATAAATTAAGACTTTTTTTTTAGCAGTCTAAGAAAAGTTCAGTTAATAACAGTTGCCCTACATGCAGTCTGCGCTTTTTTTTCTAATATGTGAAATTTAAAAAAAATAATAAATTTTTTAAAAAAATTGTTCTTATAATAGAACAACCTACAGGGCCAAAAAATAACACATTCAGCCTACTGCATTAAGTGCAGCTCTACTTAAAAAAAGAACGCAGTTTAACTCTGGAGATATGTGGTTTTAACTTCACAAGACTTCAAAATGGAGTTGGACCCCATCCTTCATAAGAAGCTACCGGTCAGAAGCACACAGTAAGGAAATATACTTGCACAGCAAAAGCAGAGACACCAAGTTTAAGGATCGAGTCATGTGAAAACCAGTCATTACTTAGGCAAATTGCGCCCTCTGCATCATCTAGTCATTCTCAAGAGATACGATGGTTTTCACACTCCAGAAAAATCAACGTACATGACAAGGAGGGTACGCAGTTTGCAAACTGTGCACGGACCTCAGCATTTGAGCAAGACTCCCATCAAGTTTCACATAGCTCCATGCAGGCAAGGAAAGGCTGTGAATACTGATGAAACAGACCCAAACCACACAGCGACAAACACAGCACACCACAAGCAAGCTGAATTACATGCTAATAATTAAACATCAAAATGTCTAGGAAGAAGGCCACTGCTTAATGTTAGCCCTGTTTGGCTTCCTACAGCTATTTTACATGTCTCCAGAAATCTAAAGAAAGAAAACCTACTTATAAGCATTAGCTTTTTAGACTAACTAGAGTAACTCAACCTATGTGAAACAGAATAGCTATTTTAGTAATTTTATTATTTAAGTTTAGCCATGCAAGTTATGCAATGGCGAGGAGGGGAGGAAATCAAAACTTTGAAAAACTCTTTTGGAAAGTTTTCAGGTTGGAGAACTACATGAACTGGAGTTTTCTCCTTACTGTTGCCATACAACAAATAGAAACAAATAAAGAAAGGAAGCTGACTAACCCTGTAGAAACTCCAGCACAGGAATTCCTCCAGAATAGGAAGAAATCAAACCAAATACTATTCCCTTAAAGTTTTTCACTTCTTGTTATCTAGGAGATTACCAGCAAGAATATTAGACAAACTATTTAAGTTGACTTTCCAATGAATACCTAATAAAACTGAGCTACAGACTGCCAAAAAAGCTCAGCACGGGGGTGAGACGAGCTCTAGCCCACTGGGTCCTTCAGGAGGGCCCATGGAAGAGCTGTACACTCCTAATCTCATCATTCATACTGCTGGGAAGCGAACTCTGCATATTCTGCTTTCTCTGTTGATATTTGTTATGTTCTTTTCCAATAGAAACAAAACAAAAACACATCAATCTCCTGTTCCTCAGGAAGCTAGAGGTCAGCTTGTTAGGAAAGCACAAGCACAGTACAAAACCATATGGATGTTTTTGATAGCTAAATTTGAAGCTAGCACACAACACCAGTGTATGCTCAAAAACCACATACAACCCTGAAAACAGAAGTTTCACTTCCTCAGTTTCAAAGACAAAAGGAGGCATAGACCTATGCCGATTTTCACTTGTAAACATATTATCAGCAAGTTACACACCTCCCACTTTCAGAAGGATTTAAGCTGTTCTCGCAGAGAGGAAGCACCAGCCTAACCAAGAACTTCATTTATACCCAGAAAACTGACTGTAATATAAAAGAAATGCATTGATTCAAACAACAACACAGCTGACTTCCCAGTTTCAAAATCCAGTTGTGTTGTATAGCAGGAATCTCAATTTACTGCTGAAAGAATTGGCTTCTCCTTCTATGAGGCTTCTGCCACAGCACAGGCAACAAGGGCATTTTATGTACAAGCAGTGATGTCTTATAATTTGCATATATTAACTCTTACTACATATAGCTTTGAACAGTATAATGTCATAACTGAGTACTCCCATGTGTTCATAATCCACTGCAGAAAGGCTGAAAGAAAAGGAGCAACCATTTCTATCTATTAAACCACTACTTACTTTCACTAAGAAAACAACCAGATACAATCTGGCACTTCTCCCTTTTCCTGCTTCACTTCTTATGACTTAAAAGGGATTCCACAATACTCTCTGTGTGGCAGGTTTACTTTTCTGTCCTGGGACTTCCCAAACATCACCTTGCAATGCATTTCCACTTAAACCATCAGTTTTAAGACTCCATTATGAACAAGAATTTCATTGTAGTTCTAAAGGCTTTCAGGAGGAGCTTGGCTTTGCAAATACTTTAATTACTTACTTCAACAGAAACAATTTTTGTCTGGCTTTAATGAACTGCGCAACGCAAAATAAAACCAGTTTTGAAGCTACCTTGTAACAACAACCTCTTTTTTGAGAGAAATAAGCCATTATCTGGTCTCCTTTCTTCCACTCCTAATTTTCCCCCTAACTGAAAATCCACCTAGTTCCTTAACTCTTTCACGTTTCTATTTGACAGAGGGGTACACTTCACTCGTACAAGGGATCTCTCAATTCAGCATAACTGACAGAATAACAGAGGTAAGCATCATTGCCTTTTAAAAAAAGGAAAACTGACATTGTCATTTTCTCAAGACGGATACACCCATTACTACGTATGCTCTATCACTCTTACGTGTTTAAAGGACATCCGACACAAGAAAACAGAAAACACCATCTTTTAGTCTCTATCCCTCATTTCCTGAAATCCAACAACTAAAAGCACCAGGCCCTCAAGTATCAAGTTCAGATCCTAAACAAACAGGCTCCCTGCCAAAGGGAAGGAGCCAGTCGCAGAAAATCAGTTTTCACAGCAGTTTCCTATTGACCAACATAAGTGGGCACAGACATGAGCCGTATTTCTCATGATTCTGCCTGAATCAGCCACAACCCTGTTGCCACAAATATTCCCAACAGAAGCTTTATTTGACAACGCTTAGTCTCTACCATCTCCAGGCAGAGTTGACCACATGCATACAATTTCATGGATAACATACCTGTTTCTAATCGTGATGAGTATTGATACAAGAAATACAAATTCACCAAGTAGAGAAATCCTGTTCCAGGTCCCACTGGGAAGAAGAAAGTTGCAGTTATCGGCCGCCAGATCTGTCCAGATCAAAAGAGAAAGATATACTTATATATTGTAGAATGAACTCGGAACTCATATGCATCGTTTTATTATTTTCATTTGTTATTAACTACGTGGAAGATCAAGGAGGAGATTAAAAATGGTCCAACTATCAATTACTGCTGCTTCACCAGCTTTTACAGTTTTGGTTGGTTTAAATCCGATAAGCAAAGCTATTAAGATGACAACAAAAATCACACACAACTTCCCAGATCGCTTCCATCACATTTTTGCAGTACTGAGTCTTTACTGCAGTGCAAAAGGGATATACTTGCAAGGATGCTACCCTGTTTTAAAAGCATCTATACAGAACCCATTCTTACCTATTGAACAGAGGCCAAGAAATTCACACAAGAGCCTTGAGCGTACCGTTCCAGACAGCACACGCTGCTCTGAGCATTTTGTACCTGCTTTAGAGTCTCCTAACAATCAATATCGGCACAGCCAATTCCATGACAGCATGTAGCAAGGACAGAAAATGTCTGGCCATTTATGAATAAGCTCTTTAACCGGCAACACTTCCAAACAGAGTACTGGGATCCTGAACATCACAGTTCCAGAAGGAACTAAAGGCAAAAACAGTTATTTAAGCTACTAAGTTTTGAAATTAAACATGAAACAGAGACCTATCTTTTTATCTTTTTTTTTGCACTAAGCCTTTTTCACTGAAGATATAACGAGCACATATAATAGAAATTTAAAGGTTGGGATCTTTTCTCTTCCTTCACTTTCATTTTCAGTTCATCCAATGGGCACTCTCTCCCTATACACCCGCATACCAAAACACTGAACCTGTGCAAGGAAAGAGACTATGTCCAGTTTGTGACCACTTTTGATATTGCTAACACACCCGGAAACACTGTACATCTGAAACCTCAGGACTTCAGTTGTTAGTTTACGTCAACCCCCACCTAGGCACAGAAGTTGACAATCCCAAATGCAAACTTTTTCAAATTCCAAACAAGAAGGTGCAAAAGATGCACTTCGTTAGCTCTGCCTTAGTATCTCCAGAGCCACCTCCGGTTTAGGATGGTTGCACACCTGCCTGTAACCCCTGCTCCCAAAGCCAGGCCCACACAATTGCACAACAGAAGCCAGGCAAGCCACCCAAAGTCACAGCCACAGGTTTTATCATTACAGAATGCCTTGGCACAACAACCGGTGCCGGGCAAAACAACTCCCCCAAAAGACGCAGGGAAAAAACACCCCAGAATGAGACAGAAGACGAACTACAGGCCCTATCAAGGGGCACAGCCCCCCTTGCCTCACCCAGGGGCCCTGGCAGGGCCGGGCACCGCAGCCTGTGTCACCTTGGGGGCCTGCGGGGCCTGCGGAGGCAGAGCAGCAGCTAAAGCCGGGGCCCAGCTCGCAGGCCTTACAGAGCTTAAGCAGGGAAGTAGGCCCCGGCTTCCCGCTGGAGGCGTCCTGGGTCAGTCCTACGAGCTGCCTCGGTGCGCCATTGCCTCCCAAGGCGGCCGCGGAGGCGGGGGAAGGACTCCAGCCCCCGCCCGCAGCCCCCAGCCCCGCAGCACGGCCAGCCGCTCACTACAACTCCCAGCATGCCGAGCGCGCCCCGGGTCGGGCTCCCTTACGGCGCGGGCGCCGCAAGGCACGCCGGGATCGGTAGTCCGGCCCGTACCTGGAAGCGGTTGATGAAGGCGTCGGGCCAGAGGAAAAGATAGACGGGGCTAACGAGGCCCAGCTTGCCGATAAGCGGCACCGCGATGGAGCCAGCAAACCAGTAGCGGGTGATCAGCGGAATGCTCCGGAACCAGTCCCCCAGGTCCGACATGTCGCCGTCGCCGCGCCCGGCCGCCGCCGAGGCCTCGCTACGAACCAGTCGCTGAGGGAGAGGTGAAGGTCCGGCCGCACTCCGCCCGCTGCTGCTCCTCCTGCCGCCGCCGCCGCCGCCCCGGGCA
>VZSZ01000216.1:108565-133665 GCA_013398815.1 Ibidorhyncha struthersii
GGGGAGGGCGCAGAGGGGGCAGGGCCTGCCGGAGCTCACCTGAGCTTCTGCAAGGCTGGAGGTACAGCCCGGGGATGCCCGGTTAGATAGCGGGGGCAAAACGTTCCCGTTGAAGGTGGAGCAGGTCCCCAGGGAGGCAGCGGAATCTCCGTGCTCAGAGGTGCTCACAGGGCCTGGGCAAGTCTCCCAGTTTACATTCTTTTAGCTGTACTTGTATTGAACGAAATACCATAGGCGAATGCCCCCGACAGTTTAATTAAAATGATAAAGACTGGGAAAATACTGTCTGGCCCAAGCTGAAGAGCAGCACTGTGAATGCTACTTTGAGGTACCGGTGTAGTGTTTGACATGGGGGATCTGCGTTCAGTTCCGTGAACTCCTGACTTTATTCTCCTGGGTTAGTTTAGTGGCAAAGGAACTTTTGAAAAGCTGAGTGTGGTGTTGAGAAGTCCTGGGACATGCTGTAACTACACTGAAAAGGACTCCCATCTCAGGGTGTTTTTAGAATCAGACGTCGTGCCTTGTGTCTTTTTTATGACCCTAAAGATCCTAGTATCACTAAATTTTAATTATAATTTAAACAAATTAGCTTAACATCTTTCTAATTTAATTTTTATGGCCCTTCCCTTTTATTGCGGAAAAGAATGGGCTTAGCAGGATGAGGTTAAATTAGTTTTGTCTCTAGTTGGTACCATGGCCCTTTTTCAGATACTCACTCACACTTTGTACATGTGCCAACAGTTGCATGCCAGCGCTGGTTTGCTTATTCTACTCTATTGGCATTTGGTGTCTCACATGGCTATCAGCATCTTAAATAGCCATGATCACAGTCTTCTGCAAGTGCCCTACAGTCTTTAATCAGTGTGCCAATATGCTGTACAGCTTTAGGCTCTAAATTTACGTCCAAGTGATGATAGAAAATAGTTGATTGGCCCAGTGTTATCCAAGAAATCCAGGTGTGGCAGATCTCCCAAATCTTACTGTCCTGTTTCCTGGAAAAAAAACTTGCTCTTACGGTTTATTCTGCACCTGGGCTTTGGTTTTGCATCTGACTCCATTTTATACTAACAGCACTGTACAAGGATAGAATGTGAAAAAACAGCAACTTTTGTTCCATAATATCTCAGATGAATAATGATAAAAATGGCTTGTTTCATGCTTTTGAAGACTCTGGAAAGAAGTGGTATTAAAACTGGCTCTCCCCCCACTCCAGTCTAATCCAGGTGGTTTCTTACAGTAATTCATAGCTTCTCAGTTTTCTAGTGAGAGTCACTTTCTTTACAGTGATAACAAAGGGCCAGGTTCCTCGCTGAGTGCTGAATTAGGCTTTCAGATACATTGGTAGATCATACATCACCGTATATGTTAGTGTTATTCATTAATAATATAAATGAAAACTGGGTTACTAGGAGCCACATTAAAAGGATCATGAATGGTGGATTTCCCCCCTCTGTTTTACATGTTTTCTAACTGCCTTCCAACATAGTGAGTGGCTTCCTTTGTTTAGTTTTTTTTTTTTTTTGTATTAGAAATACGTGTTTCTCATGGAAGAAGATTTTTCATAGAATGCTATGAATGATTAGAATTGTTAAACCATAAGCTGGGAACATTTTAATCCTAGGTCTTGGAGAAATATGTGCTAATAAAATGATTCTAAGCATGGTTGTTCTGCTTGCTTTCTTCAGAGTTATAGTAAACATAATTCATAGTGTCAAAGGATACCACTCAAAGACAATACGTTTTCTGAATGTGGCATTTGACAGCTCCGGAGATTCTCTACTCGCTGGAGACCACCAAGGGAATATATATGTTTTTGATTTGAATGGAAACAGGTAAGAATATTTCTATCAAGACATTTTAATTGTCTTGACATCTGTAACATTCAGGGGTATGGAACTTGTCTGGACAGCATGCCACAGGTCTGGTTTTAACCTGCAGTTTTCCATGAATGTGGAAATAGATAGTAGTTTGCTTAGAACTGAAACTACAAGCCAGTGTCTCACATAGGATTCCTAAACATTATTTTATCAGTTTAGCTGCTCCAAAATACCAGAAGTTTGTAACTCTAAACTGAACAGACAGCAATTTCATAGAACTTAAGTGAGTAAATACTACCACAAGAAGTTATTCTTTGGACGGTACTGATCAATTAATAATATGAGCCATGAATTACAATAAAGTAGACCTAGTATTGTCATTTACAGAAATACATTAATCAGTCTTTTTAATTTTATACTACTGAGTTTTAAAATATTAGCACCGGGGTTTAGATTTATTATAATTAGATATGATTTATTTCCTCCCTTCTTTTGAGTTAATCTGTTTTTTCTCTCAGTGAAATATATTAAAACTGATCAAGTTATTACTTCACTTGATATTATGAACCAAAGTTTCCTGACACAATGAGATTGTGTATTTTTAAATAGGTTCAACCTTGTTCAGCGAACAATGCAGGCTTGCACTGCTTTGGCATTTAATCTTCGCAGAAAGACAGAATTCTTGGTGGCTTTGGCAGATTATTCCATTAAGTGCTTTGATACAGGTAAGGAGAAATTTAAAGGCTTACTATCTGAATTGTTGTGAAAATCTATATAATTTTAGTTTTGATCTCTTTTTTTTTTTTGATGGAAATCTTACTATGTATTTCATGCCATCTGTCAAAAAAAGAAAACTTTGGGCCCATGTGGCTTACAGTCCTGTGGGTGAATAAGCCCTTTGCTTTGTCAAAGTTTTTTGTTCCTACTGAGTAACACAGGTGTCTGTTTAACTGAAGTCTAGCACAGGATCACAGTTATGTGTGTTGCCTTTTTTAAAGCAATTCTGTATATGTTTGCTTAGAATGAGGTGCTGTATGTAAGATCAAACCAAAATCAGTTGGCAGTGTGTTAATTTGCAACTGGACCAGTTATTAACTGTATTTACAGTAAAATATTTGAACAAAGTGACAATATACACTAAAAGAACTGTCAATACTTTTGAGTATGCAAGTAGATCTGTATCCTTGTTCAAAAGCGATTTTTAAAATTAACTTCATAGGCCACCTGTGTGTCTCTGTCTTTATGAGAAGTTAAATGGTGAAAGGCATTGACCATTCATCATAAATTAATCTTAACCTATCAAAAAGTGCAGTTGTAATGTCTCATATCATCTGCAATTTAAGGGTTTGAGTCTGATATTATCACTGAAGATTTTAATGTACACTGTTTTCCACTATAGAGGAAGAGTCAGAGTTAAGGTTTGAAATCCTCTGTGCTTTTTCTCTTCCTTTCAACCGCACCTTAGATTTTGGATGCACTTAGAGAAATCTTCTTAATTATTCCACAGGGTCCTGCATGTTTATATGGTGCCGTTTCCATATACCATGGAGGAAGAATGTTTTAAAATATAAATGTTATTCACATAAGTCAGTATTGCGTAAACTATCCTTAGAGCTGTATTAGATAATACTTAGTTGGTGGGCTCCATCCATTGCTTTAGAAGCCGTACTCTGTAATCCCATGTCATCCTCCCGTGTGACAATAGCTATAAGCACTCAATTGCCTGTAAGCACATCAGAAAGTTTGACTATTAGGCTTTATGAGCTGCTTTATAGCAATTTCCCATCTTTGATGTCACAGCAGTAGGTCAGCTGGAACCACCCCATGGACAGTCAAGCAAACTGCCCAACGTAAATAGTGTAATTGCCACAAATACAGTTTGGTTGCTGAGGGAGGATTAGTGGTCATGCAGTCACAAGTGGGAGACAATGTAGTCAGAGGAACCATTTCCTTAGTGTGCAATACACAGCACAAAAATGTTTTGGACTCTAAAAGAATTAACGAGGTGTTGCTTTCTGACTGTGCCATTCTATAGTCATAGCCACTTGTCATTAAACCTTTCTTCCTTGCACCTGTAAATAGCTGCGTAATCATTCATACATATTGTCCACGAGTAAAAACAAGTGGAGAATTCTAACTAGAACATTAAGTCCCAACTTCTAGAGATTACTGCAGGTGTTCACATCGAATAATCTGCCTATGAGGAATGCTGAACTTACCTGATGACAGTGTTCCTGACTTTAAGATTGATGCTTGGGCTAAATTAAACGTCTGTGCAAGTTGGTTTTCTGTGCAGAACTGAGAATAACTTATGAAATCTGTTACTTGGAGATGAGGAGATCATTATGTTTCTCTAACGCATAATAACTACATGAAGGCTGATACCTTTGTTTCTTGTTTGTTGGGCTGTGATGGTAAATGGTCATATACTAGATAGGATCAAAAGTCTCTTTCACAGCATGGTGTTGGCAATAAAGAGTAAAGTAGTAGTTGTTTCACTTTGAATGGCTTTCATAGCCTTTTCATTTTTTTCATCAACTCCTGCAGAAACCAAGGAGCTAGTTAGTTGGATGAGGGGTCACGATTCTTCAGTGTCTTCTATCTCTGTCCATGGCTCGGGCAGGTATGCCATCACTACATCCACTGATACAGCACAACTATGGGACTTGGACACCTTTCAAAGAAAAAGAAAGCTGAACGTTCGTCAGTCTGTGGGTATACAGAAGGTGAGTAAAGAGCAATTGCTAAAGGGTGCACAAGCATACTTCAGTAGGATTAACACCACATGTTAAAATCACAGTACTTGAAAATATTTTTGCAAATACAGCTGAATCTTTTCCATGTTCTTTGGGCATATCTCCTTAATTGTCATCCTGTCATGTCACCCAGACCACTGGAATCATGACTCAATAGTTGTAGAGATCTGCTGGGAACTTTTAAGGAACCTACATCTTTAGAGATACTCAAAACTTTGTTGGATATGACTTTGACTAACCCAATTTAACCTGGAAGTTGGAGCCATCTTCCAGACTGACCCTGCTGTGACTTGGGGGTGGGCTTAGAGGACCTCCAGAGATTGATTCCAACCTGAATGATCGTGGGATTTAAAGGTGTTGTTAAAAAAACAGTTTTGGTGTCATAATGTTAATGGTTAAACAGTCACCACCACCTACGCCATTCAGCTGCTTATTCCAAAGTTGCTCTTCTTCCTGTGCATGCTAAGCACTCGATGTGGGAACAAACAGAGCTGAAAAGTAACTCAGCAAAACCAAATTGCTACTCTTCAGCCTAGTGGTTTCTTTGGTTCAGTTTGCTGCACAGACACTTATACTGGAACAACATAGGGGATGAGAAGGATGACATGTTTGTGTCAGGGAGTGGTTTACATAGGTCCGCCGTAGTGTTACGCTGCTTTAAATAGGTCTGACTGCGCCACCAAATGTCGAACTTTGGCATAAGTACTACAGAAAGTACTGACGCAGTGCCTGAGCTTTGCTTACACACGTGCTGCCCTGCAGTGAATAGTCTTACAAACACCACTTCAAACCAAAGTTCTCATCAGGCTGGTCACTAAAAAGCCATGCTGCTTTTGCAGCAAACAAGGCTATTCATTTGAGTGTCTTCACTGTGTTCTAGGTCAGGCAGAAATTTTGTCAGCCTGAAATAGTCACCTAGCAATTACTGTGGAAGATCACATATAAATTTTTGTTTGTTTGTTTGCTTTATTAAAACTGCTGTGTAGTGCACGTTGCTAAAATAATTATGTCTTCCCTCCAAAGGCGGCTGCATTTCTTTAGTGGACAAGATTTTTCTACTGCTCAGTATCTTTCTTTGTGTAGGCTATGTGTAGGGGCTTCTTATTGATAAATGGCTCTTGGAACTTGGTAGGATCAGGATGTTACAGTATGGAAACCTCCTTTAAATCCAAACAATAATGACTATGATTGAATAAATAAATCATTGTTTGGGAATCAAGATCCTGCACTTTTGGTTTGGTTCTACCATTTCTGACAGGACATTATGCAAATAATCCAGTTTATCTGGATTTCATTTTCCTGAGTTTAGAATAGAGATAATGATGCTTACTCCCATACCACAATTTAAGACGTGCAGATAAGTACTGTGTTAAAGATCAGATTTATTATTAGACCATAGTACTGACACTCACTGTCCAAAGTTGGATTGTTGCTTGGTGTCTGAGCTATCATAGCAGTGTCACACCAATCTCTGCAGTGTATGTTTTGGTGCCTCTTTACTTAAGCCCAGTTTGCACTCCAACATACACTTTCTGTTAAATTGGTATGGGGCAAAGCTAATTTAAAAAGACAGAGACTGAGCTGCACACTGTTAGGAATAGCGGGTGGAAAAAAATGAGAAAGAGCTAAGAGAAGACATTGATAATTGCCATTTTCAAAGTATCACTGTTTATTCAACAGCTGCTTGTGGCCATCTTGTGGTACTTTTCTAGGGTAAAGTAAAAAATGAGGAACTGTTCAGTACTGCAGTTTACCAAGATTTAAACTTCATCCATCTGCATGATAGGCATCTGCTTTCAATTCATTGTCTAGACTTCCTCAGGGTCCCTGAAGGAGGACAGGCAGCTCAGTCTGTTTGAAGATAAATGACTGTGGTAGGTGAGGTGACTCTTTCCCCACAGGTAACTTTTGCTCCCTGTCAAGTGACTAATTTGGCCTGAACATCCAGCGTTCAGTTACTAACATTCTGCAAGACGAATCCCATCCCGTGTATTCAGATTTACGTATTTTTCAAGGCCCCAAGAGACCATTCAGACCAAAACTCTGAACTTTGTAGCACTGACTGTTAATCTCAGACAGTGAGTACTTCAGGTAGTCCTTCCAATGTTCAGATACCAGAAGACATTTTCAATTTAACCTTCAAATTTATAGGTACAGGAAATTTGCTGATGCTGCATGTGCTCCTCCCAAAATAGAACCTCTGATCTAAACCAATAATTTGTAATTAAGCAAGAATGTATCAGATGACATCCAAAAACGTAAATAATCCATTTTTTTTTTCTTATTGAAAGAGATTACACATAAACAAAAAAAAGTTCAGAATAATCGAAAAAATATATTTACAAGCTTTTTGGGTTTATCTTCATTCATCTTCACAGTAAAATCTACATTTCAGAGTTGGAGAATATATTGCGAAACTTTCTACAATATTTTTTACTTTTAACAGTTGTATGTAAAACTAAGGAGTTTAAGGCTAAAGATGAATGCTTCATAGAGTGCATTTGCAGGCTCCTGGTACTGTTTGAATGCTGAAGCTAGTTTGTAGAAGATGCAATAAGCAGTTGCTGAGTTCTGGCTCATGTCTCACGTTCCCCTCCTGCTCCTGGGTTCGTATTCTCACCGTATATATTACGTCCTCTCTGGCAGTCATCTGAAACTTCCACAAGACAGTTTAATAGTCATAAAAATAACACAGGTAAAGATTTGTGTCATTTTGGTAAGTTAAATTGGCTTAGCAAAGGGTACAGCAAGTTCTGAAGCAGTGCAGGGGAGAGCAGGCCTGCCTGGGCTGTAACAGGGGAAGGGGACCCGCTGCCTGTGGGATCTAAGCCTTGCACTGCAGCTGCACTATGCGGTTAGTACAATAACCATACTGCCACCGTTTCTTGCTGTATTTTATTCTGCCAAGCACTTTGGTCCAATTTAAAGGGTACTTTTCTTGACAACATATTCCATTTTTTTTCTTTTCTATGTTCTTCCAGGTTTTTTTTCTTCCCTTGAGTAACACCATCCTCAGCTGTTTCAAAGATAATTCTGTTTTTGCATGGGAATTTGATACTCTTCACTGTAAATACCGGTTGCCAACTCCTGTAGAAGGTTCTGTAGTAGTTTATAAGGTCTTTGCAGTCACCAGGTAAATTGCTATTTTAAACATTCTAAAGGTGGACTACAAAAATTGTAGTTTTAAAACTGTGTTTCTGTCCTTATTTTTCATGTTTTATGGAAGTATTGAGCTATATATTATGATGAGCTTTTGAACTCTGCTGTGACTGATACTTTCAGCAAGGATCAATAGCAGTTTTTATTACAGTCCCTTAGCAGTTGAAATAAAGTAAGTTGGTTTTTAATGACCACTAAAATAAGGTTTAAACTATCCTTTACAAAAGCACATTTTATTACTTAAGAGCTATTTTGTTCTTTCAGGAGAGTATGACAGGAATAATAGATTCAAAAGTGACTTGAAGGCATAGAATGGAATGTACAATCTCTCTCTTTTTAGCTAATACTGACTTGAATTATAGTATTCTGATGGAAACTTTGCCTCATCTGTGATCCAGAGATGGCCGGATTTTTGTAGCTGGTGGAAAATCAAATCGTCTTCACTTGTGGTGTTTAGAATCAAGGAAGTTGATACGAATAATCCAGATGCCTGCAAAAGTACGAGTTGTCCGTCACCTGGAATTCCTCCCTGATAGTTTTGATGGGGGTGCCAATCAGGTCAGGTTTTTTACAAAGCTTAAGGCTGGAGTATTTGGTTAATTGATTCAACACATACACTTTGAGGGCTTTTGGGGGACACTGGGGATATGGGCCCACACCATATAAAGGGAAAGTTACTGTGCTAAATGTTTGCTCAGTTGCTCTTTTAGCTTAATGGAATGTCATTGCTGAATTGGGTATTCCTCTTTGTTTTACATTGACAATATCAACTGATGAATCCGTTTAACTTACAGGTCCTTGGAGTGTTAAGTCAAGATAACATTATGAGATTTATCAATATAGAATCATGCAAACTTCTTTTTGACATTGGGAGTCATGAAGAGGGAATTAGTACAGCAGCAATTAGCCCCAATGGACGGTATATTGCATCAGTAATGGAAAATGGTAGCCTTAATTTATACAGTGTCCAAGCTTTGACTGAAGAAGGAAACAAGGTAGACTGTTTTAAATTTCTTAAAACAGCAGTAAATACCATTAAAGTTGATACTTGTCTACATAACTTTTGTATCAGCAGTAGTTTGCAGACATGTGTTGGAGTGCCATACTTAGCACTACAAATAAAGAAAAAGTGGTTTGTAGAGTTCCCATCATAGTTACTCCAGCCCGTCAGGTAATGTGATATTTTTAAAGTATATATAGCACTGTGTTTTTGGTGTTGGGGGGAGGGGGAGATGGTATTTCTTTCTACAGCAATTCGTATGGACCAATTTCTCTTTGTGATGACGTTTTGGGGCAGATGGAAAGAGCATAATTGTGCTGCTTCTGTTCCGTTTCCTATAGGAAATGTTTTGCAACTGATGCTGTCTTAAACTGCGGGCATGAATGGTGTTTTTGTCACTGTGATTTTGTTCTTCTTACTTTGTTATTGGATACCAGCATCCATCATTACGGCACAATCATACTCCTAATCCTTCCTAAATAACAAACATTCTAAATACCAGTTCTTATTTTATTAAAGCAATTTATTAATGAGAGTCAGGTTTCTAAATCCAGAATTCCATATATCTTTAATCACCATGTCTTTGAAGTAAACAGTAACCAGCTTTGGATAATGACGGAGTTGGAGCTGAGGAAGGATGTGGAAAGATGTCACACATGCATTCCATTTGCACTTTTGCTGCCGGTTTGACATGAACTGGGATATCCACTTTGTTACATGCTTTCCCAATCTCCAGCATTGAATTAATACCTCCCTGACACTGAATACTAATTAAAGTTTGTAAAGGTCTTTTGTATTCTTTTTAACTGGTGCTATAGAAATGCAAAATGTTTTAGTGACATTGAGAAATACACTAAAGTAAATAACCGGAACAGTACATGATACACATTTATACTATCCCAATTATATTTTAGTGTTTGCTAAACAAGGAAATAGCATGGCGTTTGACTTGGTTTGGAAGCTACATAAACCTTCTCACAGTCTTTTTAGTTTATTACAGCAATTTTATTCACTGTCATACTTACTCAGGAGCATACAGTCCATATATATTTATGGTATAAATGTGTCTCTTCTTCTTGCTATGGCCATCAAGCTCAAAAATATGGCATATAGAATGGATTAAACATCAAATTATATTGTTATTTAATCTGTCTTACAAGATGTTAACTGAGTTATTTTCACTTAATATTAGCCTCCACCACCCACGTTCAAAGTAGTAGAAGATTGGTCCAAGTGCACGTCAGAGGCAAATAAACTGACAATGAGAGTGACTTCAGGAAGGTCAGAGCGGCCTTGGACATCAAAAGGAAGCAAAATTCAAACCAGATTCCTAAAACTGCAAGTGAACACATCACTTGAAAATAAAGAGGTAGGAAGAAGTTGCAAATCTTTTGTGCTCCAGTCTGCAGTATTTAAATTTATTTGCAAAAAAATATTTAACCACATACTTTAAAGAAAAAGTTCAGACACTGATTCACTTGGATGTTTGAGCAGAGAGGGGATTGAGGGAGTTTTAGTAACATTTCCACTCTTTCTGTTTAGCCCATACTCCTGTATTATGTGACACAGCCAGAGCTGCCTCCAGTCAGCTTGGGGTACCTCTAAAATTGTTCAAGCAACTTGCGACACATCTGGATATTTGCTAGATCTGATCTGCTTCCCTGCTGGCACATCTAAAATGTCTGCCTAGAAGCCATTTCATTTTTTTAATAATTATTTATCAATAATAATCAAATATCCTTTTTTATTAATTATTTAGAAGACACATTTATTTCCTTTCTGTCATCACTATGCCATCTTCTCTATCTTGCATCTCATGTATATATATTCTCATATATATACACACATATATATACATGTATCTGTGTATATATATATTATCTCCTCCTGTAACATTCATCACAATGTGATCTCTTCCTTATGTCAGTATTCTTTATGGTTTGGCTATATCCATTATTTAATTATATATAGCTTAGTCAAGGTCTAATTTGCTTCTGACTGAAACCAATGGCAGCTGTTCTTTGAGTTCAGTAAATGATGAATGATCTTTTGAATTATCTTTTTGTTGTTGAAATACCCAGGATTATGTAACAGATAGCAGTACACATTTTATTTTTTTAGTATTATGTTAGGAACTTCAGTATTTAGCTACCGTCATCAATTAGAGTGCAAAGAAAGAGATTATGAAAGAGAAATCCTTACATTTATTGTTGATCCTCTATTTTGTAGAACGAATTGCCAGGTGGATTAAACAAGAAACGTCTGCGGGCCTTACTGAAAGGATTTGGAGAATATCCAGCAAAGTACAGGTATGTTTGTGTGCATGTTCATGCTTGCACAAAATAAAATTGCTTGTGTTTACTGGCCTATGAAAGAGAAGTTGCTTGACTAAGTCTACATTTTAATTGCAGGATGTTTGTTTGGCGTTCCTTATTACAACTTCCTGAAAACCACTTAGCATTCAGTAGCCTAATAGATAAGGGTACCCACAGTGCATTTGTGAATATTCAGAATGAGTATCCCATCAAAAGTCAGAAACTGCTGAGAGTTTTACAGAGGTAAAATATATATTTGTATTTCTTTAAATATTACAGGGTTTTATTTTCATATAGTGATCTGAAATGTATCCAATGGCTGGAATCAGCTGTAAGAAAAACTCTAAAATGAAATAGTAGTGCCCTCATGGAATTTTATTTTTATAACTTGTATGATACTGTATCTATCTTGACGTTTACAGTTTTTCTATGTTGTGGTTCTAAAATGCATATTATTTTTATTTTTTGGTTTTGGATCGGTGTCTTCTACGTTTTTGTTTGCCTTTGCTTACAGGACCTTATCAGCTCTAGCTCACTGGTCTGCTATCTTTGCTGAGACGCCTTATATTCCTTTGCTAGCATTCCCATTTGTAAAATTATTCCAGAACAACCAGCTCATCTGCTTTGAAGTTGTTGCTACGGTAGTAGGTAAGCAGTGATTTTAAAAACTCAAATATGCTGCAACATGTTTAAGTTTTCCCATGCAAAAGAGCTTTTCCTGCTGAAATGAATGAGCTGTTTCCTAAGAGGTCACCGGGCTCTCTTCTAAAGGTGTTGCCAGGAATTAATATGTAGCCACTGTATGCTTAAAACAAAAACCTGCTTGTAAATAAAAACAAGATATTAGACTTCCTTTTGCAGTGTTTCTAGCAAAAAGTTAGCAGTTTATCAGTATTTGTAAAGTCTAATCAGTAAAACCAAATGTATCTAGCATAATTATACCATAATAACTAAAATCTCTGACACGTGGGAAAAGTAGTCACGCACACCCACCCCACCCCCTCACCCACTCCCAGTCAAAAGGGAATGATCTCTTTTAAAGTTTTACTGTGTTTAGTTGTCCTAAGCATCTGGTAACTCAAAATTAGACATTTGGCTGAAAGCTGGCTATGGCTGTCTTCTGAAGAAACATTCTAAATTAAAGTGCTTTACACTTAAATTAGTTGTTGCAGCTGCTGGTAAGTCTGCAGAAGATATGTGCTGCCAAGCATACATACCCACTTTGCAAACACATGCTGTTAGTGATTAAGTATCCAAGTTTACGGAAATTATTCTTAGTATGTTAAAAATTACTTGATCCAGGCTGTAGTTTCATGAGACAGAAATACCGGTTTAAGTATTCCCATCTGCATTCAACCACTTAGTCCCACAGCACACAGACTTTTTTTCATTTTACTTTTGAGCCAGATTAGTTCCCCTGTCTGGTTCACAGTGTACTGACACAAACACTCATGCCAGTGCAGCTGGAGGAGCAGTGTACTGTGGGAATGGTTTAGCAATAAATGCTAGGAGAGAGGAGAGATGGGAATAACTTAAATAGGTTTTGCTGCCTAAAACTACCTCTTAAATTCATAGCCTTTATAACTGAACCTTAAGGTTGTCACGAGTCTATCACTGTGGCTTACAGTGGATTGTGTTGGGCTATTTTTTCTCTTTCAGTTAATCTTTGTCAGCACTGGTTTGAGTATTTTCCCAATCCTCCAGTTAATGTCCTTAGTATGATGGAAAATGTTTTGGCACATCATGACAAAGAACTACTTCAGCATTTAATAAAATACAATGTGACTTCACAGGTAATATTCTAGCCAACTTTTGTATATGAAATGTTACTGCAGTGAATGATAGTGCACTAATCTTTTATCTTGACATAATTCTTTTTTGAGGAAGTTTTCATTAAATAACAGTGAATGATACGGGAGTGTAAAGAATATATCATTGCTTTCCTGCAGCTTTTCCTTTTCCGTGATCATAAATCTCACGTGCATGCTATTGTCGTTCTTAGAAGTCCTTTGCTTTCAAGTCCACATCGCTTGAAAATCTACTCACCACATTATAAATGTACTTTTTTTTGTTTTTTAAACTGGACATAGGTGTGATTAATTAATTTTGTCATCCTTCTTTATCATTAGGGATGATTTTAGCTTCACAAATCTAGACAGAAGATTTAGACATCCAGTGAAATAAGAAATTTATATATAATCACACCATATAATTTTGAATGTTTATAGTGAGTGATAAAACTTATCTTCAAATATTCTGGTTTAGTTCCTGCTTTTTTCATAAAACAATAGATTCTTAGTGTAAAACAAGAAAAATTCATATTGTTTCTTTAAAAGCAATGGTAAAACTGTACTAATGGATTATTTTGTCAATTTTCCCAAATAATGTAGGTTTATGCTTGGCCTCTTCTAGAAACACTGTTCTCTGAGGTTCTAACAAGAGAAGAATGGCTGAAAGTCTTTGACAATGTCTTCTCCAACCATCCTTCGTATTTCTTAATGATTGTTGTTGCCTATATTATGTGTTCCAGAGCTCCCTTGCTTCACTGTGATCAAACAGCAGATTTTGAGGTAAACATCTTCATATTTAAGTCAATCATATGAAAGTGTAGCTACAGAGATGTATAAAACATTTTACCTGTTGTTATGGAGGTTAGAAGGAGATGTTTCATTTCTACATTACTATATTATTACATGTTTCTGAACAACATCATCTAGTACCTGACAAATATAAAATAAATAAGTAAAATATTGGACGATTTCCTGCAGTTCCATGCAACAAGATCTTTAAAAGCTTTCATAAGCTAGAAGCCATTTTGTAAATGTCAATAGTTCATCTTCCACAAAATAATTCTGCCTCTTTTTTGGGGGATCTAATATGGACTTGTGCCTGTGGAGACGAGACACAGTCATTCTGTCATGTTTCATTATTTTGCTTTCAGATTTCTAAAATTAGGCAGTATTATTTGATGTTCTCTGAAGCTAAATGAAAATGTTTCCTTATGTTTAGTCTTCCATGGGAGGAGGAGGTTTTTTCATATGAAAACATCTCTGCAGGCAAACAAAGAGTTTCACCTTGAAAATGTGCTTGTGAGCAGTCAGTTTGACAGACATCAAACAGACAACATTATTGCTACGTTTAATAATAACCAATTTAAAGATTTTCTTGGTGAATAAGATCTTTGACAGGAAGAATAGTCCTTCAAGAAGAGGAACTTCCAAGCTTCACATCTGAACACCAGAAGTCGACAGAGGTTTATCCAGTGGTAGGAGTGTCTGTGCAGGCCGTTGGATGCTCTAAATTCACACCCGGCTTTCCAGACCCCTTACGCAACTGCCATTTGAAGAGAAAGAAAAGAACCAGAGCATACTTTTATAACTTGAAGGGGTTTGGTTCAAGTCATTTGAGCTGGTGATATTTGATAATTGGAAGAGCTAACTTAATAATCCCCTTTTAAATCAACTTTTGGATCATAGATCTTGCAAATTTACCTAATTATTCCCAAATAGGTATGTTAAAAACTTGCTTAATCTTTTGTAGAATGTAAATGGAAGCATGTCTCTTACAGTATTTCTTTCATCATCGTAACAACCTGGACATTAATGTTGTGATTAAGGAAGCTTATCGTCTTATGGAGGCTACACCACTAGATATCCATCCACAGCGTATGCTTGAGGACTTCGTACCACTTACGAAAGGACAGTACCCTGTATTTAATAAATATCCCAAGTTCATTGTGGATTATCAAACTCAGGAACGGGAGAAGATCAGACAGGATGAAATTGAATACTTACGAGAGAGGTATTAATGGGAAGGTTGAAGACAGTATCAGACTGGGAGGGACAGGTGGACACAATTGCCTTTTTGTGTTCTAATGTGTATGCTTGACAAGAGAGACAATTAAGAAAATCCAGGAAGTTGACTTTAAATAGCTGCTAAAGGTTATGAGTTATTTGGTTTGACACATTTTTAAGTGAAACTGGTACTCTTATCTTAAACAAAAAAAGTTTGTTAATTCGCAGAAAATATTGGGCCACAAGTCTTCAAACTTGAAAGCTTATAAATCAGAGCCTAAATCTCCATTGACCTTGCAGTGTCCAACTTTGTGAAGGGCCAGGATTTCTTAGCTTGCTATTGAAATCAGTGGGTACTGTGATGCCAAGGCACCTTTAGAAACTAGTATTTGTTAAGAATGTGTGGAAGAAAATACATGCATGCATCGGAAATGTCGTGTTGTCTGTAACAGTTAGTATTGTAACTCTTCCTCATTTACTTCTTCAGCACATAAAGGGGATGCCACACTCTCTCATGACATATCATTTCAGCAGTTCTTTGCTAGTATAGTCATCAATTTCTAAGTAATCAAGTAATTTCTTGATACTTGGCTTGAATTATTAACACGTGGTCTCCTTCCATTTAGACAATTAGCACATGAATTAGAAGCTAAAGCACAGGAACAGAAAGCAGAAGATGAAGCCTGGTACCGAAAGCAGGAATTACTTCGAGAAGCTGAAGAACAGAGGCGAAAAATGCTCCTGGAAGAAGAAGAGAAGCTGGCGGAACAGAGGCAGAGGTATTATAATACAAGAAGCATTAGGGGCCTGGCTACTGTATCCTGCTATTACATTTTTAACCATGAGTAAAGGAGAAATAGCCACTAATTTGTATAAATTGTAATGTGGGAAAACAGTGTGGTCTGGTGGGTCAGATCTTGGTGTGTGAATGAAGTGATCTGGGTTGTATTACTGCTTTGCCTGAGGCAATACAGCAGATTAGAGGCCAAGTCACCTCATATTTTTGTCTCAGCTCCCAGCCATTTGTCTGGTCTCTTCAGATTTTGAATGCTCTTAAGCAGTCAATTGCTGTGTGTTTGCGCACTGAGACTGCAGACTTACGCTGTGGGCAGACTCACACTGCAAATATAAGAGTCACTTATCGTATCAGTGACTGTACACATTCTTGTATTTCTAGTGGATTTAGAAAAAAGACTGCTTTATATATCAGTTGCTGAGCAAAGAGTTGTGATGGTACTGAAGCTGAACTGTTAGTTTGTACATTTTGCAGTTGTGAAGGTTTAAGAAAATTTCAACATCTCCCTATTTTTTTTAGATCAACTATAAGTAATCATAGAATCATTTAGGTTGGAAAAGACCCTTAAGATCATCAAGTCCAACTGTTAACCTAACACCACCAAGTCCACCACTAAGCCGTGTCCCTAAGTGCCATGTCTACAGGCACTTCTCTTCAACCTCTGTAACCTACAGAGTAAGATTTGGGTTTTTTTAAAAAAAGAGGACAGTGAGCCTTTCTTTGCAAACTAATTCTTGAGCTTGTGGGTTTGTTCCTTGAAAGAGTTTGGTATTTTCCAAATAAACTCAGGCCTAATTTTGTGCAGAAAGATGTACAAGAACACTGGCAGTTATTCTAAGGAATAGTTTCCAGTTCTGGATCATTGCAATAGTAAACTAGTGCTTGTTAAAGCAGAACAGAAACAGAGCACAGGACTTCAAAGCTGAATTGGGGTCATTGCCCTTAGAGGATGTCTCTGTGTGTGTCTGCGAATTTAATTTTGTCTCATAAATGAAAACTGGACAATTTATAAGAATGAAAGCAACTGTCCTACTGCTTTATAAGTTAGAGATTAGCTTATAGTAACTAATGGATAACTGCAGTGCAAGTTTGTGCTCTTTGGTACTGACCTCTTAAATATAAAAGTTCCCTTGTTTCTGTTTGTTTTGGCTTTGAAGACTAGCTGCTGTGAAAAGAGAACTGAAAGTAAAGGAGCTACAATTTCTAGATGCTTCAAGAAGGCGTTTTCTGAAATACCAGCAAGATCAGCGTCAAATGGAACTGAAACGTCTTGACGATGAAATTGCACGAAAGGTTGAGTATTGCTCAAGTGGTTCTTTTCTCGAAGGTTTATTCGTGAAAATAAACAAGGAAAACAATGCATAGTTAAAATTTCAGTTGATATACTGTGATTTGTGAGCCCAGAGGTGTATTGAGCATGAGATGGACTGCTTTAAGTGGTAAATACATAATTTAACAGTTTTATTTGGCACTTACTATGTTCCATTGGCTTGCTTTAACTGGCAAAACTCCTGAGAAAAGCCAGATTCATCTGTACATTGGCAGTGTTGAAAAATGTAATGAGCTCCTTAAAGGACTAGTGAATTCTCAGCTGTCTGTAGTCTGAATGTCCAGATTGCAAATTAACTCTGCCATTGATTGAGAGGCTCTGCAGTGGCCTCTGGCCAGGTCTGGCTCTGCTCCCGTGTTACAAGTTGGAGCACCGTGCCATGCAGATGCTGAGAATGGAAGCTTTTGAACCTTGTGGGCATGAATTGAGTCTTTGCAGGACCATTCCTTGTGTCTCAGCACCACACTTTGCAGAGTGCAGCGCAGCTGCGTGTTTGTTTCCGCAGCCAGGGCACTGTAAGATTCATTAGCTCCAGCTCTGCACAGGTTCTGCCAGGTGCAAAGTGGCCGCTTCCCTACCTGTGTACTGTCCTCCGCAACATTCTGAGTTCAAAGACTCCTTAATCGATTTGGAGCTGCATCTGGCAGGTTATTAGCACTAAATCAAGCTTGGCATTGCCCTAACGTGCTTGGCTGGATGCAAAACTATTCCTGTGCCTCTTCTCCACCTTGCCTTGTACTTTTGATATGCAATACTTTCCATTATTCATGAAATACAGAAAGTTAACCAGAATTTAGAAGCAGGGTGTGGCTTGTGGTTTTAGACATTCTTCTTGATATTGGTGTTTTAAGGGAGAAGAGTATCTCCTTCACTATATTTTCATGTGTTCCTCTTCATCTCAAGGCATCCATGAGAGAGCAGGAAACAGCTGCTGCTGTTCAAGATGTAGAAGTACGACGAATGGAACTTGAATCACAGAGACAGCTTTTTGAACAGGTAATTATTAGGGAACTAACTATACAGGTGTTTATATTTAATGGCTCTTCCTTTGCAGTTCTCAGATCCGGTTGTGTTCATTCAACCAGACTTTGTGAGGAAAAAGGGAGCCTTTTTTTTTTTTTCCTTTTCCTCTCTGATCCCTTTTTTTAGAATAAACCCTCTGTTGATAAAAGCATTAGTAGAACTCACTGTTATCTGTTTTTTCTGGGAGAAAATACCCATATCCTCCCCATTTTATTCTTCTCCTATGTAGAGGTAGCATTTGCTTGCTGCAGGGTTCAGCTGTGTGCTCAGCTGCTTGAGAAAAGCGAGGAATGTGTAAATAAGAAATAAGTCTATAACAATATGTTCCTCATCACAGAAACTCCCACCTTTTCATCTGTGGTATCCAGATAGATCTACATTTTCTGGAGAGAACAGTATAGCAGATTGATGTAGTTGATGAAAAAGTGTCTAATTGCCAACAACATCATTAAGCAAAAAGGAATGGACGGTTCATGGAGAATGTGCAGTTCCTTTCTCAGATGACTGACTTATAATTCAGAAAGCTCACTATTCAGTATTAAGGGTTTTAATCAATAATACTGTTTAAAGTTAAATATGAGTTAATTATTATAAATAATTAATGACTGAAAAGCAAGGCTGCCAATGGAAGGTTTCAGTAATGTCTGTTTTGGTTAGAAATAGCAAGTTAAGTGTGATTCTGTGAAATCACAGCTACTTGTGCCCATCTTGCATATCTGCAGATCTGATGGAATGCAGGCAGCCGTGGACATCCAGATAGCTAACTCTTATTTTGAAGCATGCGTCTGCTTATATTTGGCTTTTTAAAGCTTTTGGCCATGGACTTTTTATAACCCATGCTGAGCATAACTGGGCTGAATTTCTTTTAGCATTTATTTATTAAATACACAGCCAGCTGTATTGTGGCTACATAACACAAACCAGGGTAAGCTCATTTGTGTTCCAGTACGTGTAAAGTCAGCTGTTTAAGGGAACTAATTCTACAGTGATCATGCTCTTTAGGCTAGAAAGGTAGCAATTATTTAACTAACTGAGGATATATGTCTGCCCACAAGAGTCTGTGTAGTCAGGCTTTCCCTGCCCATGGCCTGAACCGACTATTTTACTGCTGTCAGTGAGGGGCAATATTCAAGCTTAGAAGGCCGTGTATGTGAACTTTGCTGCAGTACCCCGCTGACACAGCTCAATAGACTCCTGCAGGCCTGGGAAGGGGTTATGTCTTCTCCGGAAAACTGTGTGCCCTAATGAATGTGGAGAAAAGGTGGTGAGAGTTAAAATTCTGTTTCTAGATCTACTGCTGGTTCATACTACTTTGGCAAATCATCTCTGTATTCAAGCTGCAGATGTGTTTATTATAAGTCCCTGTACCATGAAACGTGATTTATACTTGTGAAACATTTTGAGGTTTTGGCTAAAATGTGCCATAAAAGTGCAGAATATTTTCATGATGAATCCAATTCATTTAAGTTGGAATTCTGCTTTTATGATCCACTGTAATCCAGGGAAGGGAATTACATCAGTATCAACCTGCTGGACCACTGTGATGACTCAGGTTTAGTGTAATTCCAAGTGGATAAAACAGCAGGGACTATCACTTTCTTGGACAGTGATGATATGTAGTGAGATGAGATGTGTGGATATATTCAAATACGAGTTTAATGAAATTTTAATAAATGTTAAAGAGACAGAATTACAAATATGGGTTCGTAGCCTAGCAACAATAATTTATGTTTGTGTGTTTGGCAGCATCTAATCAAAGATCAAGAGGCAGTTACAAAGGAAATGAAAGAAGAGGTGGATGCCCGTCGAAGAAAGGTGGATCTAGAAGATCATCTTGTTCAAAGATTGATGGAAATAGATAGAGAAGAAAAACAGAAAGCTCAGACAGTAAGATGATTGGATCTTAACATGTATTTTTGGCAGTTAGTATGCTAACTAGTACAAGTAATAATAGTATTCTAATTGCAATGAACTAGTTCAAGTTAATATGAACATTTTCTAAAGAAATCTAATTTCTAGATAGCTATATTAATAGATTATGACAGCATGTTTAAAGTTTTGAGGTTTTCAAAAATCTGGCTGAATTGTCCAAACAGCTATATAATACTGAAATTCTCTGGGTCTGCCATGAATATTAACTTTGCTTTACTTCTCAGAACCTAGAAGGCACATAAGACTCCAAAGGGCTTTTCAGAAAAAGTCATCCTCCTGTTAAGGAACATGTTTTATTTGTAACCATAATAAAACAAAAGTAAGCCTCAAAGGAACTTTCAGTTGGTAGTACTTGGCAGGAAATTCAGCCATAGAAGCTGTCTTCTAGATCACAGTAATGAATGTGTGTAGCTTGGCATTAGGAATTGTTCAGATTTTCAAGCTCAGAATTTGTAACTGCACAGTTGGAAAAATAGTTGCAGCTAACCCACTGCCCATATGCTTGGCATCTGCATTTATATTTTGTCTAGAAATAAACATATGGGTCTGAATTTTTGTAAACGGCCTTCGATTTTTGGAAGCAGATGGATGTGGGTGGAAGTATTGGCATCCAGGTATCAATCTTATGTTAATTGCACCTGTAAATCATATTAAAGCCATGCTAGGAAAGCAAAATCCCCCAAATCACGGAGAGAGTTGATGCCTCATTCCAAAAGATTTGAAAAAAAAAAACAAACCAAACCAACCCACAAAACAAACCAAAAAAACCGACCCTCAGTAAGGGAAAAAATAAGAAGGATGAAGAAGAAGCTGATCGATGAGACAGCCTGCTGTAATGAATGGAGGAGTGGCACTGCAGGTGCAGTCTCCCAGCAGGGACATCTAACAGTATCAGACATCTCCAGTATCGGAGAACACTTCAGTTCATCTTACCTTATCTGTATGTAAGGCTGTGTACTTGAGATAAATGGATTCCTGGTAACAAAGATGTTTTATTAGGTGGCTGAAGAAAATTTAGCCAAAGCCGAGCAGAAACGCATTGACACCGACTGGAGGTTGCAAGCGTTGCGTAAACTAAGGCGTGACGATCAGGAGCGTGAGAAGCGTTATGAAGAGATAGCCAAGCTCCTGCATGACAACAGGGTGAAAGAAGCTGAACTGCTGAAGGCCATGAGGGAAGCAGGTGAAAAAAAGGTATTTGCATGATTTCCTTTTCTAAGTGGGACTGACACAAATATAACCGTCTTTTGCCCATAACATGGTAAGAGCATAAAACTGAAAGGTATTGAAGAAATATTTTAAGAATCTCCTTTCCTGTTTTGACTGGAAGTTTCTGGAAGCAGTAGAACAAATTGGTGAGGATGTTTTAGGCTTAGGAAGGCATATTCCTAATTCTGTAAGTTCCTGTCTTTTTTTTTCTCTGACCCAAGATTTTTACCTTTCTCCTAGTGTTTGAATGAGAAATTTTTCAAAAAGAAACATTCACTCATTGTACTAACATATATTTTGATTTAAGGTTGAACTGTAATCTGTAATAATCCAGATGGTTTTACTTGTTGCCTTTTCCATGCAACACATCTGTTGAAGACACATTTAATATCTGTTGCACAGTGGGAAGAAGTTACACAGAAAAAAGATCAACTGGAAGAAGAGCAGAAGGCTGCTACCGCTGCAGATGAACACAGGAAGCAGTTTTTAGAGGACAAAATGAATGACGCATTAGAATTGGCGGAAAAGCTGCAAAGAGAAGATGGCTATTTTGGTAAGCGTATGGATAATGCAGGTCTCCTGTGTGGATGTTGGCATGAAGCATTCAGCAACTGAATACAAATTAAGTGTCCAATATGAGGGATAAACTTAATCTTAACTCCTTTACAGAAGTACTTTTTGGCAGTATTCTTTCATGTAACCAGTATATCAGGCCAGACTTGTAATGGAGTCTCAGTTTGCTGTCTATCAGATGCAGCAATATAAATGGCATTTTTGGTAGGAGCACAGGTTTAGATCAGCTTAAACCAATCGTAAAATCACATACCTTAGAAATCTTCTGTGAAATAATGTAAAGAACAGCAAACTCACTGCTAACAAGTGACTATGCCAAGTGTTTGTTCACAGGAAAAAAACATTTCTGTGCTTCCAGAATTGGCCATTACCTCCTTCTGAAATGCTGCATTTGTGTGTTTGTGCAGATATTTCATATTCCCCCATCTCTGCAAGGGTCACACAAGATTAGTGTTAAGATTAGGTGAATAGTATTGCTCTGGGCGGACTTTGCCCTTACTTACCTAATGTTTTTAATATGGAGTAATTTGCAACTGCGAATTATTAAAATGGGTGTCTCCTTCTAAAACTGCAAGTACGAGTAGCCATATTCCACATGATCTTAGTGGCCCATTTGTCAGAAAATTAATTATATAGGAAGAAACAGCACATGCGGAGCTATAATTTCTTAAAATGAAGTGCAGTGATGCATAGCTTTGACCCATAGAGTAGAAACATTGACTTCTAATTCTGAGCAAATTGTACTTGCCATTAGCTGGAGTGAGTGATTGTTCCAGTTTTGCTTCCTGGAGAAAAACTGTTTCACCTCAAGCTAAAAAAGTTTACTAGAAATTTAAACACTTAATTTACAAAGAATCCTTCTCTCCATTTCCCACAGAGAGGCTGCGTGATTTAAAGGCTGGCCGTACAGAGAGAGGGGCAGAACTCCAGCAGGTGCCAAGGTCTGGAAACATCTGTCTGAATGATTTCTCTGTATCAGAGTCATCATCACACAGTAAGTTTCTAAGTTGGGGCCCTCCTTTCTTTCACGTTTAATTTCAGAAGCATTACTGGAACACCTCATTGTGCAATTGAGTCATTATTAGCTGTGTAGGCGTTTAGTGGATAGTAAACCAGTTTATTGTTGTATTCTCTTTCACACCTGAAAAAAATGTCTTTGCTACCAGGGGCAGCAGAGGTAGGAAGTGCCTGAGGTGTGTCACATCATGAGAGGGGTCCTGTTAAACCTCAGCCTAGTTTAATCCCATTCTGACCTGATCTTTTTACCTAGGCTTTTTCTGTCTTCGTAGTTGGGTATGATTTGGGGATGTTGAGAAGGTGTAGAACTGTCCTTCATCAAAATCTCACTGAGAGTTATAGTCAGGAACTAGTCTGTAATCGTTTCCTCTGGGCTGTCCTGGCAGCTGTGGCCAGTGAAAGCACAATTTAAAATCATATGCGTCTTATGTGCAAGACTGCATGCAATGGGGAACACGTATCTATGGACCTGCCACAGCGACCCGTCAGCATCTGACCTTTTTGTAACAAAACATAGGCACCACTTTCAAAGAACGTGCTTTTACAGGTCTTACGGCTGTCTGGCACACAGTGGTACTAATACAACAGCATTTCTATGCCAGAGATACCTGTTTTCCAATAACCGTTCACAGTATTTACGGAAAAACATTAGTTGCAACATTAAGTCTGAGTTTCTTGTACTTAAGTGTCTTTAGACAGAAGACGAGAAGAACTGGCGTGCCAAGAGCGGGAACTGATGGCAGAAGTCAGGCGGCTCAGGCAGAAGCTGACCTCCCAGGCTCGAACTAGACATCCGCCAACTCGTTTCCCAGCTACAAAGTGGACACCTTGAGATGGTTTGCTCTGGACCTGAGCTGTGCCTTCAAATTATTAATCAGTGAAATCCTAAATATGTATAGTGTGATTAAGGACTAATCATAGATTGTTTATTTTAAAGGTTTTGGGAAATATTTTTAAGTAAAAATAAAATGCTAGCTAGAAAAACGTGTTTTGTTTGTAACCTTCTCATTATTTTCTTGGTAACTATAATGGTATTTTTACTTCTAAAATAAACTCCCTTTTTACCATTAAGATATTACACTTGCAGTATTTGTATACTTTATTTGTTCTGGTGGATGCTGTGAATTGAAGAATAAAAACACTGTTAAAATGTTGGGTTTTTTCAGTGATGCGTAAGTGGATTCTACAAGTTGCAGCAGGGAAATTAGCGATTAGTGAAAAAAAATCCTTTCCATTGAGAGCCAAAGGCAAGGCCCAGAGAGGCTGTGGAGCCTCCGTCGCTGAAGGTACGCGTAGTTGTTATATGTATTAGCAGGTTCATTTCATGAGAAAGAAGGGGAGAGGGGATCTAAATAAATACAGTTTCTCGTGCTGTGAGGCTGATTTTCACAGGCCAGTGTTTTCGACCCAAGAGTAGAACGTGAGGTGGTGTTACAGTAAAAAAGAATGAGGCAAAGTGAATCGCTCGTAACTGCTGCCCACAGTGCTGATGCAGGGGTAGGCTTGGCTCTAAAAATATGAGGACCTGGAACGTAATTTGTTCTGCTTCCCGTGGGGTTTTGTTGACGCTCTTTGGGGCGGCTGCATGGGAGTGGTTGAGGGCAGACCCGGCTAATGCCTCTGAACAGCAGCTCCCTGTCACCTGGGGCTGAGAGCAGCCTCCCCGTTTCTCCCTAAATTACGTGAAGACCTAAATGTGCAGAGCTACTTGGTTATCCTCACGTTGGCATCCTCTGCGCCTGGAACCAGAAACAGTCGCAGCCGGGACCCAGGGAAGTCTCATCGCAGACCTCAGCAGAGTGCGGGGAAGAGGCGTTGTTCCTTTTCAAATGCGGCAAGCACAGATCGCCATTGGAAAACAGGAGGAGCAGATGAGCGAAATGCCTTTTTCTGTTGACTGTCTTGGAGTTTAGATATGATTATTTCTATATTTAAAGGGAAAGAATAAACCCACGAAGTTTTTGGCTCGCACCTTGGGCCACATGTGTACGCACTCGCGGTTCGTAGAAATGTTACAGCTGTAACTGTGCACAAAGCGGAGTGTTTCCAGCAGGTGGGAGATGGTGCCCTGTTGTGTCCCCACAGCCGCTCCTTGTCCACGCTGGCGTCCCACAGCCCACCGCAGGAGCGGGACCCATCTCCCTGTTCACCGAAAGCGGCTTGCAGGCAGCCGGGATGCAGAAAACCCTGTGCCAAAATGCGGTTTTGAACAAAATTCTGCCAACCCACAAGCAGGCGCTTGCCCTGAACCTGCAGCTTCATAAATCATGACAGTAACAACAGAGCCGAGGGGTCAGAGAGCGGTTCTGTCACAGGCAAAAGCGCGGCGGGCGACCCCGGGTGAAGCCGGGACGGCCCCGGGACGGCCCGGAGCGGCTC
>VZSZ01000216.1:136746-165186 GCA_013398815.1 Ibidorhyncha struthersii
CCCTCTTCTTTTAAACTCCCATTAACCTGATGGAACAAATGTGCTGTAGATAGGGCAGCTTGGCTCTGTCCCTTCTTGTGCACCTCCAGCAGGATGGTTTGCTCTGTTCAGACCATTGCACTGGTAATGAGAATTAAGCTAAAGAGAGCTCTGAGCCATTAGCAATTGTTCTAGGGGATTCGTGGGAGATGTGGGTGAAAGGGGAGCTCGGAGAAGGGCAAGTGTGTCTGGCGTGCCAGCAGCCGTCCCCAGAGGAAGGAAATTATTCAGTAAAAAAGACCTTTCATCCCTAATACGTTGTCAGTGTCACTAAAAATACCACTTGGGCTCCACACGGAGACTGCAATGTAAGTTGGCATGTGGGAAAGGTGAAGATGATGCCCCTGACAACAGAGAGGTGGCAGGGGGGCCACAGAGAGGTGCCACCCACAAGCTAGGCTGCCCACGCACTGGGAAACCAGAGGCTGAGCAACCGAAGTGGGACAAAAAGCCTGTCATGCGTGTTCTGGCAACTCTCCTGTTTTCTTGGAAAAAAATATTGGACATTTTAGGGCCGTGTTTACCATCATCTGGGAGTTTTCCCCTTGCATAAACTGAATATGCCACTAGCAGTTTCACAGGGTAATGGTCAGGAGCAAAAGCAGGCTGTGGTGCCTGCTGTCCGGCACAGGCTGCGGAGCTCACTGGGATTACAGACTTTGGCTATATTATTCTCCTGCAAGGGCAAGTGCTGGGTCTGATAACGCTGAGTGCAATGGCAGGGGAGAAGAATCCCTGTTGGCAACTGCCCTGTCAAAGGCTACAAGTACTCAGCACATCAGGGGAATTATAGGTCAGTCATTTTAAGTTTGCGGCATCAGATATATACAGTAACAGAAGAAATGTCTCTGGAATAATAAAATAAGCATCAGGTAAAGTATCAACCCAGGCCAATTTTCTGTCCCAAGAGGATAAGGCTTGTAGGGGAAAAAGTGGGAAATGTAATATAAATCCATGGTTCACGTGACCTTCTTAGCCATCTAATTTACATTACAAGAGGGTGCTAGAGCAACACTTACTCACCATATAAATTTGGCAACTGCTTTTTGAGTACAGTTTTCCAGTGGCAGCATTTATTAATTAGTATCTGATAAGGGTCCATCCTGGATAGCCTAGTATTTGATATATCCATTAACAACTTAAACAACAGAATAAAGACTGTTTGTGGATGATGGCAAACTGCAAAGCATTGGCAAGTGGTACTGTAATCTTAACACATTTGCAGAATAGGCGCAAATAAAAAAATGAAATCTGGGCAAAAGAAGCAAGCAGTACTGGAAGTAGGAGAGGAAAGTCAGGTGCAGAAATACAAATTAGGAACAGCTGGTGAAAAAGCAGTACTAGAGAGTGTGGTCTGGAGCTACAGTGAGGCTGAATGCAGTATTGTGCTATTTGGTGAGTTATAAGGTGAGTTACCAGTAAGTGTGGGTGTGAGATATTGGATGTAATTGTGCCACTTACCTAGCCCTGGGAAGGCCCTTTCTGAAGCACCATGCTTTGGCAGCAGGAGGAAGGTGTGGGATCCTCTCTGCTCCACAAATAATTTGGCTTGCCTGAGCAGGATGCTGGCCGCACAGGATGTGCTCGGTCTTGTCAGATCTCCTCGTGGCGGCGAAGGGAAAAAGCTTACTGGCAGGTGTGGGCACAGGCTTTGGAGTAAGATTCAGTGCAAGATGGAAGCAATTAGTAAGACAGATCTGCAAAGGTACTGTAAAGTTTGTTTTGGTTGAAGATGATATCCTGTGAGTGCAATTATCAAGGGTTCCCTTTCTAGTCAATGAAGAAATAGGCACCTTCTGCAGGTAAGTCAGGTATTAGCTGGGCAGAATTGCCCTGCGGAGGTGATCCTGTCCATGGACAATAGCAGACATCAATGAAGACCAGCACCTCCATGAGGCTGTGCCCAATGCTGAGCCTAGGGGCTAGAGTATAGAATTGGGTTTATATCACATTTACAGTTCCCTTGATCTGTACTGGCTGGAGGCTGTGAACTTAAGTAGCTCTGGGGGCTTTTATGCCCAGTCCTGAGACTTTTACACACTGTCCTGCCAGTTGTGAATAGGGAAGCATGGATGTGTGGTTAAATTGAAACAATTAGTTTATAAATAATTATTGAAAAAAAAGATGGAGCTGTTGCAGTCTGTTGCCCCACCACCAATGACAGAGTGAGGATTTAAAACCAGGACTGTTCCAGATGTAAAGCGTCATCCAGTGATTCTTGCTAAATGCACGTGGCTTACAAAAGCTAGTCAGCATTTGGCAAGGACTGTAGTCTTTTATTTTGGCTACATCCTTATTATTCTTCTCTTAGCTCTTCAATGTGTCTCCTAGTGCTGAAATCTCACCTACAAATTTGTGGGTCATCTTGTGTTTTATGATTAAAAGAGCTTAACTGAAGTGCCTATGTTGCATGTTATATTGGCTTTATATGAGCAATAAAACAATGAAGCAATGTGTCTCATCGATTTACTGATTCAGTGACCAGTGACTTAGGGAGAAAATCAGAAGAAATATCCGCCTGTATCTCCTAAGATTTGTGTTCGCTGGAATATTTTTTTTTAAGACAAATAAACTGCATTTCTGTGGCCTCACAGGCAACCTTAAGTTATGTAAACTGACTCTGGTTATGCCTCTGCTTTTTTCCCCTAGGTGCTAGCTATTGTGATGGACGTGTTCACAGACACTGAGATTCTTTGTGACCTCCTGGAGGCAGCTAACAAGCGCATGGTGTTTGTCTACCTGTTACTCGATCATGGCAGTATAAATCTCTTCTCAGAGATGTGTGACAAGTTGCAAATTGCTGAGGATCTCTTCAAGGTACTGTGGTTCTGTGAAGCTCTTAGGCTCACATTCATCTGCCTAACTTCAGGCACTCTGAGGTAGAAGCATGGTTATGCTAGGTTCAGTCCACCTTGTAATTAAAAGGGAGCAAGAGCTTTCCAGAGGTAGCGTAGCGCACCTACTTCCTCTCTGACGATGCCTATGCCTACATTTTTGCATGGATGTTATAGGAAGTTAAGGCATTTCCAGTAGGTTCTTAGATGAAACTAATCTGGACCCTGAAGTCTTGAAACAGAGCTTAAGTCCCCTGGTAGAGTTGTCCAACATAAGCATTACAACTGCTTCTGTTTAATAACTCTGCAGCAGCTGGGGTCTGCCAGCCATGGGTAGCAGGCACGCAAAGCTCTTTTGCATGCCAGTACCTTGGTTGCACTCGGTGGTTTCTAATGAAATGTGTTAAAGCTCTGTTTTAAAGATAATGCCTCAAATTTAGCTGGCTCTTAGCTTGGTCTGCCTTCATCTTGAGAGACGTTTAGATGTGGTGTTGGCGGATATGGTGTAGGGGAGAACTTTGTAGAGTAGGGTAGATGGTTGGACTCGATGATCCCAAGGGTCTCTTCCAACCTACACAATTCTATGATTCTATGATTCATCTTTTGCCAGAGGGAACTGACCTTAAAAATAACCTCCAAGGGACCATTTCAGTTGTTGCTTGAGATGCTGTAGGGCACCTGTGGCATCTTTGTGGGGATGGCTGATACCGCAGAGGCAGCGGCGTTCTGGAGCGGCAGCTGGAGGGCAGGCAGGAGAGCTGAGGGCCTCTTACGTGCACCAGACACCTGTGTTTCAACGGCGGAATTCCACACCAAACATACAAAAAACCTGAAATTAATAAAACATGCTCATAACAGTTTTTGCATGTCTGTAAACCCCCACTCTTTAGGAAGAACAACCCTGTGCTATTTGTTGTAAGTATGCTGCTGCAATACACAGGCTTCCACAATGTGTGAGCCAAATGCTTGGTGCCACCCAGTTACTACGGCCTTGATTCCGCAAAGTGCGTGTACGGACAGCCGAGTCAGGTCTGGGTGCCTGGACTGCCTTAAATGCACTTGCTAAGGTACAAGGACAGTGCAGAGTGTCGCATGGGCCAAACTGACCTGCTTCTCCGCTCACACGTACCCCTGCATCTGATCCTGCAGAACAGCATTCATCTGGGCTGCACTAGAAGAGCAGCATGTATGTCCTCGCAGGCCCAGATGGATTGGAAGAGCAGAGGTTTTGCCCTGCTCTATTGTGCCATAGCCAACGTAAATGAAGAGAGCGTACAGCTAGAGCAAATTGTTGCTGGGGTGACAGCAGAGGTGTGAGACTGCTCTCAGCTATGGACGCGTCTTGTACTCATTTCACTTGAGGTCGTATCTGTTATCATTACACAGCACCGCTCCATCTGTGTGAATTTCCGTGGAGGTTTATATCTGCATTGAAACGTGTAACCCTGTGACAGGTGAAAGAGCTTGGAAAGGTTTCCTCTAGCCCCAAACGTTCAAATATAACATCAGAGAATCCATGAAGAAATCGTAACAGACATTTGGGACATGAAGAACTAAAGGCAGTGGGCGGGAAGGGTCCTCTCCTTCTGATTTTTATTAAAAAAAAAAAAAATCATTCTTTTTTTTTTTTTTTTTCAATTTACAGAATATTTCAGTCCGCAGTGTTACTGGAGAGGTTTATTGCGCCAAATCAGGCAGGAAATTTTCAGGACAAATACAAGAAAAATTTCTTATCTCTGACTGGAGATATGTGCTCTCTGGATCTTACAGGTGAGATAAGCCATGGCAGTTCATGTCTAGGTGCTCTTTTATGATTTTTAATATTGCTTCACAAAAAAGTGCTATGGAAACTTTTGAACCGGTGAGAAGTTTTTTTGAACAAAACCCCCTCATGTTTTCAAATATGTGCCATTTTTCAATAATCCATTTAACTTGCATTAAAGCTGATGTTAGTTCTTTATGGAACATGATATTTAATTTTAACATTCAGAAACTAATGTAAAAAACTTTGCCAGTGCAGCCCTGGAGCAGAACTAGAAATGTGTGTAGCTTAATATTATGCTTTCCTCATTGTTTGCATCCTGAGATGCTGTGATCATGAGACATGATACATTTCCATCTCCCTCGGGATCCCTTAATGTAGCATATGTCACTCAGCTTATCTGAGGATTTGTTCTTCATATGACAAGTTTAGTGATTAAAGGTAAAACAGAAATACTTCAGAAACTTACTATTTTTTGTTGTGTTTCATTAACAGGTAGGCAGTATATGTCCATGCACCTGTTGTACCTTCCCTTTATTTTTTCCTTTTGTGTGAGCTGAGTCTGTAAGTTTCCACTTTTGTGCTGCTATAATTATTTCAGGTAGAGGATGTAGCATCTCAGCAACTGGGTTTTAAATTAAGATCCAAGATCCTCCAGTCAGGGAATTTCAGGAGACTCTGAGCTTGCATCAAATAAATAAAGTTCCTAAGCCTCATAGCTACATAGATAAGCTTCACAACTGACCTAGTGTATACGAGAAATCCAGATACAAAAAGGCAAGAGGTGATTATTTAATTAAAAGGATGAGATTGTTTTTCTTAATCTCAGTTTATGATTTGGAAGCTTAAATGTCTCTAGTCTGATAACAGTGTGCTACCAGGAAGATGACATAACTGTAGTAACGATGAGAATGGTGAATACGTGGGGTTAGCGTAGGCTGCAGGAGCTCAGCTGTCCACAGAGGCAGGCATCCAGTTTTCATTCAGTTTCCAAATGAACCATCAGACAAAAATGAGTGAACATTGAGTGGAGTTTTTTTTCATTGGCCGCTCTGTAGTTTTCTTGTTCTTTCAGGTTTTTTCTTAACCCCTCACCAAAGATGTTTGGAAATGCAATGGCAGATTTACATAGCGAGTAGAAGTGAAGGATGTGTGGGAGAAGCGGGACAGAACAAGGTCTATTTTCTTTAGCCAAGAAGCTTCTTTTTGGCTTCTCTTTTCAATCCTTAAAAAAAAGAAAAACCCTCGAAGTCCGGTAAAGGGTTACTTCTGTCATTTTCTACTGCTGTTGCAATATCTTCTAACCTGAAGAGCCATGTCAAACTACATAATCCCCTACCCAGCAAGCAAGCAGAGAGGGTGGTGAGGAACCAATCTATACACTATTTAACTTATAGCATGCTCAGCACCAGTTTGCAGATTCACGTGGGTTATAGCTGGCTGTCAGTACACAGCATTTCTGTAGGCTTGCTAGCTCTCACTTTATTAATCTGAAAGTTTTCTTTTGTCCCTAAACCTTATCCACCAATCTCTGCAGGTATAAACAAGAATGATGTTGAGTAAAACAGACTCAAACTGTTCTGCAATGCAGTCATTGGAAATCAGATTGGAATAGATCTTAAGACTAATACAAAAGATCTCAAGACTAATACAAAATATCTCAAAACTAATACAACAGCACGTTTCACCTTAGTGCTGTGCTCTGCGTGACTTTGTAATAGCTGTGGGGGCAACAGGCTGAGGAAATAAAATTAGCCCCTCAGGACATACTGCTCTAGAAGGGACCCTGGCTCACTGTTTCTACCCAAGGTGTTTGGAGACAAAAAATGTTTGCCTGATGGACAATGAAGAGGACTGAAGCTGGCAACTAGTTAGAGGCAAAGGAACGACAACCAAGTCTGTAGCATTTCCTGCTCTGAAATAGTTTTTAAAACCATGTTAAAAAGCCGTTGCTTGGTTCAGTGTGGGTAAGCGTGGTCCTGCTGCACAGGGCAGACCAGAGCTGAGAAGCTTCTGAAGGCTGTTCCAGCGATGTGCCTGCACAAGTACAGGCATGAGTAAGTGTTTTAAGTTACAGTTTTCCTCTCAATGTTTATTGCCAATGTCTATGGTGTGACGTTAGGATGCAGTATTTCTTTTTGCTGTCTCTGTGTTACTCTACCCCATCCTGTCATAACTATGTTATTCCTTTTTTTAAAAATTAATTTGAAGTCAGGTAGTGCACGAACTCAGTGCTCCTAAAGAAAGCAAAATGAAAATAGCAGAAAGCATAGACCTTGATCCTCAGGGGCAGCTGAGTACCTCCCCGGCTGCCACTCTGAAAGCCACTGGCCTCTTCAGAGCCAGTATCTAACATCTAACACTGGGGTGCTTTGCTGAGAGCATCGGTTCAGGTGGGGCAGGTTTCTCATGCAGAGGTTATCTCACCAGCAGGCAACACTAACGTGTAGGTTAATTCAAACCTGAGCTCAGCTGAGAACCCACTCCTATTTCAGATTAAGTGTGTGTAATGCTGCATGGTACTGTAGCGCTGTAAACACAAGGGATGAGAGCACCCCTAAAGAACTGCAGCTGCAGTAATGCAGAGGGTACGCTCAGAATAAAGCAAGTCCAGTGCAAGTAAAGGTTGGACAGGAGAGGTGAGTTTTAAGTCAGGCAATCATAAATGAGAGGATCCAGAACAGGACATAGGTTTTGGGACAGAGCCACGGAAAGACAGCTAAGAAGTATCTATTAATGACCGAATTTGTGATACAGCTTTGGCCCTAAGCTAGGCAGTACTTCTTTGTGCTTTCTCTTCTTTCTGCTGTGTTTCATTCAAAGAGGCCTGGTAGAAAAATGATCCCTCTGGGCAGATAGTGATAACAACAGACCTCTGTGAGCCTTTCCCAAAAGAGCACTCGGAATTGTAAACTAAGGAGCAAAACAGGGCCTAAAACCTAAACAATGAATTTCCTTTTAGAACTAAGCCAATGAAAACCTGTTAAGTCTTTATGTCAATTTCTGCTTTGTTCTTCAGCAAGTGCACAGAATGTAAATTGCTGTGACTCACTACATGAAGTCCACAAATGTTTTTCTAAAATCACACAGGTCTCACCTTGTTACGTTACAGCTGACTCATTTGCCATCAGTCCATGGAGAATCTTTCAGCTGTTAATTGGGTTCAGCTTACTCTGCTCACAAGGGTTACAGATAAGATTGATGAGCCACAAATGAGGAGTATCTGTCGGTCAGGTACTCCAGGAAGTTACACCTGGGAGTAAATTATCAAAATTGGGTGCAACAGTGTTTTCCTCTGATTCTTGGGGGTTTTGAAAATCCATTTATAAGTGTAACTGATTTTTATTTCTCTTTAAATTTTCTTTTATAAACTAGGTATATCTCTAGAACATAAAGTATAAACCTGCCACTCCAAACCTCAGCCCTTTCATGAGTTTGTAACCTTCAGCGTAGATATCCCAGACTAATCGTGTGTGTTTTTGTATTTGTTCCGGGCTTATTATCTCCTTAGCAGTTAGATGAAGGACATGCAAAGGTTTAGAAAGTGCTTCCTAGTGAATAAAGGCAATGTTGAGCTAGCACAGCAGATGTTACCCACACAGCAGGGAGTTAGCTTGCTGGGCTGTTTACCTCGGCTCCCAAGGTTTTGTCCATATTTAGAATGATTTGAAAAAAGTGGATGAGAAGTACGTGTATTCTAGTAACTTACTCTATATTTTCAGGTCCGACCATAAGATGTACAGTATATATTGTAGGGTTGCCTGGTGGCATTGAACTAGTGATTTCTTCTCTCCTCCCCTTGCTCCTGAAGCAACAGTATAAAACCAGTGTATGCCCCAAACCCAGCCCTCTTCAGGAATGCTCCAAACGGGCAGATGTAAATTGTCTCTCTTTATTCCCTCAGCATCAGCTCAGGCTGTCAGTCCCACTGAGTTTCACAGGAGCTTTGTCAAAACATGACAAGAATAAGATTTAAAGTGCACACACCTACAGCCAAATCTGGCTTTCAGCAATTCTTGTACAAATCCAGCGTAGCTAATAATGTCACGCAGGAATAACCGGGGCAGAGTTTTGCCAGCACAGAATAACCTCGGGTTCAAATCCGAGGCTGCTCTGCGTCCTCTGCTGCACAGCTCGAGCCCCGGCCAGCTCAGGAAGTAATTACATTTCATTCTCTCAACTATGCTCATTTTATTGATGCTGCTGCTGCTCAAACAAGGCAACCTGCACAGCGCAATCAAGCTGACTTGTGGTTTTGAGGAGCACAAATTTATGTTTGCCAAGTGGACTGGGGAAGTACATAAAAGAAAAATCATTTAAAAGCTATGGGGTATCCTAAGGTGTGTCTCTGGACTACCAGAATGAAAACTATTGCAGTGTTTCTCCCTTACTTTATAACAAGGTAGTATTTTTATTTGTGGAAGGGCTGTAGGAAATATTTATAATTCCATTTTCTCTGTATTGAAGAAAAGAAGCATTTGTCAGGTGTGGGGCTTTGTTTTGCGGGAGCGGGATGTGACAGGGAGACTGGGGTTTTATGGGTTTCTCTTGACCAATGCAGAAAAAGTGTGGCAAAATGAAAATAAAGGATGGTTATTTTTCACTAATCATTCTAATGTCAGTCTTGAGTGGGCGAGAGTTGCCAATCGGCACGGCATTCTGCAGGGAAGGTACAATTTATGTGTGCGCAGACAAGACATGGTAAGACCTGAATTGAAGCATTGTGCATGGAAGAGAGGTACCCAAAAGAGGGATGTAAACTCCTTTCCATGGAACAGACACCCAAACCTTGGATGTTGTATCTGACATTTAGTCCTGCAGTGGATCTGGATCACCACTCCCTTTAGGAGGTTGTATAACTTCACGAGGTTTTTTGAAGGTTTTAGAGGCAGCTGCAATAACAAAGCTTGATCCAAGTCAAAGAGCACTGATGTGAACTGACCTGAAATTCAACTGCGACACCATCTTCATCCTGTGTTTAGACGAGAAGCTTCCACAGTAAAACACATTTGCCTTTCTCACCACCCCTGCGGGGTGTTGGGAATGGAACTCCAGTTCCTAATGGCTGACGTTAACGCTAACCCTTACCTTGTTTCTCCTTCCAGCTTCACATGGTTATGCGGCCAGGTTCACCGCAACCTCCTCTCCAAGTTCACTGGTCAAGTTGTGGAGCTGTTTGATGAAGAGTTCCGACACCTTTACGCGCTGTCCAAGCCCGTGAGGGGACCGAAGTCTCCTCCGCGCACCATGCCCTTCCTGTTCAGCAAGAGCTGGGCCCCCCAGCGCAGCCTCCCCGACAGCAACGAGGGAAGCGCTAACACTCTTTCTGATCCCTTCAGCAGCCTCTCAGCGAGCAGCACCCACCAGAGCAAGCAAACCCCAAGAACTCTTATGTTCAGCAGCAACTTTGCCCCCCAGTCACCTCTCCATAGAGTTAATTCCTTCCACAGCTATCTCTCATTCACACCCCCACCACCACAGAAGGCCATCCCGGCTAACTACTATCAGCCGCACTACGTGGCCGATAACTCCGCAGTTCTGTATAACAACATGAACATTTACAGACCTGTAAGACTTAGACAAGAGGAACCAAACAGGACAGGGTTAAGCTCCTCCTGGAGATGCCTCCACAAAGCTAACCTGTTTGCATAATAACCACCTTGTTTTGAATTGCAAGTAAATGTAGTGAGGACCTGTTTAGCAATCGCTTGTGTACTGATGAATATAGAAATTCTGTATAATACAAAATGAGGATGATTTCAAGCCTCTTGTTTTGTTTTGCTGCTTATGGATGCTTCGTTTCCCTAATTAAAAAGCCAAGCCTGCTAACATGTGAACCTTGGGTGCATCACAATCCCAGGAAGAACACTTCTAAATAATGCTGCTCACAGTGTGACGCCACTGCTGCCTGTCACCTGCCCTTGGTAGCATATTTGCGTAGCAGTAGATTTAGGTGGTTAACTGTTGTTCGTATGGCCGGGCGCCTGAAAGTGGTGTAAGTCACAGTTTATTCCTCTGCATTTTATTATGCACTTGCATAAGGAGATTGAAGGCTGCTACTTCTGTGCCAAACCGAGGCGTTGCTGGCAGCAGCAGTCTACCTTCATGCTGTCATCGCACCTTAATCTTGATTTAGGAGGACTCCCTTAGGGCTGACGGGGAAGCACAGTTTCTGCCACTGCGCTGCCTGAGGAGCACAGCAAGGACGGCTGGTCGCGAGGTTCCTAGGAAGGGGCCTGCTAACATGGACCGAGACCGACAATTCAGGTTACAGACGACATCTTGCAGCCACCGTATGCTCACTTCCACTCAATAGCGACACGGGTGCGTTCCAGCAGGCTCTGTTACCAACCTCCAATCCCACCAGGTCAGAGCAATTTTCCTTATTGCAGAGCAGCTGCATAGATTCAGGCTGGAAAATGCAGCTGAGTAAAGAAGCAAAGTCCTGCTAGAAACACACCAGGACTGAGTTCCAATTCATTTAATAGCACGTGGATCTTAGAAATCCTCTCAGTGGTCATTTGATTGAATGTTAAGTTAGAGATAACAATGCTTTAATTCAGAGTTCTTCAAAGTTCCTATTTTTAAAGAGAAACTGGGTGTCTGTAGTGCCCATTGAATACAGTTACGGAGGGAGTTATAGAGGTTCAGCAGCTTGAACCAAAACAGAAAACCTTTTTGCCAAATAATCCATGAAAACAAAGGAAGCTTCTGTAATTGAAAGGCAAAAAATAGTAAGAAAATTCATGAAACAAAGGATTTCCACCCAAATCCCAAAGTTACTAGATGCCTAATGTCTATTGTTTTATCTGTAGATTATTTTTTTACACCTGCTTTATATCATCTGTCATCTGACTCCAACAGAAAACAGAAGCCTAAACACATTTGCACATCTGGCCCATTTTGCCTGGCTGCTCACCTGCTCAGAAAGGAATACAGTTTAATTATTTTGGGCTGTGAATGATGAAAATTGTATGCAGCTGCAAGATCTCGGGTGAGGAAAGTTTCTCATCCTTGGAAGAGCAATCATTCTGAAAGTACACCGGTAAAGTTTACAGGACATCATTAAAAGTGCAGGATGGACACATCCCGTTCTAGCTTCAGTGTGGACATTTTTACCTGTGATATCAAATTTTGGAGTCCAGAATAACAATAAACTATTGCATATAATTGTAAATTCTGTACATAGTGACATTTTTCGGATTTCTTGGGAAGAAGGGAAAGTTGATTTTCATTCCTATGACAATTCTACTTAATTATCTAAATATGGCAACCATTCAAATAAAAGAGATTTTCATTACAATCCCTTTGAGAATCGTTTCATTTCTTCATATTCTCTTGATTTGTGCACCTTACTCTTTCCTAAAAGCTAAATGAGTTCCATACAGTCAGAGTCCAGCTGAAGAGAACCACATTTTGTTTCTTCTGAAATCAACAGGAACAGAATTAAACGTATGTGTTCCCCCAGCCTAATTAACATTTTTCTTCTAAATTTGGTTCAGTTCCCTGATCCTGTTGTGGCCCAACTGGGCATGGTGTAGAGAAGGATATGGGGAGAAGTTTGCAGACCACTACCTCTGAAGCCTTCATTCCCTCAGGCCATGACCCATGGAATCCACGAAGGAGCTCTTCTCATCTCTGTGGGGCAAGATAGTTTGCCTACCGAAGTTTTGGAGAACACAGCTAATGAAAATTAGATAAGGGACAAAGTCATAACCCAGAAGGAGCACTGTGAGTAAAGAAGAGCTGATTTCAGCCCTGGATCAGGGATAAAGCTTGTGCTAGTTCAGACAACAGCTGAACTTAAACATCAAATGAATGGAATTTCGGGTTTGACGGAAAACAATCAGAGTTTATAATTTCAGCAATGAGTTATGCCGAAAATCCTAACACTCCCACAAGCTTGATCACTCAGTGATGAGGGGAATGTGTGGTTACAGGCAGTGGCAGAAACTACCTGTCAGGAAGGTCACGGCAGGGTGCTGACAAACCTCATCCGTGTGCTGCGAGAAGAAGGGCTGGAATAAACACGGCCGCCATACAACGCACCTCAGCAAGTTTGCACATGACACCAAGCTGAGGGTGCAGTTGATCCACTTGAGGGAAGGAATGATGTCCAGAGGGACCTGGACAGGCTGGAGGCCCATGTGAACCCTGTGAAGTTCAACAAGGCCAAGTGCAGGGTCCCGCACCTGGGTGGTATCAACACAGGCTGCAGGGTGAAGGGATAGAGCGCAGCCCTGCCGAGAAGGGCCTGGGGGTGCTGGTGGATGAGATGTTGGACATGAACTGGCAACGTGCACCTGCAGGTCAGAACGCCAGCCATATCCTGGGCTGCATCAAGAAGCGTGGCCAGCAGGTCGAGGGAGCTGATACAGCCCCTCTACTCCGCTCTGATGAGACCACAGCTGGAGTACTGCATCCAGCTCTGGGGACACACCATGCAAAGGCCCCATGTTACCCTCCGGAGTGCCCCAGGGCCTCATCTGGGCTTTGCTGGGCCTGTTGCAGGCCCCTGCTGCCCTCCAGAAGTTGCCCCATTACACAAAAATCTAAAAGTCGGAAAAAAAAAACTTTTAAGTACAAATTCACTTCTGAAGATATCCCGGAGGTTTGTATAGGCTACATTTATTTATGCTTTTTAGCCCCCATCACCCACATCTAGATCCTCTTCATCTTTCTGCAAAAATAGGTGAGAGACCGAAAATATAATAACGGGGATCATCCCAATTCTCGTTTTCCAGGTCATCATCTGAATCTTCTTCAGCACAAGTAGAGGGGATGAATCCTCTTGTGCCATCCGATGGCTCTCCCACAGACCAACTGTCCTCATCCACCCGTCCAAAGACATCATCATATTGTCCAGCAGTTAGAGGAAGCTCTAGTTCAGGCTGTGCACTGGGACCATCAAAAGGACCATAGCTGTATGGAGCTATGAATGCTCGAAGCTTTCCCGGCTGTTGTCCCACAGCCTGCAGGATGACGGACCGTTTGTCTGCTACCGGTTCTTCTGTCTCACTTGCAGGGTCCTCCAAAAGAAGGCAGGAGCCAGGACTGTCCTCTGTCCAAGGGACTCTGAGGGGCTCTGAAACTGATTCTCTGGCTCACTCACCTGGGCTCGAAACAGTTGCCTGGCTTCTCCGTGGTCCCTTTTTACTTCTGTCAGAGCACTTTCAGCCATGTTTCTCACAGCTTTTGGTTTGCGCTCTGCAGCTTCCAGTTGGGTTTGAAGCTGGCTCATGGCTTGGATGGCAGAATTTCTCTTCTCTGCCTCTCATGTCAGTTGCCCCTTTAGGTCAGCATTTTCAGCTTGAACCTGTTCTGCCCAGCACAGATGCTGGGCCCAGCGCCCACGGAGACGAGAATTTTCTTCAGCCAGTGTGGTGGTTTCATCCATCATCTCCAGAAGCTGCACCTCTAACTCCTCATGCCTTTGGCTGAAGCTGATCACATAATATGAGCTCTCGTTGTCTACAACCACTTGGGCCTGGAGCTCCTCAGCCGCCTTTGGCGAGGCTTCATTCTGCTGGTCCTGTGCCAGCAAAGCTCCAGCACGCTCTCTCCTTTCTCCAGCCCTCTGCCAAAGAAACGATCTCATGCACGGTTCCTCAGCAGAGCTGTGGATGGACCGTGGCACTGGAGTATTCACCAGGTGCCAGATGGTCTCCTGCAGACGCCTGCATCTTTCTGTCAGCTGCTCGCTGAGGGCAGCTAGCTGAGCATTTTTCTGCTGGAGCCTCTCTGCCTCCTTGCATGCTTCTGGAGAGCTTCTCTCTCAGGAGACAGTTCTCCACCTCCAGGGCACCGCGTTGCCTCTCCAGGTCTTCCAGGGCACGCTGCAGGCGGGCGTTGTGCTTCAGCAGCCGGCTGCAGGCGCTGCCAGGGAGCACCAAGTTTTCCCCCACAGGCTCTGGCGCCTGGAGCACAGCACCCGCCACAGCCCGGCGTGTCATCTGCTGCCCAGGGCGGTGGCTTTTGGGGATCTCTCCTCTAGTGCCAACCAGAAAGAGGAGGCTCGATCCGGCGGTGTTGCTCCATCTGTGCAGGGCAGCCAGGGGCCCACGCTGGGCCCTGGTGGGGCGATGGGCAGCTGTGCACCACAGGCCCCCAGGCCACACCATCCCCCACCCCATGGCTGAAGTCTCAGGGAACGGGCCATTGGCCACCGAACGCTGCTGCCAACAGCCACTGCCGGGCACGGTCCCCAGGCCTGACCCCGTGTCAGCCGCTGCCTCCCCTCACTGTGCAGAAGACACAGCGTCTGCCACGGGCAAGGTGTGGGCGAGTGTGGCCTTCTATGCGTGTCCTGGCGCCCTGCACACCATGGAGGGGTGGGACAGTACAGGGTTGGCCTTGGCTGGCCACATGGTGCCCACCCAGCCGCTCTATCACCCCCCTCCTCAGCAGGACATGGGGGAAGAAAATAAGAGGAAAAAGAACTCGTGGGTTGAGATAAAGGCCCTTCGATAAAGAAGAGCAAAGGCCACACACGGAAGCAAAGGATAACAAAACCGGGTTTCTTCTCTACTTCCCATCAGCAGTGACGTCCAGCCACTGCCTGGGAAGCAGGACCTCAGCGGTTGCTCCAGAAGATGAATACCTTAATGACGAATGCCCCCTCCCCCGCTCCTTTCTCTTAGCTTTTATTGCTGAGCACAGTGTCACATGGTTTGGAATAACCCTTTAGTCAGCTTGGGTCAGCTGTCCTGGCTCTGTCCCCTCCCAACCTCCTGCCTACCCCCCACGAGGAACATGGCCAGTGCTCCATCTCTATCCTGACTCCTGGCTGGTGGCCAAACCTCCCATGGTGGTGGTCACAGCAGTGGAAGAAGACCAATTGGCAGCACGGGGGTAAACCCATTTGGCTGCTGCATTGTGGGAAGACACCACCGCCCAGGTAGAAAACACCGCTCCAAAGGTACATCATGTGGATCCTCACTGCCACGAACACACCAGGGCAAGTGCTACATACTCACCGTGGTGGAAGCAACTACCAGTTGGCTAGAAGCATACCTTGTGGACCATACCACTGCCCCAGGAGCCATCTCAGGCCTTGGAAAACAAATTTTGTGGCAACATGGTACCCCAGAAAGAACTGAATCAGACACTGGGACTCGTTTCCAAAGTAACCTCATAAACTTCTGGGCCAAGAAACACAGCACTAAGTGGGTGTATCACATCCCCCATCACCACAAGCCTCCGGAAAGACTGAGAGAGAGAATGGACCACTAAAGACTATGTTGAGACCGTTGGGCAATGGAAGCAGTGGGATATAAATTTAGCAGAAGCCACTTGGCTGATGAACACCAGAGGATCTGCTAGCCATACTGGTCCTGCCCAAACCAACCCCCTGCATGCTGTGGGAGGAGATAATTTGGGGCCCTGCAGAGGCCCCTGGGCAGCCTGGAGGGTAATTAGGTCCCTGCATGGGCTCCTGCAGAGCCCAGAAAAGGCCCCAGGGCTTTCCAGAGGGCAACTCTGCCACGTCAGAGCACAACTACTGTTGGCGGTGACGGGGACCCTCCTGTCAGGGCTGGTTGCTCTGCATGTCCTCCCCGTGGGGAGCAGACAGCAGCGAAACAGCAAGCGGCATTGCCCAGGGGACCATGGCATGGGCATCGCTCACACGCCAGCGAAGGATGCTCGCGGGGCACCTCGAACCCACTGCTGCCCCCGCATTCGCACCCTGGCAGTAAGCTGCGCGAATGGGCTGGGCTTGGCCAGGGCTTTCCAGAGTGTCCCCATGTCCCTTCCCCAGCCCAAACCGGCCCTGCGGGTCTTTCAGCTCAGAGATGCTTCCACTGGTGTCCTGCCAGTGTTGCCAATTAAAGCACTTCGGAGTGGGAAGCCTGGTGCCTGGCCGTACGACGGCTAACAGAGCACACCTCGTGTGCAATCGCTGCTCACACACAAAGCACCCAGAGGAGCACATGCTCAAGGACATCCCCTGTGCTTTCTGCTTGTGCTCCTCGGGAACATTTCACTCACTGCTTCTTCCACAGGCTGCTTTTTTTCCCCCCAAAAGAGAGCACCCTGGTCTGCTCCTGTTGCTCCTCCTAGAGAATAAAGAGCACTCAGATGTTTCTCCTTCCTGGACCACTGCAGACCATTCACCTGTGTGGCCCCTTCCATGTCCTTCACTAGTCCTGCCAGCTGCACCTCCATCCCTGGGGAGGTCATGGACCAACAGATCCTGGAAATTACTTCCAGCTTGTTCTGTGAAGGACAGGAAGATGATGGGGAGTGGTCAGCCCGGATTTATCACGAGGCAATTCTGCCTTACACCGTATGGCAGACGAAGCGGGAAGGACAGCTTACTCAGCAAACGAACCTCCCAGGGGCCACTGCTCAGAGGGTGTCCCCTCCCGAGTTCCAGCTGGCCGCTCATCCCAACAGAGAACTACAGTTCAAGCTTTACTGAGTCCTGAAGTACCAACAATTTTCTTCTGGTTTCCCGGAATTTCCACCAGCAGCAAACACCATTTTACCTTACCTGCTGAACCCCCCAACGACTGATGCTGCCCCTGCATTTTAGTGCTTTCCCAGGGAAGGTGGATCCCACAAGGACAATCGGGTGAACTCACCCGGTACCAGCAGTGCCATAAGCCATCGCCACACTCAACAGGTCAGAAAGCCGCAGAGTCGCACCTGGGTTCCCAAATCGTTACCAAAATGGATTTGCTTCCATTTTTCTCTTCTTCTAATTTGTGTGCGGGTACCGGAAAGAAGGCAGGAGAGGGAGGCACTAGCTAAAACCCCTTTGCTGTTGCCAGCAATAAAGGCGGCTCTCGGCTGGGAGCACAAGCAGGACCACATGTTACAACTCTTGATTCCCTATAAGCAATGTGAAGAGAAGACTATACACACACTCATTTTTGCAACGACATCACCTGCTGATGGAAAGTAATAATGTTTTTTTGGTTTTCCTTTGCTTCCACGCACAGCCTTTGTTTCTTCTTTATTAAACTGCCTTTATCTCGACCCACAAAATTTTTTTCCCCTTATTTCCTCTTTCCCTGTTGTGTTGAGGAGAAGCGATAGAGCAGCTGGGTGGGCACCTGGCAGCCAGCCAACGTCAACCCACCACACAGAGACAGGACAAGGGGCAATGGTTTTAAACTGAAAGAGGGCAGATTTAGATTGGACATGAGGAAGACATTATGTACTCTGAGGGTGGTGAGACACTGGAACAGGTTGCCCAGAGAAGCTGTGGATGCCCCATCATTGGCAGAGTTCAAGGTCAGGTTGGACGAGGCTTTGAGCGACCTGATCTAGTGCAGGATGTCCCTGCCCACGGCAGGGTGGTTGGACCAGATCATCTTTGAAGGTCACTTCCGACCCAAACCTTTCCATGATTCTGTGATGGAGAAAAATGTGTTAATGTCACTAGTTACAGCACTAACTTGTTCCCTCACCTCAAACCCAACAGTATTCAAACACTCGATAGCAAGACCCACAACTAGATTGTGTTTGTCCACAGCAATCATTTCAGAAGCATCAGAACCAGGGTCAGAGGGTCCTTCCTAAAGCATCTGTAACACGAGCTAAGTCTTAAAATAACAAAATCAAACCTCAGTAACTGGTAACGGATTCTCACTTGCAGTTTGCAATATTAAAATTTGCTGTTTAACTCAGCATGGAGTACTGGTGCATGTACTAATACCAATAATAATCTCATAAGAGCCAAAACATGAAGAAATCTACTACAGGCAGATGTAAAATTATGCAGGATGTAGAAACAACGATGAGGCACTCAAATGCAAGATGGAAAAGCAAAGCCCCTCATGAGATGTGATCAGAAACAGAAAACCGGAGTTAGAACTGGCATGCCAAAAAAAGCGAGGAGCAAGCCAAAAACGGAGGAACTGAAGTAGCTGAGATGAGCGATAGCCAGGGACAAGTTGGACAAAGGAATATTTCATCGCCCCAGTGCAATAAACACTGGTTATTTGGAACAGTAACTATGCGACATGTTCAGAACAACATTCATGTTGTTTTCTTTGCAGTAGTTAAAACCAACATTTTTGCTTTATTGTTATGTTTGAGAAAATACTGCCTGTTCTTAAGAACTGCCACTTGCCTTCCACTCCTGGAGCCAGTGGGGAGTTAACCGTTGCGTTCCCAGTCTAAGAGACAACCTCAAGTCAAACAATCTGCACGCACACAAAATGGTTTCCAAATCACCTTGGCTAGCCCGTGTGTATTTTGGACATCTCAGTCACAAAATGACAACATTTGGCAAGTGTTTAATTTGCTGCTAAAACAGCTCCAATGCTATTTCCACCTTCTAAACAGTGGAGCCAAATCATTTGGCGACTTCCCATCAAACATCTATACAGACCCGGTTCCACAAAAGCTGTGTTCTGGTGTCCTAACTACTGAACCTACTCCAGAGCTGTGGCAAAAACCATTATAGCCTTTTCATGTGGCTACTCATGACCTTAAGTTTAAGAAGAAACTGGCAGAAGTCCCTGTTCCAGTTTTTTGCTGACATATTTGGCATTAAGTGTTCCATGTTTGCTATGCCTTTGCTGTAAGACATTCTACTGTTGATGCCAACATCGTAATTAATTTACAGCACATTATGGACAGTCTCTACTGAAAACTTATGACACCAGTTAGTCTTAAAAGCATCCCCAGCCCTTCAGGCGGGCTTCACTGCAGTCCGAATATAGTGCTCTACACATGCACACAAAAATTTCCACCTAGCAAAGCACACGCATGACTAAACCAAATATTCTGCAATACATGAGTACATTAATGCTTACCCAAGTATACTTGCCAAGTCATCATCTTTCATAACAAGCTGACCAGGATGTGGTTTAATCGCATTAAGTCACCAAACTATCGAAGATAATTTGACACGGCCGAAGGCGATATTCCATTTTCCGGAAAGGTTTCACAGTCAACTTAGCAGAGGGCTATACCACACCAAGGGTTAGCGACAGGGTCCCTGACCACTATCTCAAAGTAGCGGATACACAGTGTGTTCTCCTATGGTGAATTACCAGTCAATTGTGAGTTATTTAAAGTTTTGGCACTCTTCAGTACTTCAGAAAGAAAACACAGGAAAACATGAAGAAAAGTCACAGCAAATTATGTCTAAGGGATTCTTGGTTTTAAGCTATATACATTAAAGAACACTTTTACAAAAAGCTATACATCATTTAATTCTCACAGTTTAAAAGAAGATGGGGGAAGAGCACACCTTGTTCGCCTCAAATGTAAATTATTTCAAGCAAAAGAAACTACAGGATAATCTCTGCCTTTTTCCGTAGAAGCCCCAAGCACGTAGCATCGATGCTTCAGAAAGTAAAGCAAAGTGGTGTCATTATCAACTGAAAGCATAACATAAGGAGCTGTATGATGCAGAAACAACACTGCCAGTTTTCACAGCAAAGATCTTCTTCCTTGCAGGGTTTTACAAAGGATATGATCTGACTAAACACTCTTCAGTACATATAAACAACGTTGACAGTTTTTCTCCTCCCTCATCTAAGCACACTGAAGACAAGACTATAGCTACTTCTACACCTGCAAAAAACACTTAGCTTTGAAGAAAGAAAATCTCCTTCCAGTTCTAAGTTAAAATATTTACCATTTAGATTTTTTTTTGCTAAAATATACAGAAATATTCTTATTGACAAATTCTCAGCATAAATCTATTTAAGATTTCGAGCTATCCAGCTCTGAACAGGAAGTCACTATAATGTCAATTAATCAAGAAATATTTAAAAAAAAGAATTAAGAAAACAGCTAATTCCATTGCTCTAAATGCAACAACATATAATTTGATACCAAGAAACTTTCAGACTGGACATCATAAAGGAAGCCTTCCATCCCACTGTCACTGCAGGCCCCAAAAAATCACAGGCGCTTCAAGCACAACACAGCGAGGTTTATGATGGAAAGCTATCTCTGAAAGCTTGATTTTATACTGGATTCCTTATTACTTTAAGTACAAACAAGTTAGTGAACAAGGAAAATGATGAGATGTTAAGAGTCTGAATGCAGAGATTTATATATATTCTTAAAAGATACACAATAAGAATTCTTTAAAAATGTCATATGAACTTTATTGTATGTATCATTTCATAATCATTTGGAGGTAGGAGAATACATACAACAAAACTTTTAAGTTACCGAATGGCGGAGATATATATCTGAATAGAATTGTCTGTCAAAGTGACATAAATCATCTTGGAGATTACCAAACCACTTGATTTCAAATTCTGTGGCTGATGCAGTTACCAATGATGACAGCGCTGAAGGACCTATGCATTTTACCTCACCCTGAAATTCCTCTTTTAGCTTTTCTGGTATAAGATCCTGCCCCATAACCTGTGAACAGATTAAGAAAAAAGATGGGAAACAAGAAAATAACTTGCAGAGAAAACAGCAAATATGGCATTAATAACAGATCTTTACACGAAAAGCCCTTGACACATGAACCACAGGCCATCCAGGAGAAGTTTCCAAGTCACGATCTAGCTGTCTGCCTGTTGCTTTCTGCCATAAGGAGGGAGAACTGAGCGCCCGAGCTTCACAGCTGCACAACCCCACCCAGCTTCTGGCTACACTCGTACAGGGGGATTTTTACTCTCCGAGTAGCAGCGGAAATCTCAACGCCAACTCTACATTCAGTGCTCACCTTGCAACAGCACCAACACTGGTCTCCTCCTAGGGAGGTGTCGGACCAAGGGAAGCAAGGAGACAAGTTTCCTTCCCCAGCCTTTTCAAAACTTGAGATAGTCTGCATGCTACTGCCCTCTTATGGATGAAATCCCGCTAGACTGCCTGCCAACCCGGCAATGTCTTGGCTTCCACTAACTTAAAGCTGTAATACTGACAGCAAAGTTAGAATCTCTCTGTTTTCCTTTTGTTCCTTAAGATAAAAGTCAGAAACTCTATAAATAGCAGTAAAAATGTTTAATCTCTATGAATAAAGTCATGCAATGTTACTCTCCTCCTTTGTATTTCTTTAAAACTAGAACCCAGTACATCAAACAGAACGAAGAAATCACGTAAAAGGACGTCTCTGGCTTTTTCTGAAAATGTTTAATACTTTTTCTGGAAGTGTTTAATACTGCTGTGACCACCAAAGTAGTCTCCGCTTCCATTTCATATTTATGATTCACTTTGTAGCATCTGAAATTCCTGAGATAAAATCTGCATCCCAGGAAACGCACAGCGATGATGCATCTGCAAATACAAGTCCAATGAAGAATTTAACAACCCTGAACATTCCCGGGAGGAGAATCTCAGCAGCACAGAGATACACCTGCATGACACAAGCCAGCGCTATATAGGCATCACTGTCAGTTCGGGATAACACACTACCAGGGCAATCTGCCCCAGCTAATTTACCTTGCTTCCTGGCACAGTTAATTAGCTCAGGGGAGCGTCACGCTTAACAGGACTTTGTGCCAGAACCGGCTCAGGTACCTCAACCAGCCTACGTACAGCTGAGAACACGCAAATGATGAAATGTCCCCTTACCTTGGTCATCAACAGCACAAAGTTTTCACTGAAACCAAGTCGTGCCACTTTGTCATCAATTTCTTCTTGACCTTTTATGTTGTTCTCCAACGCAAAGGACGACTGTTGCAACTGGGTAAGCTGAAGTAAAAGCCTGAAATGAAAAGGCAGTTCAAAAAGCCACAGCTGGCAAAAGAGTAAGTCAGCAAACCTAAACCCAACCAAAATAGAATACTTTAAAACAACTCTTCTTCCTGACTTCTGCAAAAAATGCAAATAAATGAATACATGTGTATCCATCTACTATGGGTATGGTATATCTGTGCTGTGACAGAAGTACTAAGAATTACTTTTGAAAAACAACATGCCAAGCACCTCTGGTTGCTCTGTGCAAACACTTTTCTCCCCATGTATCTGTCACACAATTCAAAAGTTAAGCTCAGATCTGGCAGCATTAACTGCAGTACATCAGGTGTCCCACATCCTTATTAAGGCCTGACAAGACAGCGGCACAGTTTTGCCTGTGATTATTTGGCAGTGATTATCTTTGTAAAACCTGAAAAGCGAGAAATTTGGGGGTTTTAGACAAACATCAAGCATCCTCCCCACATAGGTCAGCCCTGGAGTATTTTCTAAAATGTTTCACCACAGTTTTATGTTCAAGGCAGCGCCCCAGAAATCACCACCACGATTCAATAAAGTTAGACATTGTGCCCACAACATGGCTTCATGTCCCGGAGGAACCCCATCACCAACTGCTTGACCTGAGAGCAGTGGCAGTTTCCAGAGTCCTCACACAAGGACTGTAAAACATGGCAGCAGAGGAAGTATCTAAGTATATTCAACCAAAGGACTGCTGGGACTTAGCAGTATCACTACTGAAACTATGTTAAATTCAAGCTTTATGCATAAAGAACAACAACAATTTTTTTATCACATTTACCAAAGTTAAATGAAGCAGGTGTTATAATAAAGGTGTGTATTTTTACGAAGAGAAGACTTAAGATCTTAGATGAAGGTTTTCATTTGAACATTATAAACAACAAAATTTACAAGTCTGAGCCAACAAAACATTTGTAAATTCAGTAAAGTTTTGACTGGGAAATTCAAAGTAAAATGGAAAGTATTTTTAATTTGTAAAGCGTTTTTGTTTCAAAATTTGCATCAATATAATGTAAGAAAGAATGACATCTCAATGAAAATTAAACAAACCCGTTTCTCCAGTGTGTCTTTTATTGGCAAAACTATAAGAGTCAATTATTCACGATGCTTTAACACAGAACCTTATTTCCTACAAAAACCAATACTACCCTTTTCTGGGTGCAATTTACCCTGCACATATGTTTATGCAACATCCACATCTCACTTAAAATCCAACAGACCTGAAAACATTAGACAACCTATTTAATGTGTAGGCCCTGGCCAGGGGAGAAGCTTGGCCTGGACAAGCATATCTGCAAATATAAACCACAGTAACGCTTGGTGAAACTGTGCAGCCCAGCAAGGAAATCCCACATTTTTAAACTGTCTCAGTGCTGAACCATACAGAACGAAACAAGCAACACAAATCATTTTAATATGAATGTAGCTTTAATACTCAATATCAGTACTAAATCTATTAACTTCTCCCAAGTAGCAACTAAAGTCACTGTCTCTTAGTCTGAGTAGTTAAAAGCTACTGTATCTCTTTTTACATTTCTTAAATCTTGCCCTAACAGGGCAGTTATAAAGTGTTCTCTGTAAACATTTGTGGAAGGTCATAAAATGGCTTTAAATATGTTTGGTGACTATTACATTACTGAGAGGCAAGAGGGGGAAAAAATCCAAGACTATTTTAACAAAACCAGTTCCTAATTATCTCTTTGAAAGATTATGTTTTGGGGATTGTTGTTGTGTGCAGGAGTTTTAGGAAGAGAGGGAAGAAAAGGAAAGAGCATTTTAATGCAGCCCTGTCAATCAGTTGTCACAGAGTTCATTTTTCAACCTCATCCATTATGCAGGATGGGGGTATTATTATAAAATACATTTTCACTCGAGCATGAGGCTTCAAGCAAATACGACAGGTGGCACTTGCAGAAGGAAGACAGGCTAGCCTTCCCTTTGGGGCACTTCTGCTGCTGCATCTTTCCAAACCAGGAAACCGCCATGCTCTAACACGAGCATTTGTTGAAGAACAAGCCCTTTTGTACATGATTACTTGAAAAGATTCATAAAATAAGGTAATTAAAACCGCTTTACTTCTCAACAATGCATGACACTGGTTTACTCTTTCCACTCAGATTTAGGTTGTTCACAGCTACCATGCTAGTGGATTTTGATTTTTAGATCTGAAGTAATAGCAGGGTGCTTCTAAGTTAGCATTGCCAACGCTGAAACAAACATTTAAATTGAAAATGTAAACTGAAAATACTAAGGCTAGGGAAAACATGCTTTAAATTGTTCTCGATTGGAAGAAGTTAACATTATTCTAAGAATATGTTTAGTTACCTTGCTCTAATAAATGAGGCACATGCCTTCATTCCAACTTTCTTCGACATGTTCTGCTCCCAGGACTCAGAAGCTGAGCGTTTCCCTTCTGAAGCGCAGCGGAATTCTTTTACAGCTTGGCTGCTGCTAGAAGTCACCGCATTTTCCCTCTTTGTTTCTGTAGCAAGGCTGGACCAAGGGCCTTCCTTTTGGCCATCCGATCTTTGAGGCTGCAAATTAATCTCTCTTCCAGCCGATGTTTTGAAACTACTATCACTTACACTAACCTCTTCAGACTGATTTAGATTTGTTTCTGGAATGACTATTGGAGACAAACTCTGTAAAAGGCTCATATAAGCTTCAGCAAGGAACTTCCAGTACCAAGGGTGGAAAGGATGTAAGCAGATCAGTTGCTGCAAACATATGATCTTTTTTTCTACATCTTCCAGACCCTGGTAAATGGCAAACTGCAGGTTGAGAACCGTCGTTAAGTGATCTGTGTTAGTAGCGCCGTTTCTCTAGAAACAAAAGATAATAGATTAAAAACAGGAGTAGAACAGAATCATCCTTCAGAGCCTAAGAAAATGTCTCCCTGAATAATGGCACACAAATATCACTAAACATAATTTTTAAATTGTACAGAACTGTGCTCTTAATTTTAAATGATATGTGATACGTGATACCGATCATGCAGCATTCCCTCTAGCTGCCTTGTCCCAGTCTGAATGGCAAGAAGGCCCTGAATTGTGTCATTTGTTCATTTGCCTTCAGAGTTTTATACAGCTGCCCTTCTTTGTAGTATAAACACCTTTTATATAAAATAAACAGCAGCAGTAAAAGTCTAGCAGACCTCAGAGTCTCTGGACTTTTTCCTTTATGGGAGAAACTCAATTTGTGGTTAGATATTCTTCTTGGTGGCTGTTTGGCATTGAGTATATGGAAATAAAATGGAGTTTTGAACTGTCACTTTTATAGTGGAAAGATTTAAGCACTCATTTATCCCCTTTCTTATAATTCCTATTACATTACATTAATTCTGCCTGGCAGAGCATGATATTTAGTCCCTTCCAGGACTACCAGCCTGCCTGCACAGGGAGCTCATTGTGGTACAGGGTGTTCTGATTTCTAAAGAGTGATTATATCTGCAGTGACAGTTACCCTCTGTTTACCAAATACTCTGAGCTCTGAACATCCTGAAGGATTATACATATAAAGATTATTTTTTCCAGAAAATGGTCCATATAAAAGAACTACTGGCAATATTTTCATGTTCAAAGCCTAAAAGAAAGATTGCATTGTTTACCATTTTTTCTGCAATATCCAGAGCCTCCTCGTGCCTTCCTAGGTGAGATAAACACCGAGCCTGGCCCTCTTGGACGTCTCGTCTCATTGCAATGTTACTGGGAGGTAAGAGTAGTAAGCAGTTTGTGTATTCACCCAGGGCTTTCTAATAGTGTCGACAAAAAGAAAAGCCAAACAAAACAGTGAGAGATTTTCATTTAAAAGCAAGCTTGACACCATGTTTTGTTTATGACTACAGTCACAAAGGGAATTCAGGAGCTGAAGTCCACATTTTCCTTTCTCCAGACTCAGTTACTGCCTATGCCAACAACAGATGAGGGCCCCAGTACTGTCCAGCCAAGTCTAGATGGGGGTCAGCAACCTCAGTCCTAACTCGTGTTTAAGCCATACAGGATTCACCACACATCCGTCTACCTCTCCCCCACCAGGCCTGATCCAGAGGGGATCATCCACTGACCGGCAGTATGTGACACAAGGCATCTTTCCCCCAGCTACCAACTCAATGATCAGAGCATTCATCCTGAATTTGGGGTACCTTGTTTCAAATCTGTGACATTCTCCACAGGAAGGCTTGAACTTGCAAGTACCTCACCTCACATGAATAATCAGCAGGTCAGAGAATACCGCAAGGAAGGTGAATCTCCATCGTTCCTGTAGGGTGGTTCTAATTTGCATGAAATAATTAAATATTAATTGGGCTAAGGAAAAAGATGAGAATGAGCAATACTTCTGTAGCTTAACGCTCAGGGCACTCACCAGGACTCCAATTAACATTTAAATACATTAAATTAAGTATTCAGTGAAGCTAAGACTGGAATCTTGGTTCCTCCCCCTTTGTGTAAGGGCTCAGACCAGAAGACTAAACAGCAGTGCTCATTCTCCCATCTCTCAAAATGAATATTTAATTATTCCTTGCAAACTTGAATGGTTCTAACAGAAAGAGCTCCCAGGCAACATACCCTAAATATTTCCTAGCAAAATGGCTGAAATATTTTTCTTCCCTGGTGTTAAACTTGCATTCCTTCTCAAGCAAAAGTGGGAGCTCCTCTCTGCCCAGGGAGTGCAGCAGCCACTGGTGAAAACGGATCAGAGGACGGTTGCAGGACACCCCTGTTTGCCTTGTTATGTGACAAAGGGATATAACCTGGCAAGGACCAGCCATTATAAGTCCTTAGCAGATTCTACAGTCATTTACATCCTAAAAATGGGCACAGCTTAGATCACCACTGTCCTTGCCACTTCCTATCAAGTGGCCTAGGCTGACGTAAAAAAGTATTAATGACGAATGAAGAGATTACTACCCCCATGTACTTATTTCCAGCCCCCCTTCAAAGGTCAGTGCTCTCAAATCTGTAATTTTATGTGTAGTCTAGTTCTGGTTCTGCACAGTGATCCAAGTTAGCAATAAGACTTGAAGACTAGACATTTTTTAACATGGAACACTGTGACAGAAAAGGGTTAGGAAGCAACGGTCTGTTGCGCTAGCAGATTTGAGGGGGTGTCATTCTCTCCTGAGAGGGCATCACAGCACACAGCAAAGCACAATCTGCTCTTCCCGAGGGTCAGCAGCCACATCTGACCACAGCCTGAGGCATCTTTCTCCTCAGCACACTTTTATGAATCCCTTCAGGGTGTCTCAGCTCAGACTGGAAAGCATCTGTCTAGTATAGACAAGGCAACAGCAGCGCTGGAATAACATTAAAAAGCAGAAGTCAGTGCCAACCAAGGTACAAAAAGATCCACAAAATCCAATGGGCAAGGCAAAAGGAGTGAAGTCAGAAGTTGGCCTGAGGGTTTTGAAATCAGGGAGCCTGTAATGCAAACCATAGCCTGGAACAAGAAGCTATTAGGGTTGAAACAAGGGCAGAATCGGCCGATTTCAACCAGGAAACGAAGTAACAAAACACTGGATCCTGCAACTAGGACTATAGAGGCAGGAGAGCACCCATCATCAGAAACGCAGCTCAGGAAGCTGGCAGTGAAGACAGGGTCTAAGACTACAGCAGGCAGGAACAGAAATGGGGAACACAAATGCACCCCAAAGGCACAACCAGCCATCCAGAGTGAGGGGAGGCAGCAGAGAGGTGGGACAATTAATGATGAGGCTCATAAGCCAACTGCCAGGAGCCTGACAGCTACAGCCGGCCTTCACCTGACAGCGGGGGGAGCTCTGAGAAAGGCGAGCAGCAGCCAGGTGGTTGCCAGTGATCTGACAGCCTTGGTGGGACAGAGAAACCCGCGTGCTTAGCTCCGGCTGGCCGTGACCTCCATGGCCACAAACGCCAGCTCCGCTCACTACTGAGCCACTCGGATGCGCGAGCCTGGTCTGGATCAGCTCCGGGCGCGGAGCAGCATTTACCACTTTACATTTTACCATTTTGGCCACTTTACATTGACTTCACGGTGACGCCTGGGAAGACGACACCTGGAGGGGGGGGAGCGCTGGCCAGAACACAGTCAGTTACCCATCGCGGCCTCACCCCACTTTACATCCCCACAGCTTCCACCGACCGGGGCCGAGGCTCGGCCCAGGCCCCGCGAGAGCCCTGCAAATACCTC
>VZSZ01000216.1:173454-202618 GCA_013398815.1 Ibidorhyncha struthersii
TTTTCATACAGACACGGTTCCTGGTTTCCACACCACCTCTTAAAACCACACGCACTCAGTAAGGAGACATTTATTCCATTATTTCTGTTTTCAAATTTTTGGTACAAAGTTTATTTTCAGAAGTTCCCACATGATCCTTTCTTCTACCAGCGTCTTTTAGGTTTTTTCTATCTCTGATTTATTTTCTTTATCTGTTGAAGCAAAAGCAGTAATTGCTACAGAAAGCAATAATGGCAATATTACAAATATTTTACAGCAGCATCCATTCATCTCTCTTTGCCTCAAAAAAATAACAAAAATAAATCCAAAGACAAGATCCGTACTGCCACAAAGGCTTAGGTTTGTAATATCCAGAAGTATGCTGCGCTCCCATATATGAGTTGTACAAGTCCAGCACAACTTTCCAAGTTTGTGCAGAGCCTGATAAATAAGACACAGAAATATCAGTTACGTTATACTGTTTCTAAGAACTTTTACTCTGTAAAATGTTTGGTCACTCAAAGCTATAAGCTTAATCACATATCAAAGAACACAGGCAATAAAGCCCATCTTACTAGAACATATAGTATTAGGCCAAACAAAATATAAGAGGACAAAATCTAGTGGTCACTGAAGCCTCTTCAAAAAAGGTCTAAAACAGAATGTTTCCATCGTGTATCAGAATAAAAACGTACTGTATTAAAATTTGATTTTTTTTTTCTTTTTTTACAAGCTGTCTTTTAATCAGTCTTCTATTTACAGTGCAGAACTTCTGCCAACTGCAGTAGTTTAACTTTGGCACAACACTAAGTTCCAATCCTTTTGAGTATTCAAGTCCTGTGTGTGTCCAAAAATTTTCTTGGTTTCACGAAAGATTAGGCCCATTCACAGTTAACCAGTTATCTTGAACTTTTTCAAGAATTGCTTCCCCTTCACCACACTGGGCAGCTACAAAGGAAAGACACTGTAAGCTATTGCATCATTCAAAAGAAACTCTTCATTCTAAACAGTGACGGTATTGTTGCTTCCTTTAACATCACATACACCAGACAGATCACACAGACGGCTACATACTGGACACCTTCTAAAAACCTTGCTGGTCGTTAGTGAATCGTCTTCCTCATACTTCAAATACGTAACAATGCATTAACTTAATTTCATTTCACATGTCAAACAGGACATTTAAATATATTGCAATATATTATAGAAAATTGCAAAGCGCCATCATTTCTGTAAACGAGATCGACACCTGTTAACTCTCCTGTGCACATGAAGAGCAGTACCTAGTGCCACATTTTCTATACAATATAAAGCCTTCCCAGGTAGGGCAACTCATTTTAGTGCATTTCTGTACAGACTGTAAGCATACATGCAGATAGCCAACTATGCAAAATTGGAAACACTTTTGGAAGCTGGAACTGGAGGCGGGGGGAACATTTTGAAATCGTAATGGAGCTCTTGTGGTTGATCATTTCGTATCACCGATGAAGACTTGAATCTTCTGTCATTCTAGCAGATTCTTTAGGGAAAGTTTCATGATAGGTATCTAGTATTGAATAAGCATAAGGAAATACTTTCATCAACTGGGACACAAATATTATGTGTCTTAACACATTCTAAGTTACGCACGGTCCGATGTTCATATAGTAACCTTATCTCTACAATACTTGAGAAACCCCAAATCATTTTCATGCCACAGTATTATAACCAAGGATCAGTTACTTTACCCACCACTGTAGTGCTACCTGCTCTAGAACAAAAGAAAAAAAAAGGCAAAAAAGAAAAAAACAAGAAAAAAGGCCTCGTGCTTCCCAACAAGGGTCAAGTCGGAAGCAGAGGTAAGTACCATTGTCAAGACAACGATCAGTGCTGCAATCCAGCCAGCACGCTCCCAGGCGAAGATCCATCTCGCCTGATTTCAGATGTCTGTAGTGTCAGTGTCTGCCTGTGAGCCACGTGTAACAGTCAATGGAATTTGGGGTGCAGTTCATCTGACCAGCTCCAGGCATTTAGGACGAGCTGGCTTGCATTCATTAGGGAGACTGCTCAAACGTAGACATCAACATGCAATCAGACAAATCTCGGCTTAACTCATGAAAAGTGCTACGGGATCCTCAGTTACCACTCCACATTTTACAATGTTGCGTAAGTCATTTTTGCAATGACTATCCACTGAAAAAGTGCAGATGCTCTCCATTGCAGAAGGAGAAAAACCCCCAAAAGCTTAGACCATTAAATTTGAAAATACTGGCTGTGACCCACCTGTGCTTTGAAATCTCCCTTTTTAAAAGTGTGAAAATGATACAGAAATTTGAGCTATTGAGTGTGTATAAGCAGCTATTGAGGGGATTTTTCACTTTCTGTTACAACTTCCGTTTTAAAATCTTTTCCTATAGAACTTTAATACATCACCAAACCTCAAGTAACTTGACCCAGTAAGTTTGTGTCATGCTACTCGGAAAATCTACTTATCCAAGGGTATCACGAGCTTGATGGAGAATACAGGTGCAATCTAGCACTATTCAGTGCAGGGAACCGAGCCCTCTACTAGCCCTTCCCATCTCTAAATTTAAACGATCATCCCAGACATTACGAACAACTCTTCAACAGTTTTACTGCTCTCTGATCATTGATACTATCTTTTCATTACTACTGGATGTAGGCAAAATTATTTCCCAAGAAAAAATAAATTAAGTCAAAGAAAGTAGCTATATTTCATTGCACTCTATTTTTGTGCATTCAGGTTAGGGCAGGGATATTTAATATTACAGAAGCGTAAAGATTATCTTCTCTCCTTGGGAGATATGAATATAGACAGATTCGGGACTCAGGTGGAGGATGCAAATCGATACTGTCATATTTACAGAAGCAAATACTGATATCCAGCCTGAATATACAGTACTCCGTTAAGTGCAAAAGGGAAAATGCTCCCCACCTTAAACTACAGCTTGGTTACTCAGCAGCCAGAGACTAGTTGTCAGAGTTACTGCTGTGCTTTCATTTCAGAGGAAAATGGAGGAGGAAGAGAGTGTCTGCATCTTTGGGCTTTCTTGGCCTACGGGGACTGTGCAAGGCCATGAATCACTTCGTATGGGTTCCAGAAATGCTTTCTCTGCTCTGTGGAGGAGAAGGGAGTGCATTTGCCTGCCTCAAGAGTTCCTTGGTGAGCAGGAAGAAAATAGGTTTTTGCCCAAAGTCAGCAAATCATGCATTAGAAACATTATTTCATGTCACGTGCAGGCATTGCAAGAGTTTCCTTCCCAATAATCAAAGTTACAGCCAGACACCATATTGCATATAATGCCATGTAAAAACAGTTTTTAAAATGGTACTGGACAAGGTTAAAAAAGGGAATGGCCTCATCTACTACAGTGTATTAGAGATAATCCACTAAATTCTAATCATGAGGTACTAGGTATCTTTCCTCTCCTTTGCTTTCAAAACAAAGCAGAGATTTCTACGTGCTAAAAAAGAGTGATTGCAATACTTCACTTGTTCTGTCACAACAGCAAGAGTAAAACTTGTTTTGCTTATCAGTTTTTAGGTACGTGAATTCTGCAGGGCAAGCAAAAGTCAAGAGCCTTCAAGCTCCTGCATTTTCCCTTCTTTCCACTTCTTACAAGCTGGCACTCTTAGTTCATTCAAACCTCCAGGGAGGAATAGGTCTGACTTTCTTTTTACAAACACTAACCATGGGGTCATTGAGAGGTTGATACTGGGAAGACAGCACTGTTTAAGATGGAACTGTGCTCTTTCATTGTACCCAGAACCAAGAGAGAAACATGCTATGAAGCAGCACGATAAAGTGGTGGTGGATCCCTCACCCGGTTGTGACACTGCTTGCTTTCTTTTAGCCCTTTTCCCTCTCCATTCTGGCACAGGATTATCTTTATTCTCTCTTTAGCTGAATTCCAGAGGTGGCAGTAACTAGCGTCATCAGATCAGATACTTCTGGGAGAAAGAGCAGATGAAGAGGAAAGCTCTACCTTAGCTCTAAAGGAACTGGTGCTCACAGCTGAATTCTGAAACAGTGCTCCAAATGAAGACTGTTGGGACAAACCAGCTACCTAGAGGTAAGATCTGAGCGAGAGCAAGGAGTTTCTTCATCTCACTGTCAATGACAATCACTGAAGCCTGGCTCATAACTAGCTCAAACCTAAGAGGGGAAGCTCCACAGAAATACAGAAAACATACCACAGGCTCATCTATGCACAGCTCTTCATGGAGCAGGGAAATGAACAAAACCCCACATGGACACTCACCTCAGGGTAGCCGTACTTTCTTGCCCCTCCCCTCCCCACTGTCAATGTAGCTCAGTCCAAGGGGCTTCCAAAACACCCTGCCTGTGTGCGTAAGCTACAAGAGGGAGCCAGGCTGCCTGGGCGCACTGTTGATGCACAGCGATGCTCAGATTGATCATAAATCAAGACATTGGCTGAGCTGCTTAAATAACAGACAGATTAGGAGCAATAATGAATGCATACAACTGCTGTCTTCAGGCTGAACCCACCCAGATTTTTCTCATCCTTGGCACAACTGAAAGGCTTACAACGTGCACCTACCCCGAAGGAAATGTGGGTACCCTGTATCTCTCATTAGCCGACCCACAGCACATGGTTTAATTTAAATTTTATATTATGCAAAGAGATGATGTTCCTCAATGGGCTCTAAATACTATTATAACCAGTGGAATACACGGAACTGTAATACTTAGAGCAACTGAAAATCTGGCCCAGTATACATCAGCCACTATCTCTGACTATTTTACTGAAAGAAGACGTCCAATCCAGCTATATTTAGTCTGATAAACAATGTATTTCCTCTTCCTGTGTTTTTCAGACCAGATGTGCTAAGGCCTACCATTGTAGCTGCATGTTATTTAACAGAACACTGCCAAAATGGAAAATTTCCCAGTTTAATCATATAATTAACTTGGATCTTTATTTTTTTCCCATCTATTAAAGAAGGTCGGACCTAATGCTAACCTAAATGCAGCTTCTGCTAAAAAAAAATTGAGATGTTTATTTGGACAGGTTGCTTGGGTGGGGTTTTTTGTTGTTAGTTTGTTTTTTTTTTTTCTTGGAAAGAAAATTAATTCTGGGTCAACTTTAAGGATTAAGGCAACTCCAGATTTTGCTTGCTAGAGGCATATTCCCAAGGATTTTAAGGATTTGCTTTGATATTTTTGGAAACTTAAAAATAGTATCTCTTTCCCTACTAGATTTGTCCTTTCCCACCCAGCAAGCACTGATTTTTGACCCTGTATTCCCAGCAGAGCCTGAAGCTAACACAAGTCTTTTTTGTATCTGTTGGCATCTACAGCAGCCTCATCTATACCATTATCAGACAAACAAGAATACCTCCCAAACACATGTAGCAGTCAATGCTGAAAAGGCCAGATCCTGATCTCTTACACCACCTCACATCCAGCATTCCAATGAAACACGCATGTCATAATACGTCCAATGTCATAAGCATTCCAACGAAATGCGCTGACAATGTGGTTTCGCTTCTCCCTACCCCGAAGTTAAACTGAGGGATTCTTGGCTAGTCCTTTCCAGCACCACTGGCCACTTTGTGTCTCACCAGTTTGAGTCTTGGAAGCCAGGAAATAGTTTAATCATCAAATTCGTGTCACACACCAAAAGCCATTGCCTTTTTCTTTCCAGCAATCTCAAATAGTCAGAAGAGCTCACCCTGGTAAATGCCTTTCACGCAGAACATCCTCCTGCAAGTCAGGCAGCCTGTTCAATCTGGGAGCAGAAGGGCAGCTACAGGCGTCCAGAGAGGAAGGTGGGTTAACAATATTTTTTTTGTCAGATGTTATTCCCTTTCTTGCTTTGACTTGGGTTTTACCCAGAAAAAACAGATCTAACATGGACTCCTCTGCTTCAGAAAATCATGACAAGAAGGACTTTCTTGGTCTTTTGACAAGTTATCACAGTGAGGAAGCAAGAGTAATTCCAGATTAGGTTCTTGGAAATGTGGAAAAATTAGGACATATTTTCTCTACACTAATCTGTCTCTCATTGGTCATCAGATGCAGAAGCCTACAGAGAAGATGCTGACAGATGTGTAAAAGGAGATTGCTAGTATCCTCTCTCTGTTAGCGCCAATGTAAAAGCAGACAATGCTGGCAACAGCAGCACCAATTCATCTTTTGACATCTAAATATAAAGTAACTTATCCCTAAAAAATGCAGACCGACAGTAGCAAGAACACAAACTACTCGTCCTCAGAGTACCAGTTCTCTTGGATGCCAGACATCTGCCTAAACTAACTTTGTGAATTTGGCCCATTGTTTTTAAGTCGGTAATTCAAACTCTACTATGATTTCAATGTCTTACATGGCTTTTTTGTTTGTTTGTTTTTCTGTTTTAAAGACACTTACTCAAGATGTAGATGTTTTGCATGAGATTAAACTATTTCTGGAGTTTGATACAGGTAGATCAAACCACCTCTAACAATAGGTGTGTCCACCCAGCTGCCCTACGAACAATCAGCATAGTGGCAGAGCTCAATCCATTGGGATGAATTTAAGCTAAACCTGCACACAAATCATTCAACTGGGCTATCACTGAAGAACAACACTAGCATCTAAAAGCCATGTAACTTCATTTTGTTTGAGAATTAAACGTCATGTCATTGCCACAACTCACTTGAAAACCTTTCTTACTAGCACCTGAAGATGCTTTTTGTCTCTGTATCTGTGTATTCCTTACAAATCCTTAGACAACTCCGAATGACTTTTAAGCAGTTTCCACCTCATGTTTACCTTAAAATTCAGTGTAAGATTTCAAGAAGTTATTCTTCTTAGCGAGAAATATACATACTTTTCTTACCATTTCCAACAAAGGAAAGAATGCATAAGCTAAAAACGAATGTAACTATCAACTGCATCAAGTCTGTCAGGCATTTAAGTTAAATTGATGTAGGATACACTGATTAAATATAACGAAAAGCATCTTCTAGCATTAGACTCATTCAGTTAGCTCATAATTATCAACAAGGAACATTTCAGCACAAATTCTGTAAACCCAAAACACTCTGAAGATGCGCAAAAGGTGCCAATATCACCTAATTTTCTTAAACCAAGCAATCCTCACCCCTAGGTTCATTGATTCCTTTGTCAGTTTTCCCCTTCTCTTTTGTTTTGAATTCTTTCCTTAAGAAATAAACCCAGGCCTCAAAACCTTTCAGGTGAAGTGATGTTTGCGAAACGGCATCTTAGGTTTTTGTATTCTCCTCCTTCATGAGCAGGCAATGTTCTCCTATACCAACGAAAAAATGTGTCTGTGTGTTTTTTGGAATTAAACAACATAAGGCAACTAAATATTGAGAAGCAGTCACATGAATGATGACCATCAACCTGCCCATCGGTAATGTGGAAGAGGAGGAGCTGAACTGGATTTGATCTATAACCCCATGTCCTAGGCTAGGTCTGAGGATGTCCATCTCTTGTAGCAAGGAAGCAAATAGTTGTTGCCTGCACAGGTAGCATCTTGCCCATGTTCTTTTAGGTGGAAGAAAGATGCTAAGCAGGTGCTTGCTAAACTGAAGGCCGTGAAAAATCAGCTGGCTCTTCACCACAACATCAAACCTAATTCATAGGTTTTTGGCCCCCAAATCCCAAATTGCACATCAATCTGATTTTGAAAGTTTACGCTTAACATGTCGGGGGGGTTCCCAAGTATCGCTATCATCCGTTTCTTCCTCATCTTCCTGATCTTCCAGCATTTCATCTTCCTCCTCATTCTCATCAAATAGCTCTATTCCAAGTTCTAATCTTCTTTGCCTTTCTGCAAACCACTCTCTGACCTGCTCATATCCCATGTGAGATTTGGCTACCAGTTCATCGAGGTCTTGCTCATTAAGGAATTTGTGCTTCATATAGTAGTCCTTCAGGATTGCTGTTCCAGTTTTGAATTTTATGACAGACACACCTCTGTCCCAGCAATTTAACCTCTTGCTTCCCCGAGGCCTCCCCCGAGGTCTCCCTCTCCCCCTCCCTTTTGGTCTTCCTCTCCCTCTCTTCCGTGCAAAACCTTGGCCATTCAGACTGTTTGCATTGGCGCTCTGGTAATAATAATACCATTTCAATCCACCATTTTTCCAGGCATAGCGAGTATCTCCAAACCAGCTCACAATTTCTGATCTTGGCAGGCCAGTTTCTTCTGCCAGCTTGTTGTATTCTTGTGGAGATGGCCACTGAGTACGGACAAAGGAACTCTTAAGCATGTGCAACTGCTCTGGTGATTTTTTGCCTATTTTGCTTGAAGTTGAACACCCTGATTTTGCTCCTGCTGCTCCATCTCCCACAGATGTTTCTCCAGCCTCTTCTTTTGAGCTGCCAGCATTGCTCTCATTCAAGTCAGTTCCCTCTTCCTTCAAGACATTTGATTTCCTTCTTTCTGTAAACCAGGCATCGATCTCTCTCCTGGTCAGTTTGGTTTGCGCTCTTAACCTATTCATCTCTTCATCAGTAAGGACAGGATTATTAAGAAAACTTGCTTGGAGGACTTGCAGCTGTTCAGCAGTCTTCTCTTTGAATTTCTGTGGGGTGAAATCAGGAAGAGTGCTCCATGATGACTTGCTCTGTGGAGGGACTCCCGTTGGAGACTCGTTCATTTCATCGCTTGAATCAATAACAATGGTGGCACATGAATCACTGTTGAGATGAATCCCATGATTATTCTTTGAGTTCCTCTGATTGTAGCGTGTATCACTGAACCACTTTTTGATCTCTCCTTTAGTCAGGCCCGTTATTTTCATAAGTCTAACAATTTCTGAATCTTGAGGAAACTGATTTTTAAGGTAGCTGACTTTCAATTCTGCCAGTTGTTCCTTTGTTTTTTTTGCTCGGATGCCAAAGGAGTCAGGATTCATCAGCGCAGACTCATTTTTGATAGGCTGAGGGGCTGGAACAGCAGCTACTTGTTTGGTTTCTGCAACAGGTTGAGCGGTGTGAATCTGACTCTTCTGTAACTGTGTTTGGTTTGGGACTCCTGCTACAGTCAAAGCTATCGGGGCTGTTACTGGTAATGTATTCGCACCTGCAACTTGAGTGAGGACTAGTCCCGGCTGACCCACTATTTGGCATGTCTGTAAGATTGAAGGTAAACCATTGCTAGCGGCAGAAATGTGTGCTGGAATAACGGTAATTGTCTGTGGCACAGTATGCACTGTGCCATTAAATTGTTTCCTCCTTGCTTCCTCCACTTCCTCTGGCGTCCAGCTCACACCGTGTTTCAGACGTTGGGCAGAAAACCATATTTTAATTTGTTCCTCTGTGTACTTAGCTTGAGTGGAAAGAACAGTGATTTCCGACATGGTTGGATATGGGAATTTGTTGTAGGTGTTGAGCAAAAGAGGATTGTTATCCAAAGCGGTATTATAGGCTGGAATGCTATTTACAGGTATTAGGACTTTTGGAATCAGGTTTGAGTTCTGTGGAGCTGTAACAGCTGTTATCACCTGCGCCACCCCAGGCTGAAGCACTGGTGCTGGAGTCACTACCGCACTAGCCACATCTGCTGCACTGCAAACAACTGAATGGCTCGCTTTTGACTCAGAAACTGCCGGTGGTGGGTTTTCTACTACTTCTTCAGAGTTTGGCTCATTTTCAGTTCCCTTTTCTTCACCAGGAATGTCATCAACTACATTGTGGAAAACAGCAATACGTTTAGTCTCAGTTTTGTTTTTCATCATTTTCATAATAGGAGTTTTGCTAATTGAGATCCCTGATGATGGGACCTCGGAAGAGTCAGCCTGTTCAGTGTTTTCTTCTCTAACAAAACTCCCATCGAAAGTGAGATCGTTTACTGTTTGTTCAAAGATTGTCTGATTATTCCGTTTCACCATGGTCAATTTAAAATTCTCCTCTCCAGGGTGGTACTTCAAATTATGTTCTGAGAGCGCATCATATCTTTTGGTAAGGAAATTGCATTCTACACAAACGTAGGATGAATTTAATACTACGTTGGGATGTTCTGAATCCACATGAAAAGTAAACATATTGAGATCTGGAGTCTGAAAAGTACAGTATTTACACTCGTAACCACCTTCTACTTTATTTGTATTTTTCTGATTGTCTGAATCCATGTACTCATGAACGTCCTCATCACTTGTTACACTCTCTGCTGTAGGGTTATCTGCTGGCGCGAGTACAGGTGGTCCTTCCTCCAAGTCTGATACTGTTTCTAGATCTGGATCCTGCTCGTTGGCTAAGACCATGCACGGTGTTGTTGATTTTCGTTTACTTGCCATGCCTGTTATATGAAAATGATACTGACTGGTCAGAGTCAGACTTAGCTTCAAGCTCTTCTTGATTAATAATAATGGCTTTTGGTACTTCAAGTCAGTTCTTGTAAAGTCTCAACATTTATCCCATTAGCAGCTTTTCTTTTGTAGTGCAATCAGATTAAAAATAGATAGTTGAGGATGAAATGTTGAGACACACTGTTTTAAAGTCCACATCCACCACCTGTAGCAAAGAAGAGACAGCGGAATTAGTTCAATTTAAAGAGTTACTTCTATTCTGCTACTTATTTTGGCTTAAGGTAATTAAGCCCTTTGGGGTTCAATCTGCCACTGTTCATCACCTGAAACCAGAAGACCCATTCCAAAAAGAGATACTCGAAGCTAAGTTAAAAAAGGCAAAATCTAATCTGCTTATTACAGGCTGAAATCTGTTTTAATTCATGGCAATGCAGAGAAAGGCATAAAACATAGGATGGTGTAAAACAGGTAACTTTCTGACTGTTTCTTTCTTCAGAAGCCTTTTTCTTGGCACAATGCTGAGGTCAGTTGTCCTACATAATTTTTGCAATCTTGCCTTCAGACTGCTTTGCCAATGCTACGACAACTTCTCTTGACTGCCCCATGAGCTCAAGTCCTTCCAACTACAAACTCAACCCCAGTATGACACCTTCACTACCAACTCTGTCATGTCTTTCACATCAGAGGTTGTGAGGGGTCCCAGAAAAGGCAGGTTTAGAGTGTTTTTCTATTGCATTATATATGCGAGTATGAGCATATGCAGAGCCTTTCTCCCCAGTCTGAAACAGGCAAAACAAAGCCTTTTTAAGGCACTTTGACAGACAAAAGATGACTATCCTTTCTTCCTTGCTCCCCAAATGTCATTCTCCAATTGAAGACCAGTCCCAAACCAATAAAAGTTGATTGCTAGCACATGGCAATTAACTAAAATCTGTTTTCATGCCTCTATGCATTAACAGGCACATGATTGATCGTGTGAACTGTACCAGAGAGAAAAAGCACTGAAGACTGATACAGCAAGCAAAAGCCAAACAAAATTATGTATTCTCTGTTTAGAATTCCTCGTCCATTTCTAAGAAAAACTAAAGTACCATCAAATAAAGTTAAGGCCTGCAGAAATTCAGAAAATAAATAGCACAGACTGGAGTGAATTTTATCCCACAGGGACCACGACTAGTCTGTTGGAAATGATACGCAAACCTCTCCAGAGGGTTACAAACTCTGTAATAGTTTTCTTCTTGAAATAAAATAAGACGCTGATTTCTCATACCAGAAATCCCATAGGTACAAGCATTTTTAGACAGTGGAACATCACCTACTTCCCAAAGTGGGGGTATGCTCAAGTTCAAGGGGGATACTCAGTAGCTGTTTCAGAAGGTTTAGAAAGGGAACAGCATGTAACAGGTTAAAACCAGAAGGCCTGCTTTGTTCATGACAAAGTCTTAAAGGAAAAAGAGCAGTGTAAAAGGAAGAAAGGCAGTTACAAGAAATGGGAAGGGGAAAAAAAATACTCTTTTTCACTGTACGATAAGATGATTTTTTTTTTATTATGGGAGGGCAGAGGCTGTGAATAGGAAGGAAGATAAATAATTCTTAGCTTCCCATTTTTTCTTTAGGGAAAAGTCTAAAGTGTTCATCCATAGCTGCCACCCAGTGCTTCACCATCAGCTCCATTTTTGAAGCTCTGTGCCTCACCTCACTTTTTCATAAAAATCCTCCCCAAATGTTTTTAAACAGTCACCCTCTGCACTACTTCTGTGCCTACATCTAAAGTGCACAGCCTGACATGATCGGCTTTTAATGCCAAGGATATAGTTACGTGGTATTAAGGACACTGACAATGCTCAATAAATCTTGGGTAATCATCATTCCAGGACGATAATTATTTAATAGTACTGAGGTTGAAAGATACCCTTCTTCCATAAGTTAATGCTGGCAGTCTGTAAAACTGCAAAGAAGCGTAAAAGATATTTATTTTAACGTATATACAAAGTATGTATTGCAGGCCATCTCATTTATCTTTGCAGTGAGAGAACCATGAAGCAAAGCTAAATGGATCCATTTGTCTCAGTATCCTGAGGGACGAGAGGTAGAGCATTATTAACCGCACTGCTTCTCTGTGGGGCTAGAGGGCTCTTCACAAAAGAAAGACAACTGCCAAGACTCAATGTTGAGCAATGCTCTTGGGGAAGAGCTGGGTGGTATTACCTAATCTTTCTGCGATCTTGAGTAAAATTTCAGAAACGACAGAAATGCCCATTTTCAAAAGCTACTTAACAGCTAGTTTTGCTGACTGAAGCTGCAGTTTGAAAAGTGACTGTGGTCCTCTGCACTGTGTCATCCCTAGCACAGCACGTACAATCTATACGCACAGCAGCCCGAGTGAGCTTAAGGGCTTGCTGAGGGTCCTGTTCTGGGATGGCACAGAGCGCAAGTGAAAGCAACATTTGACCCGATATGCAGCACTGAAGCATGCTTGAGATAAGGCTGGAGATAACAAATAAAATGGGAAACCTGTCCAGCAAATCAATAAGTGTTTTTCTCCAGTTCCCTCACTTACCCAATAGCCTTCACAGTGCCTGTAAGCCTACAGGTCCATGTGCAGTTGCATCACCTCCAGCCTTTTAGCTAAATCTCTGTATTGCATTCTGTTTGCTGTGGTTCAGTTTCACTCATGGTCCACTGGCAGATTATCCTGTCTACCAATGTTTATCACTATTTACCAATGGAGCAACATGTTTCTTTGATGCAAGCACGTCTCAGAAAAAGAAAGCTGCATCTATGTTCTTCTGACTATGGTATGTAAGATTTTTATTTTTTTTAAAAAAACAATGTTGTGATTTCAAAACCCTGTTTGATTCAGGGCTATGAAGAGCTACAACAGCATTCACTAAAATCTCAACAAAGCGAGATGCTTGCAAGCCTTCCCAGCCTTCTTTCCTCCACAAACTTTACAGAAATCTCTGTTCGCTTCTCCTTGGTGCTAATGGGGTTATTCCATCTGTAGCACCCTGTTTGACATGTTCTCTCAGTTTACCAGGGGATTATGAAAACTCACACTCGAGTAGTTTATCAAACCAAGTATGCATCACCCTTGTACTTCAGTTCCTCTGAAACACCTCTCCTGTACTGCTTACAGGAATGCCATGTGGGGCCTTGTCACGTATCTTCACATCAGTAAGGTTTGCAACATCCATTTCCAGTTGGCTAATTACTCCAGCAAAAAAGCCAGATTGGCTTGACATAGTCTAGTTTTGACCAATCCACCTTTTTAAGAACATTGTTACAATTCTCTAGGTTCTTACAGACTGATTTTGAGTGAATTCTTCCTGTCTTGTCCTGGGAATGAAGATCCTGTTGTCCTCTGCTCATGCCTCTTCCTCATGTCAGACTAGGTACTATGTTTGCCCAAGTCCACTGAGACCTGCCCCCATCCTCCACGAATTCCTGAAGATGATCAGTAATGGTTCAGAGATTGCTTTGGCTTGTCCCTTACATACTTTAGAGTCCAATACATGATTCAATATTGTTTAAGATTTTCTATTTTTGTCTGGATTGTATTTTTATCCCTTGCTGTTAATATTGAAAGTACATTGTGCAATTTGGTTTGTAATGAAATATTTCAGGTGTTTCCTTTATGTCAAAGCAGCGTTTTTTCAATGAAAGAATCTACAGAAAAAGTTTCTATTAGTTGTACTCTTAATCTCTCAAGACATTCATCACTGCAACCCCCGTCTGTAATTTTACCTCAGATTTTCATACAATTGACATTCCTAACAAAACCAGCCCACGAAATAGACATTTTTCCAGGAACATAAAAAAGTAAGTGTAGGCATACTTTTTTGAAGGTCCAGGATCTTGTATTTTTATCTTTCAGCAGACAGTTACTCAGGACACTGCTCTTCAGAAACAGACCGTAAACAGTTAATAATCCCAATTGATTAATAATTATATTAAGACAGATTTATTCTCTAGTGTGGAATTCAACATTTAAATTTGTCTCTACAGCAGATCTGGATAAAGATTTATACAAATATTTTCTAAATGCAGGCAGAAACCTCCTTCCCCTTTGATTGTAGTTTGGGAGGGAAAAGACACAGGGTTGACATCAGAAGACACGTAAAAACCTGTTTCTAGCGCAAATTTTTTACCTACCTCTTCCTTCCCTTCCCAAAACAGGAGTAGCTGATGCAGCAAGAAAACAAATGAGATTACAGAAAGTGTTCACTGTGCGTGCAGGTTGTATGCTTTATGAAAAGGCATTTCTCCCTGCTTGCTGTGACATTTCCATCCAGCGCACAGGAAAAGCATGCCAATAAAAAATCCAAACCCATGTAATGTGATTTTAAGAATACGGACAAACAGGGTGGCTCAGGAGAAGACGAAGCAATAGGAACTGCTTCTAACTTTTAAAATCACCTGGATTACAAATTGCCTACAATCTCTCTCAACACAAAAAACGTGGTTTTGTCTTCTTATAGCTTCTGATTAATTCATGATAATACGCAATTGTCAATCCTTTGTTTAGCCTCCTTCTAACTATTACCATTTAGTAGATGTATCCATGTCCAAAACTATTCTGCACAGAGCTCAGTATAAGCTAATCTGCTCTGATCTATGCTGCCTCTCAGCGAGAAGGGTGAAGGACTTTGTTTTATAGTACCACCTTCTTCAGTTGTTCATTATCTGCAAAGTTCAGAGGACACTGCTGCTTATGACTCCAAAATAAAGCCAACTCTCTATCTAAACCCTGCAATATTCACATCTGATTCCTGTTTTAAAACGAGGTCTGGTTCTAATTCAACACAGGAGCAAAACTTGTCAAACCAATTTCAGCAGGACTTCACGTGGGCTACCAAGATAAGGGCATGCTTAGTGTCCTTGCCACATTACAATTTGTAATGAGGCAGGCATGTACCAAAAGCTATTGTGCTGCCTGTCCACACACAGCTTCAGGGTATGCTAAAGCCAGACCCATTATGGAGCACTGGGAAGCCAACACAAAGCCCAGCGGAGGCTGGAAGGAGCCTGCCACAGGACACGCAACTAGACTTTCCCCGTTACCTCCTACTGCCACTGGTTTTAATGGGTAACAAGCAGGTTCCATCAAAGTAAACTTCAGAATTTCAGGCCAGAGGCGACCGCTAAATGACCTAGATTATCCTTCTCTATTACAAAATATCCCCCAGGTACCTCTACAGTGAGCACAGTAACTTGTGCCACTGCTTTTGACACACAAAGCCATAACCAGTTTTTATGTCACATAGAAGCTACTGATTAAACATGACCAGTACTGAAAAATCACAGATGCATTGATGAAGAAGTACCTTTAACATATATGGTGCGTGTCTCTGCTCCTCAGTCACACAAGCATGTATTTTCTATGTCATCCAGTCACCTTGGCAGCTAAACTTCACATAGGCAGGTTTCTTTCTGACCTCTAAAGTGTTCAAGTTCTGAGTACTCAGTACTTTTAACATCAGACAACTCTGCATGATTATTCTTGAAAGTGAGTATCAGACTTATGTAAATGCTTATCACACCCAATAAAACAGCAGCAGAGTTAGGGATACTTTTTTTGCAGTTACAGCTCTGTTTTGTTTTGCTTGCTGTGCTGTTACATAGAAAAAGGAACAGAGGAAGAAATAAATTATTGACATGAAAAGATTTTTAAATGTGTTTTGGGTTGAATAAATATTTAATTCAACCCCTAAAATGTTTCATATTGGCTTTTAAAAAAAATAGAACAGTAAAAAATGGTTCATTTTAAAAACTGTTTATCAAAAATTTTCTCCTTAAAACATCAAACCAAAAGGTTTTATTCTCTTGAGATTTCCTGCTTTAAAATGAAACAATCTGGCACAGACATGATTTCACAAAATGTTCCTTTTGACTTGAATCTACATTTTTTTTCCCAGACGAAAAATTTCTGAAGACCTTCGTTTTCCCAGGCCCTAGTCTAGTGCTGGAAGTACAAGACCTTCCTTTCACTTCTCAGAGTTTGTGTCCCCAGACACCTTTCAGTTTCTTCAGAGACCAAAGCAGCAGTCCTACAGATGGTTGCCTTTGCTAGATAGCCCGACTCATTCTCTAATCATCCCTCGTGCTATACAGGAACCCCCGCGCTTTTAAAGGTGACACAGCTCAGCACAGATTGTCTCCCTCTGCTCTCCCCCTCCTCCACTGATTGCAACTAACTGTACGCGCCCTCATCACATTGGAAACCAGATTTCAAATCGGCTGCTATCTGCTTTCATTAATATTTGCTTGTCACCGTAGCAAAATGATATCTTCTCAACAGCAATTAACAGTCTTGGGAGCTCTCTACCCTTAAACAAGTGGGACTAAGTCTTACCATCTCCCAATGTTTTTATACCTCCTGCTAGGCCAGTGGCATTTCCAGGAGCACAAGCAGCAGCAGCTTAAGGACTACATTGATGCATGCCAATACAATAATCTAAATAGACGGAGGAGGAGAATCCATTTAATACAGGTGGTTTAAAGCAGCCTGCAAGTGCACATGATGGGCATAAAAGCATGATCAAGAGCAGGTAACAAAACATCCTGCAAATTCTACCTTGGATACAAAAAGGTGGTGATACATTGTGACTCATAATTCTGCCCCTTTTTTTTTTTTTTTTTAAACAGCTGAATGCATTTCTCAGACCTCAGGGCTAGATCCTTGCCAAATTTCAAGTTCCTATGTCAAATCCCTGAGGCATAGAGCTGTTCAGAAAAAAAAAAGATAATACAGCTTTTACATTGAGATTGCCTCTTTCCCTCCTTGCTTTCCTCCTCACTTTGAAAATTCGGCTCTTGAACGAGCTGAATCATAGAATCATTAAGATTGGAAGGGACCTTTAAGATCATCAAGTCCAACCATTATCCTAACCTGACAAAACCACTTCTAAACCATATCCCCCAGTACCATGTCTACACTTTTTTTTTTTTTTAAACGCCTCCAGGGATGGCGAATCCACCACCTCCCTGGGCAGCCTATTCCAATGCTGGATAATCCTTTCAGTGAAAAAATTTTTCCTAATATCCAACCTAAACCTCGCCTGGCTTAACTTGGACCCATTTCCTCTCGTCCTATCACTGGAACTGAATGTTCCCCCAAAACTCAATGAACAGAGAACAAAATCAGCCTCCAAACAGAAACAATGTGTGAGAAATTCTCTTTTCAACAATCGTAAGAAACTGAAAACAAGGACTTACAATGGACTCAGCAGGTGACACTAATATGCACCACTGCATGTTCCACAAGTACATGCAGAGTTGCATACACCACGATACAGACCCATAATTTAAGTAACTTGTAAAAGGATCTCACAATACTTGAAACAAATGTATAAACCCAGTGTTTGTATAAGCCAGTGTTTTATGAATGAGGAAAAAGCAACAACTTGGAGTGTCACTTGAAAAGCAGAAAAAAAAATTACAGTTCTATTGCATGGACCTAGGTTAGTGCATGTCAAGGTGAAGACTTTAAGGCACATTATCAAGGCTGCAACCACTCTTTAGAGCTTCCTCTACTACTCAGGCCACCATGGGCTCTTGCTCACACGTGCTTCCTCTTCTGCATGCCCTGGACCCACCCGCTATCCACCCCATGCCCTCCTTAAAGCCTCCTCCAGCCTCTTAGGTCTACTACCACTTTGTGAGAAGGTCAAGGAGCGCAGAGTGCATAAGAAGTCCTTTATTTTCTTTGCCGCATGATTTATTTCTCCACTTAGGAAGTAAAAAAAGTGTGACTTCAGAAACAGTATTTAAAAAGTTGGGGTTTTTTTTGGTTTTTTTTTTTTTTTTTTTTTTAAACGTGGCTCCAGAATGCTTCCAGTGTCACATAACAGCTTTACAATTGTAAGCTGAATCACATAAATTAAGGACAGGCAAAACCAAGAATTCACCTAGTCCCTACTGACAGACTCCTTCCTACTGGTGAGATGCAGAAAAAAAATTGTGTTCATGCTTTCAAGCACAGTTGATCTTAAGTTCTTCAGGATGTTATCCTCAGACCTGATCCAACCAATGCTGGTCACGCAGTAGCACTTTCACAACACAAATACAACACTTAAATTTCCCTCTCCATATTCAGGGTAATTGGTCACTGCCTTGAAGTGCCAGTACTCCCAGTGCAGCGCTAAATTACTGCCAGGACCAGGGTGAGACTGTCAAGCTAGCTCAGGTTTACCTGCCTCTCACTGCAACACCAACAGACTCTTGGTCTGCCACAGACGAACACCACTTTAGGGGCACAGTGATGGTAGAGTAACAGCACCTCACCGCTGGCGAGGAACTGTAATCAGTTGTCCGGAGAGGTTGTGGAGATCTCCTGGGAACTTTTAAGGAATTTCCATCCTTGGAAGTTTTCAGAATTTGGTAAGACCCTGAACAACCCTATCTATCTTCACAGTTAATTTTGCTTTTAGCAGGAGGCTGGACTAGATGACTTCCAGAAGTCACTTCTACTCTAATATTTCTCAGCAGGATTTAGGGATGCTTCAGCTTATAACTAAAAGGAAGGAGAGCAGCCCAAGCTGCCTGCATAAACAGTCTCTGTAGGTCTCAACTATCTAGTAAAATACCACTGTGTACCAAGTTAACCTTTGCGAAAAGCAAAGCATTTTTATTTGCAACAGTGACCTGACTCCACCCCCCTGCTGAGTACTGTACTGTACTCCTTAGATGCTCCTGCTGATTTCTGTGGGAGCTAATGTCTTATTCTGTGTGTGATAAAGACTGATCCCCCTCTCCCCCCCCACCTGCTGCCATCATGCATTCACAGAGTAGATAAACATTGTTTATGCCAATCAGCCCAGTGACAAAAAAGGTAAAAGACAGGGGGCTATAGAGCCTTCCAAGTATAACATGCAGAATAAAAAGCCAAATCTCAAAGCATGGTCGCCCATGGAAGTCAGAGAGATGACTGCGTACTCAAGTTACCATGAAGTGATGAGGATCTTAAAGAGTCAGCAGACCAGAACAAGTATCTCAGCCCCTGGCGCAGGGAGCAGGAGGTTTGCAGTTACCACGTTTAACATGTTCTACTTCAGAAGCGCTGCCAGACTAGGAGCGCAGCAATAGCCTCACACTGTCCCACACTGCTCCCAGCTCACCTGAATGAAGGCCTTTGATGCAGCAGCAAAGTAATCCAGCAAGAATCATCAAGTCTTCCACCAGCCAGGTTCCCTGCTCCCCTGTTATCCAGGCTGACGCCCCAAACTTTGACTGTGAACCTCACCTCCATGACTTACTTTCCACCTCTCCTAACTGCTCAGAGCCCTGCTTGAGAGGAAAAACTGCAGTTTGGGAGCCACTGGCCAAGGCACCTTTTGCCCTGTTCTGCTGGAGCTGCCTGTCATGTGAGCAGCTCTTGTAGGAGAAACACAAACCTCGATGTTCAGTCCTGGCAGGGAAGTTAAGAGAGGATTACTGAAAGCAGACTACCCAGTTTCACTTTGTCTCTCACGTACTAGTATAACGGTAGAAAATTAGCACAATAGGATTTGAGTGGAAAGTACGTCGTTAATGAAAACACTGCTTAAAATGAATAGCTGTGGGGCTGCTTTCTTTAGTTTTGCAATAGATTTAAACACCATCAAAAATCAGATTAGTTCTGTATTAAAATACATAGTTTAAAGCTGCATAAGTACCTTAAGGGTCAAAAATCATACTTTCACTGATTTAAATGAGAATGGGCAGTAGAACTTTATTAAAAAATACTGTACGTATTGATTAAAACACATTTAAGAAGCAACAGAAAAGCCTAAAAAAATCACTCAGCACAAAACAGGATACCATCAGAGTTGGGGGGGGAAGAAGAGAAGAATCAGTATTATGTTTAAACCTATCATTTAGAGTAGGAGAATAAAAATCAGTTTTAGTCAGAAACACTTTGTTAATTTACATTAATGTTTCAAGAACAGACTGAACACATTCCCTCACATGAGTAACAACTATCTAACTTACCAACATTAAACCAGTCATCCTCATTAAAAGCACCGATGGCTGCCTGAAGTCTGTTCTAACCATAAACAGGTAAGTTTTTATTAATGGGATAAAAGCACTGAGAAAAAAAAAATCAGTATTAAACCAGACAGTTTTAGCTCATATAACTATATTTTTTAGAAGCAAGTTGTCTTAGTTAACTAAGTTGGAAATTCTTAGTGAAAACACTGAATTAGCAGCAGTTAACGACTAACCTTACAAACATACATTCTCTTTGTAGACATCTGCACTGAATGAAGATACTAAGTTTTTTCAAAGTTAAAAAAGCAGGACAAGTTGTTTCCTATGCAAGATCTCCAATTCAGTTTTGAGCATGAGCTCTGCCAAGGCTAAAGTCTTAACAGACATGGATACGTGATCACAGAAATAATAAATCTAATCTAGTAAGTACCAAAAAAAGTATCGTATTTTGCCTCATAAATCCATAGGTTTTAAAAAAATACAGTCATGCTTGAATAAATGTATTCTTAGATATTCTACATATTTACAGTAGTTTAGTTAATAATACAGACATCTTATGCTGTTTAGGGGATTTTTTAATTAAATTTTAATTTCCAATCAAATGCAGTTTGACATAAATTGGGTATAACAGGAACTAATCACTATCTGAAAAATGAGATGCATAATTCACTATTTTCTAAGAAAATGACAAAAAGTAAAAATTAATACTTTGCATGTACGTTGAGATAAAGGACTGATAAAATAAACACTCACCAATATGTTTTATCCCTTTAAAAAACAGAACTCTGCAAACTACCATGATATCAAACAACGAGAATCACTCAGCATTTATGAAACTTACCAAAAGCACAAATGCAAATCAAGATTAGAAGAAACCATTTAAATCAAGGTTCCCTACATGCAGATTTAAACTGTGATTAAATCACCTATATTAAAACATTTTGATTTCTCTCAATTATTCCAGTTCCTATATATTAGGACTGTTTTTTAATTAATGTGTTAGTTAAATGATATTTGGGGGGAGATAAGGGAATACAAAGATTGGTAAGGAGAGGCAAGATGAACGTGTCTAGTGTCATTATTAAATCAACCAAATTAAAAGAGCCCAGGATACGACTGGGGTGTGGTACTCGAAGAGAATGTTTATGAGAGTGTCCAAGTTTAGCATAAGAGAATAGGCAGGCCTGAAAACCCCATGGGAATAAGATGCATCTGTTGTTGCAGGCAGCCCCAGCAAAATGTTACTGGTTCACTAGCCTGGGGCAAGCTTTTTTTTTTTCCCCCTTTCCCTTTTTTGACAGCCAAGTACAATATTAGCTTGCTTTTTTTTTTTTTTTTTTTGCCATCGTCAAGCTGAGGCCGGGTGAGAATATTTTGTGTCTAGACTAATAAATGTTTGTAAGGATTTTGCAAGACTGGTTTATGGGAACAGAATCCACTTTTTGTTTTTCTGCTGGAAAAAGCAGCATTAAAAGCAAATGAGCACCATCATGCATTTGTTTTAAATTGCATATTACAGCACTGCTATTTTGTGTGCAATCAATACATAATTTGGAAGAAAAATGCTTTTAAAATTCAAAGCTATCCCTGAGCAGCTAAGGTTCTCTTGGAAACTGAAGGAGGAGTCTGAAATTATTGTTCTTTTGTTTGCATCCCCCAGTGGGAAAGGCAGCACACAACTAGAAACCACTGTGCTTTGAGGCAGCATGAATCATTAAGAATAAAGATCAACCCCCTTCATTTAAACATTAGATATTAAAACTGAATGTAGGACAAAGGTAAACTAAACAGATTCTTTCCTTCCCAAGCAGTTATTAGGTTAAATAAAATATCAAAGGGACTATATACATCTCGTCACTTCCTCTACAGAAATTAAAAAAAGAGAACTTGTATTTTGCAAAACATGGCCTGTCTAGATCCCAGTTACAAGATTCAACTTAATCAGTGGATATTACTGGGCCAAAACCTACATTTTCTTTTTAATATTTGTTTTGGAGGGCGGGGTATCTCAAGATGAAATGGCTGACTGAGCTTTTTATTTCATTGCTTTGGGTGGAAATGACTGAATCTTTCCACACAAAGTAGTGCAGAGAAGCTGCTCTGGTGCAAAGCAATCTTCAGTCCCAACCCTCCACCCAGCTCGCACCCTCAGCTTCTCTCCGGAGCATCCGGACTTAAATGTTGCCTGGTAAGGAAGAGGGCTCCTGTTTAGTAATTCACAGATAGTAACTTCATGAGGATTACATCCAGAAATAGGATCTGCAGTCATATAAAGGAGCACGTATCTGCAAATTTTGCCCTTAGAACTAGCTCATGCCCATATGCATCTGGTGCAAACTGCAGTAAAAGTATTGCTCACTTTTTGTCAGTAAGCATGTGTGACCACAGGGTACGGTGTTTGCACTGTCATCATCCACACAAATATTAATATACTGGAAAGCTTTCAAAGCAAAGGATTCTGAAGTAAAATTTCAGTGTCTTCAGTAACGTAAAACTTCTCCCTCTCTGAACATTATATACAATGCTTAATATATATTTTTAAGGATGTGCACATGTGACTAATTCTTTTCTACATGTGGAAAGAGTAAACTTACTTTACTTCAATATTATTCTTTTTTCCTCATTTCTTCCCTCCTTTCCCCAAAAGAAAGAAACAGCCAATATTAACAAGGCCTTATTTTTCCCCTGGAGGAACCCCGAAAGCGGAGAATTAAAAAAAAAAAGTGCTACTTGTCAATGATCAGCTTTAAAATAAACACTTGTGGACTGTAAGATAAAACCCCCAAAGTTGGAAACATTTCACACACACAGAAAAGTCTCCTTGCATCTTAAATTATTTATTTTAATAAAATAAAATAATTAGTTCTCTACTCACCCACAAACTCCTCCAACAAATTTAAGTAAAACGTATTAAGAAGTCAAATTTTAAAACCACTCAGAAGCTACAAAGAGTCAAGTTGTGTAAGTTTGCATCATATTTTAACAGATACCTAAAATGCCAGCCAGGATCCTGTGTGGGCACCAATTCCTCAAACTGATCCATGCACAAAATCTTTGGATTTGACAGGATTGTTCACTGGATGAGGAACCGGTTGGATGGCTGCATACAGATGGTAGTGGTCAACAGCTCAACGTCCAGATGGAGAATGGTTACAAGTGGTGTTCCTTAGGGGTCCATATTGGGACCAGTACTGTTCAGTATCTTCACCAATGACATAGACAGTGGGATCGAGGGCACCCTCAGCTAGTTTGCAGATGACACCAAGCTGAGTGGTACGGTTGACATGCCTGAGAGATGGGATGCCATCCAGAGGGACTTAGACAAGCTCAAGAAGTGGGTCTGTGTGAAACTTATGGGGTTCAACACGGCCAAGTGCAGGGTCCTGCACCCAGGTCAGGGCAACCACCAGTACCAATAGAGACTGGGGAATGGAAAGTTTGATAGCAGCCCTGTCGAGAAGGACTCAGGGGTATGGGTGGATGAAAAGCTGGACATGAGCCAGCAATGTGCACTGGCAGTTCAGAATGCCAACCATATCCTGGGCTGCATCAAAAGAAGCATGGCCAGGAGATGGAGGGAGGTGATTCTTTCCGCCCCTCTACTCTACTCTCATGAGACCCCTCCTGGAGTACTGTGTCCAGCTCTGAAGTCCTCAGCACAGGAAAGACATGGAGCTGCTGGAGTCGGTCCAGAGGAGGGCCACAAAAACAATCAGAGGGCTGGAACACCTCTTCTATGAGGACAGGCTGAGAGAGCTGGGGTTGTTCAGCCTGGAGAAGACTCCAGGCAGACCTTACAGCAGCCTTTCAGTACCTAAAGAGGGCTTATAAGAAAGATGGGGACAAACTTTCTAGCAGGGCCTGTTGCGATAGGACAAGGCGTAAAGGTTTTAAACTAAGAGAGGGTAGATTTAGATTAGATATAAGCAAGAATTTTTTTACACTAAGGGTGGTGAAACACTGGCACAGGTTGCCCAGAGAGGTGGCAGATGCCCCATCCCTGGAAATGTTCAAGGTCAGGTTGGACGGGGCTCTGAGCAACCTGATCTAGTTGAAGATGTCCCTGCTCATTGCAGGGGGGTGGACTAGATGGCCTTTAAAGGCCCCTTTCAACCCAAACTAGTCTCTGATTCTATGAACTTAATGTCACGTAATGCTGCAGGTATGGTGAGCCTTTTGTCAGACCAGATCCCTACTGAGAAGTCTGGAGGACACACAGCCATAAGTATTCAACATTGCAAACAAGGCTGGACATTGTGTAGTGCTGAATGCTCCAAAAATTCCACTGAAGCGACAAATGTGTTTCACCTTTCTGAGAATCCTACCGAGAAACAGAAACCCCTGAGTTTTCATACTTGCTCCATCTAGCTCACTTGGCAACTGCTGCCAAGTGCCCAACTACTCCTGACACAGCTCTGATGGGCAGAGCACTCTCAGCTCCAACTGGTGTTGCTGAAGGGAGCTGACCTATGTATAAAAAGGCAGTATTTTTTTTTTTATTTTGAAAGTTTTCTAAAGATTAACTAGGAATCTGGACTCTTCGAAGAAGCAAACAGCTGTAACTAAGTCTTCTACAGTCCAGGTAGAAACAATTCTTTCCTGACTCCTTCCCCATTGTGTCCCCTTTACTCTTTTCAGAACGTAGAAGATTCCTAGATCTCATTTTGACCTAATTACCAAAACAGAGCGTTACACTATGCACAGAGCCAGTAGGAGAGTTTTAAAGTCAACAGCATTTTGACATATGAAGCATGTATTTCCATTATAACACAGGGAGGAGGCAATCACATTAGTACCATGTTTTGTTTAAGCTAATATACCTGTCCTGGTTTGAGGTAACCATGACAATACCTCAATTTTTAGGAAAGTCAAGCTTAGAGAACTCTACCAAGACTGTCTCAGACCATACAAACATCCACTTCCATCTATGAAGTTCTTAGCATCTTTGTAAGGTACGACAATGTTAAAATAATCACACTCCTAACCTATAAACAAGGATTCAAGCCTTAAACCCTATACAAAATGATTGCCTAATTCACAGTATTCATTGTAAGCTAACAGCCCTTTCCCATCCAACGTTATGTGGTTCATAAGATGCTTTGAAGATTCAAAGTGCTGAACATGTGGAACTTCTACCAGAACCATTAGACAGTTCAAAAGCTCATTTCTGTCCTTCTGTCTGGTGGGGTGAATTTGGCGCTCACAGAACGATGCTGGCTTTGCCAAAGAGCGAGGGCTGGCGTTATGCATGCCTCATTACACAGTTCTGTCTGCCCACTGTTAAACAAAACTGCCAGCCTTTAAGGCTTGCTTGAGCAACGACTTCAAATTGTGGGTCCCCTGGCAGCATGTTAAATTCCTTCAACTCCTAGTGAGACCAATGGATAAGGAAGGTGAGCAACAGACTCCAAAATGCCACCAGGGAAGACCAAGTTGCACGGAGAGAACCTAAAATACCAAACTCACTTTCTTAAATGGCTCCAAACACAACCTGAAGCATGTTAAATCTGTTCTTTGGAAGCAGAATATAGTGAGCTCCTTCAGACCTGTTAGGCACAAGCAGAGGTCATGCTGCTAAAGGACGTTTGCAACATTAAGTTCTCTGCTATCTTTGACATCATTTAAGGAGTGCAAAAAGTGGCATATTCAGAGTTCTTTACCATTTTTCCTAAAGTTTGTTTCACCTAGCCACATCCGTTCCTCTTTTAGTTGTCAGCAATTTTCCTAGTTTCTGTGCTTTAGCATGATACTGCCCTTTTTATATTTTTAACGATACAATAAACGTACTCTACATTCTCATTCTTGCCCCTTTCGATCATACTCCTTTTCATTGAATTCTATTGAACTTTAACACTTACTAAGATCTCAAAGCTTTTAAGGATAAAAGAGTGGTACACATCTTCCCACAAGCAACAACAGCAGACTTTCGCTCAATTTCGGCTGATTTCTGAAGCTAGTTAGAAAGGATCCACTGGTAGTAGAGACACTGTTTTATGAAATATGTTACAGTTCACTGAACTCTGAAGAATATGAAAAAGACTTCAGTGGACCTTCTGAAGTTCCTTCCAGTTCCTTGACAGAAAGACAACAGAACTGGAAATGAACCATCAGTTAAAGTGATGCAAGGCACTGAATTATGAAATGCCATCTGGCTGGTACAGGATAAGGAAATGTATCATTTTTGGTGGCTTCCACCTCCACAGAAAAAGAAACAACTGTTTATGCAGCAAAGTGGTTTGAATATTTGGGAAGGTCCTGAACTAGCCACAAAAAAATTAAAAAGAGAGGGAGAAAAAAAGAGGTAAGATGAATTGGAACAAAGACAATAAATTGGAATTAATAATAATGATGATGATGAAAACATAAGCAATCACATCCCTTTAATAGCTTGAAGAAAGAAGCTACTTTAATGCCTAAACTGACAATATTAGAAATTTAAATAACAACCCAAAAATCATATACTTATGGGTATATATTCAACAAAGGTGATGCTACTGACACATAGTGGGGAGATACATGACTAGAACACCAAGATCAATATTACTCCCTATTTAGGAAATACCAAATAAACAAAAGAAAAAGGGGAAATGGTACTATATTGAAAATTGCATCACTTGTTTACACTTGTTTACAAGTCACTGACAACTCAAGAGGCAAAACGTCTTGGATATTTATGGATCAATCACCCCGCATCTAAAGCGCAAGGAGAGGGAATATTGACCATTAATACACAGAAGAGAACAGCATGTCCATGCACTCAGCTAAAAATGTTCAGAACCTTCCCCCACTCCATGACCCCAAAACTGTTATCACACAGGGCTTTAATTTAAGAAACAGGCACTGAAAAGATCATTCTGTCAATTTTGCAACAGGCTTAGGATTTTTAAAAATTAGAAAACATAAAAATACTGAATTTGACACCGTGGAATTCTTGACTAGACCTCAGCTTGACAGGTAAAGAGAAACTGATCACCAAAACAAAGATTGGCCGTAGCTTAGCTACAAGTGATCGTGCCTTGGTTATACTTATTCTGTGCAAACTGAACAAAATCCAGTTTGTATGTACTTGGTACTTTAAAATTTCCAATTTCATAAAGCTAGAAAAAATCCCGAACTCACACGTGAGGCAAGAATATGACTTCAAAGATATATGACTATTTTTTAAATAAGACTCTTCTAAAGTCACCCCCAAACAAAAGGGTCATCAATCATAACTAGATGAAAAAGTTAATCAAAATTTAATCCTCTCCCTCAGACTGTATAAAAACAAATGGGGGAAAAACAGGGGGGAAGCTCAGGGATAGCAATATGCTTAAGTGAAATGCTATAGACTGCTCAGTGAAGCAAAAGACACAAGAAACAGTCTTTTCAGTACATTAGGAACAAAAGGAATCCTAACAATAGCACGAAGTCCATTATTTGACAAAAATTCTTCAGTACTGAGAAATCTACAAAAGGCAGAATTGTTCAATACACAGCTCTAACAGTCTCCAATGATATATTGGTACGCAGTGATAAATATTGTCTATTCCAGTAATAACCAACAGTGACAAATGACAGCAATTAAGGCTAGACACCGGGACACTGGATCCAGCTAAAGCATGCACAGGTCATCAAGGGTGTTTCAAGAGAGGAAATAATCCAGAAGAGAGTCATAAGAAACATTAAGAGAGTAGAAAAGTATGCCTCACAAAGAAAAGCTCTACCTCAAACTGCTACGTTTTACAAAGGCAAGTTTGGCGACAATCATAGTATACACACACATTGCCCAAATGTGATAGCAGAGGGCTTTTCCACCTAGCACACACAGAAGAACCACTAGCCTTAAGTTAACAGCAAATAATTTGTTATAAAAAAATGGCATCTACTTCTAATCGGCTCAGGGGAATTCATTTAACAACACAAGTGAAACAGACTGCCTTGCTGGCAATGTTTAAAGACAGTAACAAGCATTTTCTAAATGATGCGTGCTTGCTCAAATAGGTTGCAATTAGGGCAGTCCTACAGTTTGCATCATGCAGGTTGCTTTAAACAGGGTTTCTGTAAGTATTCACGAGCTTTATTTTTTTTGCGCGCGAAATCCTTCTAAGCAAAAACAAACAAAAAGCAGACTGCTGGTCAAAAGCAACAGCACGGCTTTCAAAATTCCTCTCTCATTCCTATGTTTAATGGAATATTTGTTTTCACGTAACAAGTTTCATAACAAAATCCATTTTTTATTTATACAATGTTTATATCCGCTTTGAAATGCCCAATATGCTCTCTGTACATCTTTATTTTAAAAATAAGTGGCACCTACTCCAGCTTGCAGACCAAGAGACATCTCAGCCTTCGCTATTTTACATGCCACTTTGTGCAAAGTAAACTTCTCCATCCTTCCGTTAACTATTTAACCTACCAGAAAGTCCAAGCAGCTCAGAAATAAAGCACAAGAACCTACCAGATAACGTTCACTATTGCAGATACTCTGAGCCCTTTCAGAGATGCAGAACTGCCTCCATTACGTGGTTTACTGAAGTCGGTGTTGATCTCCAGTGCTGCACATCCTGATCTAGGGGAGAGCCGAGCGTCAGAACGCACCCCAAAACCCAGACACCCCCAGAAGAGTAAACCAGACATCTTCCCCAACTTTGCCTGCACATACACCCTACTGTTCCTCCACGCTCGCCCCCGCTCTGACACGCCACGGGACGCGACACAACTCTGGAGACAGAACTTCATGGCTCGTCGGCTGCCTGTCAGTCTGTCCGTCAGCCCGAGCGCAGCCCGGTGACACCGGGCGGGAACTCGCCAGCTCCTGCGGGCGCACCGGCATTGAACTTCTTGACTCTCTTTTCCCACTGACGAGTCAGACAAATTTTTCCTCCGCCCCTGTGGCGAGCAGAGCCGCGCACAGGCTCCCGGCTTCGCGGCTGGCACAGGGCGGAGGAGGGAA
>VZSZ01000216.1:203639-242827 GCA_013398815.1 Ibidorhyncha struthersii
CCGCCCCCCCCCCCCTTTTTTTTTTGGTTACAGAACTTGGATTCAGGGGAACCTCCTCCTTTAGTCCACACCTAGATATTTTAGTCAATATTTAGTTTTAACTCTCACTGCGTATGTCTCAAAAATGTTGTGTTTGCGCGTTCATCCCTGTTTGCCATTTTGGCTCAGACACTAAAATATTGTTTCCCTGAGAAAGAAAAATATTGATGTGGCTTGTGGGAACCGTTGACAGTTGGTCATGGAAAAATCAAGATTTATGCAATTATAAACACAAATATTTTAGAAAACCTGTGTAGGTACAATGTCCTGTGGGGGGTCATGAGAGGAAGGAGTTCGATGAAAGCATTGGAGAGCAAAAGTTTTGATGCCAGGGATGTCTCCCGTTCCCACACCGTCACCCTGGTCCAGTTTTCCACAACCCCCCAACCATCCCCTCTCCCATCAAAAACCTGTGACAGCAGCCAGGGTGGAGATCAAGTTAAGGAAAAACAACATTAATTCCTTTATTAGATTTCCAACGTAATACATTACATTTTAATGTAATTTTCAATATAATTTTTCTTCCTCCTGTGTGCTCGGCCTTTGCCATATAACCAATACACCAAGAGCGGGATAAGTTTGCTCACATACAGTTCTTATTTTAAAGTCTTAAGACACATGCTGTTTTTCAAGTGCAAGGTTGTTAATGATCAAAAATATTCTGTGATTAATACAGAGCAGGCAAACCCTCCCCAAAAAAGGCGATTCATTTTTTATTAATACCCATCCAAACAATCCAGATAAAAGAAAAAAAATCTGCATAGTACACGTGTTTGGACAAACACCCTGGAAAGAAACAAAAAGGGAAAACTAAAACATACCTAAGAAACCAAACACACACAGAGGGATTGCACAGTAGGTGCTCAGTATCACCGGGCATTGTGTATGAGAGCTGACATTAACGCAATGTATTGTGCCACATATTTTATCGCAACTGATAAAAAATTTTATTCTCATACATAATTAAACTTTGCCTATCTTAGTCTCAATTAAAAAAAAAAAACCTGTCAAATTAACAAAGAGAAATTTCCTCCGCTGGCTTAGAGAGGCATACATCTTCAAAACAGGGTATTGCTTTGCTTTTACTTAAATATATTTATCACCAACAATATATTCACTTTTATGTAACAGGGAGATGTAATTCCCTCTGGGTAACTAGAAAACTATTTACAATTGAATTCAACTACAAGCCACCTGACCTGCAACTAGCAATTTATATTAAAATGCTATTCTCCAGTATCAAGAAGATTGTCATTATTACAAGCAAGACCAAACTTTACCTTAGAAAGTTACAGTAGTAAGTCTTGCTTTGTTTCAAGTTCGTTTTTATTGACAGGCAAAAGTATGCCACAGCAAAAGTTCTTATGTTTGTGGAAAGCATGCTTCTCCCACGTATTTTCTTTAGGTTGTTAATTCTACGAAAGCCACTTGAGGTGCTATCAGGTAATTACAAAAATTACCTCTGAACTGCATTAAGAGGTTTCTAAAGGATTTACTTTCCATATACCAAAATGAGATTTGATTTAAAACCTTTATGTAATATGCAATGGACTATACAGCACCACAGACTACTTCAGAAAAACTTATTCCCACAAGCTGGAAAACGATGATAAAAGTTTATCAAGTTTTCAATTGTTTTCTCTTAAAGAGAGGTACTGAAATTATCTGGGAGATGTTCAGATCTGCAGTGTTACAAAGGCAATAACAGCAGTAGGTCACATAAGATATATATATATATAGCGAGGACAAAAATATCAAGTAAAAGCAGTTAAAGGACTTTATTTGCACTTTCTGAATATACATTAGAATATATTTGTTTAATGTATGTATAAATATATATGTAGAAGTAATCTTTATTGAATTACGCAAAGGTAACAGCACGCAATGAAAACATTGCAGAGTAGAAGTCAAGTATGCTGAAATCAAGTATCACTGAGCACAACTGAAGGCTGCAATTTCTTTCTTCATTTCCTAATAAGAAAAAAAGACAAACTAGCAGTCAGAATGAATAAAAGCTTAAGAACGCTGTTTATTTCTCCATAAAAGAATAAAGAAGCTGTACATACGTACAGTTGTAATATTAGCGAATACGTGAGCTACCACCATCACAGTGTCTTTCTGTACCCACTAGCTTCAAACACATCCTTATGCATCCCAAACAGAGAGTAGGCTAGAGACACTGCATGGATCTGTGGATTTGTATCCAAATCTATGGATTTGTATCAACAATTAGAAAGAGAAGACAGTTCCTGAAAAGCCACAACTAAAAGCTGGAAACGTTATTTTCTGCACTTTGAATAATTTCTTGTCAAGGTCTATCTCTTCATACATTACAGCTTGCTCCTGACCAACTTGCACAATAATTCTGAATAGGAGATTTTTTTTTTTTGTTAAACCTAAAGGTAGAAGTAGAAAACAAAGAAATCAAGTCCCTCTTAATTTAAGCATTAAAAGTTAAGTCACAAAAGCTCACAAGCCCTGAGATAACATAAATAAATCCCTTCTTACACTAAAACACGTCACTATACTAGATGAGAGAAGGGCACATTTTTCAGGAATGGCCTCCCTGAATCCAAATAATCCTCACTGTTGCACAGTCAGAACAGAGCGAACAGAGCGTCTGTTCTAACGCTTTATCAGATGTGCAAGAACAGATCAAGATGACCAGGGCTGAGGAAAAGAGGCTTCCTCTTTTTTACGAGGGACTGAGAGGCATAAATAATTTTACCTATTCTCAGACACAAACATCTCAAAGACAAATGGATTCAAGGACCTTGAATCTGAAGACTGAACATCCAACCTGTCTAAATCGACTCAATACTGGGAATGCCTGACTGGGACCATGGGTGCGCCTCTGGAAGATTTCTGCTGAGTTCTGACAACTCAGAAATCCTCTCCTAGAGGAAGTGATCAGAGAATTTGGCTCATTAGCATTAAACCGTCAAGGCAGAAATCTCCCCATATGTCAAATTAAAGATGCTCGAGCCACGCTAGTTAAAAAGAGGTTATGATGAGACTAGAGGAAAGTCTCAAACTCTTGTTATGTTTCATCCTAAATTTCTTTTCAGGAATGGAATGACTACCGGACGAAGTATTAGCATGCCTGCCTGCCTGCAGGGGGAGAAAGAGGACGAGTCAGACTGAGAAAAGCACCCTCCTTTCATTGCCCCCCACCCCTGGACAGGTTCTCGGGAAGGACTATTGACAGACTGAGGTTAACTGCTTGGAGAGGGCTGTGTGGGTGGACCTATTGTCTTCAAGTTCAAGCCTTTTCCTGCTGAAACTGCCAACAATTATGCCAAATACAACAATGGTTTTGCAATATGGATAAATGTCTTCCAGACTGAAATGAAAAAGTCTTGTAACACAGGCAACTAAGCAGTAAAGAGTAATGATAAATAAGCGTGATGCCCAGAGTGCACACATACATATGCATAACACAAACTTGCATAACAGTGACAGAAAGTGCTGTAAGACAAAAAGTTTACCTTCACTAATTCGGTTTTGTCATAATCTTCCCGATGCTGGTAAATGCACTGACTAAGAACAGCGTAGAGTTTTTCCAGGTGAAATATATTGAAGTTCTTAGTTATCACAGTGACAAAATGCAACAGTTGCTGAAGAAAAAAAATGAAAACTACAAGTTTAGAATAGTGCAAGATCCTTTGAATAGGCTCTTTATGTTTTCAGAAGCTAAACAAATAACAATACAACACAAGTGACATCCTACTTTCTTAGACTGTAAAATAAAATATGAGTGACACTTCAGAGAACAGATTAAATATCTCACAAGATTTAACTGGAGAAAATCAGTTAATTTTTCATACTTCAGAGAAAAGGAAGGCTTAAATTTCAGTCAGTATTTTATTACTAATCAATCTATCACATCAACAATCCTAACTGCGAATCAACTGCTTCCAGAACAGCAGGGAATGACACAATCCACTTTGTTGTAGAGTTGCTGCCACAGCAAAGCCACTGTTGCGTTTCATTAGAGAAACTGTTGCTGCAATGCAGGGCACTGTAAAATGGATCTTTGGAAGCCAGGCTACAGATCTAGATACAGCTGTGCCAGCTGGAAACAGAAACATCCATAGGTGCTCACCTTTACCCCTTAGCTGAAACGTGTACAGAGCCTTCAACTCTGCTGGCAGAACACACTGCTCAAGTGCCCGAAGCAGATCAGGAAGCAAAGCGAGATCAGTAAACTCCTACCTTTAAACTGAAGAGTGACTCTGCTTTTAGCAGATTACCAATCTCTCACACAGCTGTTTCTGTTACCAAAGATGTGAAGGTGATAATCTCTGGGAAAGCAACAGTAACAAGCTATGGCAGCGCCTTCTTCCACTGCTGCGGCTGTTCACAGCCTCACACAGCACACAGATACTGCAGATGTGGTTTAAGAGAGCAGCCATACCAAATGAAAATATTACCGCCGCGCAACTGCCCGTCATCAAACTCTGCCTCCCTCAGATCAGCTAGCACAAAATTTGAGTATGCCCCTACAACTTCATTCTATACAGCATGCAGATAAGGCGCACAAAAACCAGGCAGCACGCTTGCAGCTGCTGCAACCAGAAAAGGTAGGAGGTGACCAAAGTGTATGGTCAACAGCCTGTGTGAAACTATTTCTAACTGCTGCCACACAGATGACTGCATGCTCTTCTAAATGTTCATAAAATTCTAGGCCTGTTACCAATCAAATAAATAAACAAAAAAAATCCCAAGCAGCTATATTTTGGAGGTTCACCTAACTTATTCACTGCAGATGGGTTCCAAAGAGGCTCTCTGGCATGAGCAGCTAGTTCCAATGGCACCCATGTTAATGAAACAGGTTTTCTAACAGACGCATTTCATGACTGCAGCTCTCCCCATAGCTGAAACATATATATGTACTCTACTGTACCATTTCTGCAGTCGGCAGTAACTTCAGAGCACATGCTATTAGCACTCCGACTCCATGAAAAACCTATGTGGCTTCTCTACATATACAGGCAGACATGAACAATAAAATCACCTGAAATCTGCTTCCTTAGGAAGCCAGCTCTAAAAAGTTAGTTTCACCTCTACAGACTAGGTCACAGCTTAAAAATGTGACAGAAATTGTGTTGACAAGCCCCTTCACTGAAGGGGATTCCTATCTGGTCACATTCTCCCCACACAGGGGAAACATCCATGGGAAACGTGGAAACACCCCCTTTCTCATCACGGCAGGTAAACAGCAGCCCTCCTCTGCTTTGGCCAACCTCCAGGACTCCAACCTAGCAATTTTCCTAATTTTCTTCACTGCAATATCCCCTGAAAATCAGGTCCTCGTTCCACCCTCTCCAGTTCACGCAAAGGAACCCCTTTTACCCCCTGCAGCTAAGTCCATTTTGAGCCCTTTCCCCAGCTGTAGCCTAGGATAGCAACTTCTCTCCTACTAGGGACTGGAAAAACCTTGTAACACTGTAACTGTATGAATCCAAAATTCTAACAGTGGATTTTGAAAGACTTTCAGAAAAGTAGGTATTAGTGTTTTATCCATGATGAGCTTCATGTCAGCCTGCTAACCAAGTCATCATGGCTGGAAATAAAGGTCCTTTTCAGGTTCCTAATAAGTGAAAACATGCAAAAACCAAACCAAACCCCCCAAATCCACCATAAAAACTGTTAAGACATCAATAACCAACAGTACTAGCAGGTTGTCGGTGGGCTATTTTAAAATTCAACAAGCCCTTTTAAATTAAAAATTAGGAAGAGAACCCAGTCTCCTAAAATTTAGTTCACCAAGAGCAAGAGCAGCAGTCTACTCCAGGTGTGGAAACACAACAGTCATTGTCCATTACAGGCTGAATTACTTCACAAGCTATATATCCTTCCCATAATTTGTTTTAATTGGCATTGGTTAACAGCTGACTTAATTACAACTGTACACGTAGCAAGAAAATGTCCTACTTCAGTATTAACAAAATTGAAATGAGACTTACTTTGAGCTCACAGTAATCCACAATCACTGGCTGTGTGAGGATTTCTGTTGCTTTCTCGGCACACACCAGCTGTTGCTCTTCTATCTGAGATTGTCTTGCATGAGTCATACAGTGTACCCACGAATCTGGAACGACACAAATTTCTTAAGTCAGGATTTCTGTTTATCTGGAATACAGTATCAGTGAAGTATCCTGTACCTGGAATACAGTCTGTCTCTGCAATGACAGAGACAGAACTGTTACCATTTTTTCACTGAGAAATGCTTGACTTTTACATTCTTTCTCACAAAGTCACCACTCTATAAAAATTAGAAACTCAGACACAAAAAAAGTGTTAGAAAAAATGGCAGGGTAAAACCAGGAAAAAAAAAAAATATAGTCACATTTCCATTACAGCACTGCATAGTAAAACTCCAAAGTAATTTAGATTAGGAAACACATCTTACATTGCAAACATTAGGACTTAAGTCTTCTATTCCACATGTGACTCTGGCTCCACACTGCTTGAAGTACAGCTTTTTAACTTACGCTACTCAAACAAGAAAGTCAATGATTGTTTTTCAATTAGGTACCATTTGAAAAACACAATTCAGAATGAAAAAAACAGCAGCTGCAGAAAAACATGAGTTTGGCTAGAATAACTCGAGGGGCAGCATCATTATGCAAGAAGCACCATGCGCTGATTTTAGAGAGATACAACAGAAATAACAGAATGGAATTAAAGAAGGCTAAAACCTAATAAATAGTGTAAACTTCCTCAGGAGGAAAAAGGAGCTAAATGACGTGTTTGACCTTTCACTTACCATTTGAATCTCCATCTTCAGAACCTTCTGCTATTTGGCAATCTGGGATTTCACTCTCCTTTCTTAGGTCTGAATGTTCAGGAAGCATGACACTCTTCTTTTCAGAAGCAGATTTAGCCACAAGGAAAACTCTCTCTCTGTCATTTTCTGTCCCAGATTTATTTTCATTCCCATTTTTCTGTCGTTCTTGAAGTACATTTTCGTTTTCTTCCATAGAAGAATCCTGTGTGGACTCAATTTCAGTGCGAACCATGTTAGAAACATGTTTTTCTGGAGACTCTTTGTCACACTCTACTTCATTTTGGTCTTCTGGAACTTTATTCTCCTTGTTGAACTGAAAATTCCTCCTCTTTATTGCAATACTTGAAGATGCTTTGTTCCTTCTACGCTTTCTTTTTGACATATCTAAACAGATATCAGAAAAAGTAATCAAAAAATTACCAGAATGGTTCTTTCTGCAAAATCCTGCATTCTCACCTTACTCGACTTACAAAGAAAATAATGGAAGGAGCTCAAGTACCATTGTCTGTCTCCCTAGCTAAGTCTAGGCAGAGTTGCAAGTTGCAACTTGCTAGTAGATTTAAAAGTTGCAGCTACAGATTTTCATTCACAAAACCATCAGCTTCAAGATTTTATAAGCAGAAAATTCTTACCTTAGATAGGAAGTCTTACTGCAGAATAAGGTTATTAGGTGAAGTTGCTTACTGTCTCACTACGAACTAATATAGATGAACAACAGAAAACCGTCTGGAGACAAGCCCTTCTTCAAATCTGTTATAAAGCTGTAAAGTTCAAAAGCTAAACACACGTTGGGCAGAATTAAAGAGACAATTTTAAGGCAATGTTCGCTGGAGAAAAAATTGTCAGTTAAGACTTACGCCTCATATACTTTCTGATTCAGTTAACCTTGTTTAAAACAAACTTCGCATTTTTGCCTTCCAGAACACCCCACCATTCTTTGTATTCATGGGGTACTGCACAAAGCATATGGGTGAAGTCAGTGGCAAAATTCCCAGTCATGCCAGTGAGACAAGGAAGCTTCGCACCATGTCATGTGTTTTAACTGAAAGAGACCCAAATCCCTTTGTTCTTTCATGTCCTTTTCACAGGAAAAGTGAGGAAAGGATGATCTTTCCTTTACATATCTATTATTATTGCTCCCCTATTTTTTTTTCTTCTTCCCCCCTTCAACTGGAAATCATAGTAAGAGGTGGCGTAGAGTTTAGCATTTGAAGGCACGGAAGGGAAAAACACTGTTTCATATAACTAAAATTGAGTTGAGTATTCAGAAACTGCGATGTACAACATTTCTGATTTCAAGAGGCAGCAATTTAGGATCCATTAACTGTCAGTTGGGCCACCAACAACAAGTGTCTTACAGTGTAAACCAACCACTGTACTTGAACTTCATAACCATACTGAATTAATGACGTCTGGATTTATCTCACATTTTGAAGCAAATTAAAAAAATGTAATGCCTCTGGCATGAAGAGCCAGGCATCACAGACACCTGTTGTGTCACAAGAACAGAGAGGGTATCGGTGACATTAGCGCTTTCTCCAAGAGAGTCTGAATAAAATGCAACTTGCCGTTACAGCGGGGTGTACTGGAATCTACAGGCGCTGCTGGCATCTTCGTTTTTTCGTTACACTTTGAGTCTGTTTTCTTACACCCAGGAAGAGAGTTCTGCTTTGGCATTACATGGTAGTAAGATGGAGCATACTTTGAAGAGCTACAACCTTGCAATAAAGAACAGATAGCAAAGAATTGTGTGTTGCTTTGTTAGTTACAAATACTGAGACAAGTCTTGAAATCCTTAGCATGAAAGAACATACCTCTTTTCTCACGAGATTCTTTAATTTCTTCACAGCGTTGTTCAAAATCTTCATCCATTTCTTCCCTCACTATGGCGTATGCCGTATCTCTCAAAGTACAAGCTCTGTGCCTAATGAGACGATCTGAAATTTTACAGTCAAAACGGAGTATTTGCTACCAGCCAATGAAATCCTTGATTTTGATTACTTAAGAAGATTTTGCTCTTTTCATAGGTAGGTTCTGAAAGGTTATCTCAGCGAATATTTTCAGCATAACAACATAAAAGTTGATTATTAAAGCAAAAGCATTAGTTACCGATCAACATTTCTACCACAGTTTCATGCCCAGGTAGTTACAACATTTACAACCTGGCAAGAAACGTTCTCCGTGGACATTTAAAATGATCTAATCCCAAGTCTACTGTTGACAGACAATATTTATCAATTTATACATTTTAAATTTTTCCAAATTAGTGATAAAAAACACATCCTCACCTCCAGGATCTTTATCTGGGTTGTACTCTAAAGCATTGCTACAGATTAGATCGATGTCTTTTAGAAAATCTCCTGCAGTTAGGTACTGGTGCAAGTCAATCTTAGAGAGAACTGCCGAAAGGTCCATGGGCTCTTTAATAACTGCGTCATAATCGGGTACCTTCAAATGAAATATACGTGCTCAGAGATGTCACACAGTATCTACCAAAATTAATTATTTTAATAAAGTCAAAAAAAGGACTTCTTGAAAACCCAAATTATTTATGATATATCCAAAGATGCAGAAATTCAGCAGTTAGTTTCTTGAAAATAGAAGGGCTATTTCAACTGGCTTTGAAGAGACAGACCAGAATAGGGAAAAAAGAGAAGCAGGGAGGTCAGAAGTATGTGTGGGGCAGAGAAAGGAACAGACACCCAGAGCAGGATTCATTTCACTTCACTTCAGAAAATCACAGCAAAGAAACCTTTCTTGGTAAAGTCACCTGAGATTCTCTTTGTTGTTGGCAGCAAGAAAAAGGCTGCAGGAATTGCACCTTTGAAGTATCTGTGCTAGACATCTACTTTAGAATGAGATAACTGGACCCAGAGGTGCTGATTTCTTTACTCAGACCATAAAAGGAGCCTAATGACTAGTTTAGATGAGGACATCTATGTTTGTTTAGATTATTCACATCTGGGAAAATACAAGTAAAGGGAAAGACAAGCCAGTGGACGCTTAGGGGAAGAGGACTCTGCTGAAACACAAAGCTGTATTAAAACTACAGCTGACTTTGAAGTATACGCCCCTGGCTTAGACTTAATAAACTGAGAGAAAGAGACAGAAGCAGCGTATGGGAGGAAAAAGAAACCACACAGCCCTTATGGTTGATCTTATACTGAGGAGCTCCAGATGAAACAGAGAAAAGAATCTCAAAATTTATTTTAAAAACTGCTGCTTCTACTCCTGTTCTCACAGAAACTACTGACAGTCAATTAAAGAGCTTTAGGCTTTATTAAAACAGTCCTATAGATACTGTTTATAATTATAAAGAAAGAGATGTCTCTCCTTTTCAGTGCTGTAACTTGCCTACATATCAAAGCCTTCTCATAAGCAAACTGTGCTGGCAGTTGGTCGTGCTGGCAGTTGGACTAGATGATCGTTGTAGGTCTCTTCACACTGAAATATTCTAAAGACATTTTAGAAGAATCCTGGGGCTTTCAGTGAATACTCGAATAACAGACATTTGAGAACCTCTAGGAGTCAGCAAAAGTAAAATCAAAATTCACTCCCTGCTTCTTGAAAAGTCAGAATGGCACAGTCCTAAAAACAACGAGAAATCTGCCTATAAAGAGCACACATACACTGAGAAATACACAGAGAAATTATGAATACACACTGATAAAATGGTACTACAGATCAACACTCATTTACCTCCTCTGGGTCAACAGGCTTTGTAAATGCTCTGAAACGTCTGTCAACAGCAAGTCTATGAGTCACATCCCTTAAGAAAATCCTAAGTTCACGCAACGTATCCTCCTCCTGCTCCTCCAGCTGTCTTATTTCTTCCTCTGTCAGCTGTCGAGGCTTAGGCGGTGGTGCTACAGGCAGTACTTCCAGTGGCCGCCACGCTTAAATTAACCAAAATTAACCAGAAACTTTTAGTCAGTTTATGGTACTCAAATACAAGCATATGAAAAACTGACAGAAAATTTCCACCAAAGAAAATACTTTATAGCTATTAGCTTACAGGTAGCAAAGTTTTATATGTAGAATATCCTCACCTGTGCTGTTTTTTGATGCAGGAGGTTTAGCAGCTTGATTTACAACTAAGTCCTCAAAAAACGCTCTTCTTTCTTCCTTATTAGGCAACTGGATTTTGAAAACTTCTTTATGGTCATTAATAAACAATTCTTTTATCTAAAGCATGAGGAGAAAAGATACTTCATATATAAGGCCACACAAACTCATATTCTATTCCAAACAGATGAGTAACTTTCTAAATTAAACTGAATAATCATCTGGATAAGACAAACTGTGAAAAGTTATCTTCTTGGCCTTAAAAGGCTAGATTTTCACAGGTTAGCATAGCAAATTAAAATATCTTCTCTGAGGAACATCTCTAGAGTTAAAGCTCAATGAAGGGACCATATGATACACTGATAAAGTGGTGACATTCACCATCTCCCAAGACTGCTTATTTTCTATTGACCTGCCTTGCTGTCCTTTAGTTTGAATCTTCATGGCAGCTACAGAGGGAACAGGCAGGGCTCAGCAGACAAGTGCAGGCTTTTTGGTAAGGTGGGTTTAGGTTTTTTTTTTTTAATTAATTTAAATGAGGTGTCTGAAGTTGCATACTTCCAAGTTTTACTCCATTTTTCAATCTCTACTTCCAAAAGGTGTGGAAGGAATTTCAATACTTATTTTAGAAGTCATTTATTAAAAGTATAAAAACTTCTGTAGAAAGTTAAGCCCTTTCAAAGCATTTGATGATAAACACATCTAGGTAAGCCCCCCTGCTGTAATTGAGACAAAATAATCAGAGCAGCATATTCGCATTCTGAACACCTTCCTTTAATGCACACTCTCACATGTCTAGAAAGCTAAGCATGTACTCTTACTGAATTTTGTGAAGGAATACAACTAAAAATTGATTTCCAAGTTACTTAAACAGAAGTTGGAACTTAGCATTTTAATTTGTAAAGCTTTCACTTATATGAAGAAACTGGTATTTTAAAAAAAAAAAAAGATTTAAAATTAAATTCCATCATAAAGTGTGACTACCATATTTTTTCAGTTAAAATCTCTTTCACTTTTCTGTAAAAATGTGTTCAGTAAAAATATCTTTTTCCTGTTTACATTTCAAGCACCATATATTCTTGACTAAGTACACATCTAGCCACCTTGAAGTCACTGGAATTATTGTCTGAAGTAAATTTATACATCTGTCTAGTAAGCATGAGTGTGTGAGAATGGGGAAGGAGTTAGGTCAAAGTCAATCTCTTTACTCAGAAAACACTTTAGACACATGCTTTCAGCATTGTTTTGTCTAAGCAGACTTTAAGAGACCTGGTTAGGGTGCCTAAGTAATAACAGTATGAGTTTGTTTAAGAGTACACAGCACTCCAATGCTTAAAGTATTTATAAATTAACAAGCAATAGAATTAAAAAGTAAGAAAAGTATTGACAGAAATACCTCTTTTGGGAGATCTGTGTGACACACATCGGATGTTGCAAGCAGCAAAACTGGAGCAAATGTTGGAATGTTCTGCAGTAGTGTTGTAAAAGTAGCTTTCAATGTAGCTCCAACAGCCTCCCACCACAAATGGATATGTGGGATATAAATTATACTTGGTGCTGTTCTTTGAGCTTCTCGCATCAACTGGCAAAATGAAAGCTCGGTTAAGAAAACTAAACCATGTAGAATAGGCTAATAAATAACTACATATCTGTCAAACTATCTTATGCAATAGGAGTACATGAAGCCAAAACATCTAAACAAAGCAACAAAAGAACAACTCCTTAACAATAAGGTAAAATTTTCACTTTGACTCAAATGTAGACACTGTGATGCAGACAGAAACAGACCTGTATCTCTGCCTGATTTCAAAACTACTTAGGTGCAAGATAACTTCGAAAAAGCCTCACAACTCAGCTGGTGTGCCTGAAAAAAACCAGACTAACCCTTCAGCTATTAGTCTGCGTAAATCGCTACATGACTGCCACTACACCATTTTCAATTCAGAGCGGGCACATATCCAAGTCAGTCTGGAGCACAGTCTAAACAAACAAAGACCTATGTGAAAAGATGAGAGCTGACACTGTAAAAGAAGCCTGGTTACAATTCATAATTTCAAGTACATTTTGTAAGAGGTGACCAGTTTTCAGCCTGCCTGAACAGCTTAATCACTCACAGCTTTCTCACAACCAAAGGCTCCTCTAGACCAGATTACGTGCGTTGAAGAGCACAAGCCATTGCCTACAGAGCCATTGCCTCAATCACAGAAGAGGACTTGCATCTACTGCATGAGGGAAGTGGCAACACTCCTTTCGCATGACAAATTTCTCCATGTAGCCTGTCAGATTATCAATATTCAGGGAGTTCCCATCACAAGATGGGAAGTGCATGTGGTATATCTGGGCAGTGACCAGATGTGGTAGTTATATGACCGCAGATGCAACCATCACATAACAACAAAGGAATTGTTCCTCTTATGTGACAGATGAATATCCAGTCATATAATGTGTCTGTCCTTACTAGTACAGCTCTCAAATGCTGCTACTAAAGCTCAAAATATTTTAATACAGTGATGGAAATGGATTTCCAGCCTAAAAGTAAAAAGGAAAACGGCACTAAATCTGCTTATATTTAATTTTCCTAGTTAAGAAAAACACACCAATGTACAAATGTAAGCGCTCCATGAATTTTAACACTTCTACTGCATATACTGCAGCAGCAGTAGAAGCTGTATATGTATCTGTAAAAAAAAGAAACATTTATTTTCCCCAAAACCTTGATTGCCTTACAAATATAATAAAAAAGAAGACTACAAAAAGTGCATGACGCAGTTAGGATGATGCAGAGCCATCTACTGGGAGCACAGTCTTAAGAAGCAATGAAAACAACTTTCTGGATCCCACTGAGACCGGCAGGATTTCTTGCCATAAAGAGGGGTTTATAAGCAGCAACCCCAGCTCCATGAGCTGCTAGCAACATCCTCACTGTTTAATTTGGAATGGCAAATATGGCCATGTACAACATCCTTATTCAGTATCATGCAATCTAGAAGAAAAGGGGATTTTGAGACAGAAGTAAATATAACAGCACATTCAAACCAGGCCACCTCCATTAACTAGTTTAAATACAGTTCATGAACCCTATGAGGTTAAAGAGAAAAAAGATACCTGTGCACACGTTTCTTCTGGTGATGTGATGCTAACAAACAAAACGGACAGGTCTAGTGTATAAACTGGAAACTTTTCCAGGGCATGTATTACTGCAGGTGCCAAATGAGAAGCTTGCCCATATTCTGGCTCTCCAACTAGTAAGAACCGTGGCCTGCAAGATGTTGGCTGGTAATAAGCATTTCTAGAACAATAAGAAGAAAACAAGTTTAAAAATGAAGTGATGAATAGGGATGCAGATGCTAAAGTTTTTTTCCTATATACTTTTTTTCTTTTTTTTTGGTAAATACTCTCCGTATTTCAGCAAATAATAAGCTGGTCTGTGATCAGGAAGACTATCAAAGCCCATTTTCTTACAAACTTGTACCATACTTCTCCTCAGAAATCCTGCCAATGCCCAGCATGTCTGCTATTCATTTGTCTGGGTTAAGTAATAGCTCTTAAATCACACAGCAGGACTGTCCGGCTAAATACACACACAACAACTGGTCAGTAACCTGATATGGGGGAGAATAACAACTCACTCTCTCAGCACACACCAATCTGGATCTCGTCACTGCCCGTACACACCAATTTTCAGTAGGTCTTAAGTTTAAGTAACTGTGAGATGTTTACGTCTGTCAAGTTTAGTTGAAATTTGGCCATAGTTAGTGGAGATGGTGGGAAGGAAGGAGCAGAACAACATTTCTAGAAAAAAATTAACGTGGGCACTGAAACATATTAGCGGTTATCTGAAGAAGTACACAATTGGACTGGTTAAATTACAGCAGTACACTAAATATGTGTAAGATTTATATTTATTTTATTCAGTCATTCTAATTGTTTCACTTTGAATTGTGCGCATTAATCTCCTAGTAGTCTTGCTTTACCAGCATGAAACACAAGAGTATTTGTTTTTTCGACCACAATAAACTCAAAGATCCTAGAGACCTAACCAAGCTCAGCAGGTCACAAGACTTTCTGGACAGCACAGCAATAGCAGCTGAGAAAAATACCTGACAACAGTGATGACAATCTATTCTTTCAACTGTTGGCTTATATGGCTTCCAAATTAAAATGTCAAAAGGTTAACATAAACTTAGTAGGCTTAAGGTACAAAATGCAGACATGGTTTCAGTTTTTCTCACAGTGTTCTAACACACCATTTCTCAATTTTGTTTCTGCTACATAATTTGCTACTGGTTTAACAATCTTGGAAGGTAGAAAGCCAAAAGATGGCTACACAATTCCAAAGGTTTTTTTTAAATCTAGAAGGACAGAGAGCACGTCTTGAGTCTTGGAATACCATGGATTAAATCAACATGTTCTAATAGTCCGTGTACAACTTTGACTTAGGAAAAGAGGGCTGGGCAGTTCAGTTTGATGGGTTATGGCAGTGTACTCCATTAGAATATTATTACTCAGCTGGATCTTCATGCTTACTACTTGCAAATATTGATCACCCCCCACAGACACTTTACTCCTTCATCTACTACCCCTCACGCCAAAACTGTTTACAGACCCAGCTATTTTAAAAATGTAAGGATAAAGGGGACAAACATTTACCTGCTAAAATTGAGGAATTTTTGCTTTTGTCTACCAGGCATTTTATGCGTTGGCTTATCTTCAAAGATTGATGGTGATTCCTCATCACTGTCAACAGCATAATTTCTTAAAATATGATTTAAACTGTCTAAAAGACAAGAGAGGTTTGTTAACTTTCCTGAATAGTCCATATCTCACTCTTGCATTAATACAGTTTCTAAATCCATGCTGGAAACCCCTTATCTTGTATTTCTTCATTTGAGGGCACATGCCGAATGCTATTTTTTGAAGAGTACATCCTACCACAGACCTAAGGACACTGCACTAATTTCTACAAGGCTGTTCTAAGTCCCGTGATTTGCATAAGGTATATCTCTGTTGGTAAAAACTTGGGAGACTTTTTTCCTTAGAATAAAGATAATTAGGAACAACTTCTGTAATTCCTAGACACCTGAAAAACCCAACAAGGCCACTTCCTTCTGGAGCAGGTTCCCCCACTGGAAGCAAGGGAATTAAGTGAATGTGATGGCCAGAGACTTCAATTTGTCTAAAACTAATGAGTCAGAACATACAGACCAACGCATCTTCTAAATAAGGATCTTCAAAGATCACCAAAGGAAGAGATAATGGAAGGCAGACAACAGAGAGGGGATGCAATTACCAACCCCCCAGCCTCTCTGCTTTTCTTTTGTTGGTGTATTTCTGCCTCTGTTTTACCAATGAAAAAATACCTCCCAGCTCTACTGGAGTAATACTGGTAGGATATTCTCAAGGGATTAGCATAATAGCTAACCACGTATCTCCATTAATCAGGAGTGGAGTGAGTTTATAAATTTATTTGCTCTCACCAACTGACAGACTAAACCTGATCAGGGCTGATGCAGTCAGGAGCATGAGCTCACATATGCTATACAAGCCAAGCCCCAAAGTATACACTAAAACATTCTGATCTCACATGCAAGTGTACAGTGTGATCCATAAACAAATTAAGAGACTATGGTTAAAAGTCACAATAGCCAAACCAGTATTTAGCTTAACCCACTTATACTTGTATTGTGGTCCTGACATTCTTCAGACAGGAACTAGAAGCATTCATGTAAAATTGCCCTTCTCCCCTGACTTAAACATTTATTTTGAAAGAGGTGCCTCATACATTAAGCCTTAGGATACATGTCTACAATGACAATTATGTTAGCTACTGTCAGAAACAGGGTGCTTTAGTAGAGAATGCATAGTTCTCTACTACGTATTGCAAGTCATTCACAGCTCCCATCTAGTGCTTCAGTTTAGAATCCAGAATAAAAACTGTGCACAGTATTCCCCAAATAAAGGTGTGCACGTGCATACTGTAAAATTTTGCTGTCATTACAGCTGAGAGGTTTGTGTATGTTGATTGCACAAATCAGAAGTTTTTGCTTTGGCAGAGTTATGAAGAAGTGAATGTTAGTGTTATACCTTGCTTTTGGTCCTTCTTTAGTGCAAGCTCTGCATGGGGAAATACTCTCTGCAAGGCTTGTAAAATTCTTGCTAGTGTGTTTTCAAACAGTGGTTTTGAAATAGATGATAGCGCTCGCCCAGGTGAAGCCACAGCCCTCTGTGAAGCTGGAACAGTCTTCTGCATAGCCATGACAAAATCCTTTGCTGTTATTTTAATAGAAGCAACATCTAACTGCAGTTTCTCGCTACTGTTGTATATCTGAGGATAGCGGCGGCGCAAAGCACAGAGGGCAGCTTCAGCACATAAGGATTTAATATCAGCACCACAGTATCCTAATAAACAAACAAGAATCAAACATTATGTCAGTCTTGGGCAACACAGACGTCAAGCTCAAGGTTTCCAAAGTGTAACACTGAAAGACTCTGCATGCAGCCAAAAATAAACCAGTTAAGAGAGAACTTAAAAGAGTTACTGCACTGCAAAGAAGTTGTTACACGGCTCGCAGCCTGATGTCCTGCGCCTATGAAGCAGCTTCCTAATCAAAACTTCAATCCTGAGGAAGATGCCAAAAACCCATTTAATGTTCTGAGACAAAAAGAAAACTGAAAGAAGCATCTAACTTTGTTTGCTCCGAAGGCTTGCTCTGCAGCAAGGCATAAGAGCTCAGGTACCGCCTGGTACAAGCTCAGATTCCTTAGGACTCAGTCACAGGCAGTAACTCACTCTGTTTTCATGCTTACCAACGCATTTTTCAGCTAGCTCTTCAAGAAACGTGTCCAATGGCTTAGGGGTCCAGTCTTGTGTGTGAATCCTGAAAATCTCTTTTCTAGCCTGAAAACAAAATGGTTGCATTTTAGTTTGTCCTAGGTTTTCACTTAAAACAAAACAACACAAAACCCCCCAAACCCTCACATTAATAAAAATACTTTTCTTATCTGTTAAACTTTAAAGTATTTTAAAGTTCAGTTAATATGCTCCCTGCTTTTCCAAGCAGGAAATTTAACAACTCTCAATTTGTTACATTAAATTCTTCCTGGGGGCCTGCAGTGGAATAAAAGGCATTTATAGCTTCCATAAAACGTAAGTTTTGCCAAGTATAAGACCTAATGATCCTGAGGAGAAATTTGTAGTAAAAAAAACCCAACCAAACTTATCTGCAAACCGAGACTTTTCAAAGAAAATTATCTCAAATTTAGCAAAGTTTCATGGTGACGTTGTTATCAGTTCATCAAATTTTCTTTTCTGCCAGTTAATTCAAAGAAAACAGTCCTAGCACTACTTTTCAAACTGCTACAGTTACTACAAAGAACAACAATAATTGTAACTCAAACTACTGTCACTGATCCAGAAAATGTCAAACATTGCCTATCTTCATCTCTGATCTTGGCAAGACTTTCATTCAAGTATTTCCTGATACACAGGTTAATTATGGCAGATTTCTAGAATTGTTCCACAGTAGGGAATCATGTATTATATCTGTTTCATGGCACCTCTTCTCCTGTTCCTGAAAGCAGGTAAAAACTGGAGACAAATGTTTGTGTTAAATACACTGTCCAGTGCACTTTTAGTAGCCTTCAATCCAATAAGCATTTTATCATTTTTCCAAAAAGTGCTAATAAAGGAAAAAGAAATATCAGTGATAGCCGGAGAAAAAACACAAAAACAGGGTTCCAGTTTTGCACAGTATGCGCCCGTCCCCCCCCGCCCCGTATTTTTTGGTTGCTATATACCTGTTTTTCCATTGCTTAGCTATAGCCATTGAGCTAGAACCTTCCCAAGCCCTGCACCTGTGCAGCATATTTCACATATTTGTCCAACTCCCTGTTAATGAGTATCAATAAGAATGTCAGATCCTAAAATACTTATAGGTATCTCCCAGGATACCCATCCTGGGAACAATCCAACACAGGTACGTCCCCTATCTATCCATAAACCAAGAACTGAGAGCAAGAGCACTTCAGGGTTAAAGTGTCTAAGTGGATTAAATAAAAAAAAAAAAACAAATGTGAACTGCTTTGGGAATGAAAAAATTTTAATTTGCTCTAGTGCCAGCCTTGATAAAAGTTTTTGTGAGCAAAAAGGAATTCTCGTCTGCACAACATTTCTTTCATTTTAAGGATGAGATAGCAGTAACTTATAGCTAATTCATACATGCATTCTTTCTTAAACATTTCAGTGACAAGCAGCAACCCATTTTCTTGGCTGGTCACAGTGAAACCAAAACTAATTATAGAACTAACTATGTGTTGAAATCATCTTAATCATATCTATTCAGTACTAGATCCACAGTACAACACAGCTTCTCCAGATATCCCTCTTTTGTCCAAGTTGTACAATACTGGTTCTGACTTCAACTGCTCCATGATACTGCACTGTCTTGTGATTTTGTTATAAAGATGGACTTTGCCACATTAGCATTAAGGTTGAGTTTAAGTACTGACCTCTTTGTTTGGGAAGCTGAAGAGGAACTCTCGATCAAAGCGCCCGGGTCTTCGTAAAGCAGGATCTATGGAATCCAGTCTGTTGGTAGCTCCGATTACCACAATCTCTCCTCTGCTGTCTAAGCCATCCATAAGTGCCAGAAGTGTTGATACAATAGAGCTAACAGAAAAATATAATTTTTGTGCACTGGTTTAGTAAATTTTGTTACATTCTACACAGCCTTCTCCAATGATCACTCAAAAAGGAAAAGCTTTTAATTGACAAGATGCTGATTAGCGAAAGACTCATTTTAAGACGTAAAATAATAAGGTAACACAGGCCTTGTGCTGATATCAAGCTTAGTGAATTGTTTTCAATTATTGTTTAAAAATAATCTGAAAGTTAGTAGCATTGAATTACTAGTTTTCAGGATAAATGAATGTGTCACATAAAGTTAAATAGGTTGTGGTCTTCTTTTCACAAAGATCAAGCAGCTTCTACGTAGATACAAAAAAATGTACTACCTATGAATTTGGTCTTGTTTACTGGACCGCACAGGAGCAAGACCATCTATCTCATCAAAGAAAATAATGGAAGGTCGCATCTGGTAGGCCTAGAACGAAAACATAGCAATATTCACATAAGTGAACCAGCTCTGTTTTAAAGAGAAAATGCATGAAAAGCATTATGATGGGAAAGTCACTGGAACTAGAGTTTTCAGACTAGCATCAGGGATCTCTACTAATTGAGCTAATGGAGTAAGCGGCTCGAATAATAGAAGACAGCAGCCTATGTCAACCCACTGAGACTGGGTGACAGAAAACAAATCATACCAGTAGTTTTTACAGCTATTTGGCAACCACCAAGAACAGAGCTGGGACTTAATTCAATTACAGGTTCTGGAAGCAAGCTTCCGTTATGAATTTAAATTACCATGCTTTCAGCCTGCATCTGTTTCCCTCTAATCTACACCCACCATCTTTTGCCTCCTGCAACCTTTTTTGTGGCTAGTTTTGGTTTTTTTTTGAGGTGGGGCGGGGGGGTTGCTTTGCAAGGTTGTCTCATTTGTTTTATTAATCTTGTCCAATACATCTCAAAATTTCAAGTCCCTAAAAACCCACTGAAAAAGGAAACACTGACAATGCCACTTCAGTGGAAGGAACAGACAAAACACGAAAAAAGGTGAGTTCTCCTTAAAAATATTGACCACAGAAAATTACAGTTACAACTCGTACAGAACACATGGCACGTTTCAACCTTACCTGATCAAATAATAAACGAAGCTGTCGTTCAGATTCCCCTACCCATTTACTGAGGCAGTCGGCACCTTTTCTCATAAAAAAGGCTACTCTCCTGTCACCTTGGCTACATTCATTAGCAAGTGCACGAGCAACCAGTGTCTTTCCAGTCCCTGGAGGACCATAGAATAGACAGCCTCTGCAATTAAAAAAAAAAAATTAACGTCAGAAAAAAATATTATGGAAAAGTACCTGTTACAACCCCCATACCTAAAACACACAACTCTACTTACCGAAAGACATCACGTATAGGATAGCAGTAACAGCTGAAGCGTGAGAAAAGTCAAAACAGATGGAAGTTTTGTGTACTTACACAATTCAACACGGCAGTAAATGAAATTAATAAAGACGATAATGCAGATGTACAAAACCTTAAGAATAGACTAGTCTGCCCGAAGGACACTTCCGAAACTGCTGACAACCTAACAGAGGTGGTTACAGCACAGTGGAGCCAAACAAGAACAAAATTCAGCACAGAATCTGAGACTGGGCTAACTTATGAATCACCAGTTCACTGTTCAATGATACACTGCATATTCATTCCTGCTTTAACAAAGGGTGAAATTTGATAGTAAAGCATTTTATTCTCCCTTGAAAAGCTTTAAGTTACTGGATTTGCTCTCCCAGACCATCCATTGCTGATGATAAATGAGGAGAAAGTCTAAATCTGGGAGGGTATTCTGCAATTCCAAATAAATATAGGCATCAACGAGAAAAGCCAATACACTGATGTTCCAAAAAGAACTGCAATGAATAAAGAAGCAAAACACTGGAAGTTTTTCTTTTCGTTCTTTGCAATTGTTGTGGTTTAAGCTAGACCGGCAACTAGGACCACAGAGTTGTTCACTCACTCCCCTCTCGCCCCATAGGGTAGGCAGAAGAAGGAGAGAAAGGAGAAAAAAAACCCCACTCGTGGGCTGAGATAAAGACAGTTTAGAACAGTAACAGAAGAGGAAAAAAAAAAATAATAATGATAATGGTAAAAGAATATACAAAATAAAGTGATGCAACACACATTGCTCTCACCACCCGATGATCGATTGCCCAGCCCACCCCAACCAGCGATCGCGGCCCCCTGCCCCCTGCCAAGCCCCCATTTATATATTGAGCATGATAACCTTCTCAGCTTCTATGGGAAGCTGAAAAAGTCCTTGACTTACTATAAACATTACTCAGCAACAACTGAAACATTATGTGTTATCAGCATCATTCTGGCACTAAATCCAAACCACAGCAGTGACTAGAAAGAAAATTAACTCTATCCCAACTGAAATCAGGACAGTAATACTTTTAAAGTTACTGAAAGCAAAGAATTTAAAGTCCTATTTCGATATACCATGATTGACTTTTGCTGATCAAGTATATAGAAAGCTAACAATTAAATCTCTAATAATTTCATTTCATAACACAGAACTAATTTAGCTGTGGAAGTAGACAGATTCTTACTTTAGCCCAAGCACAACAAACACTGCAAGGTTCTAGTTCCAAGTCCCATCAATTGTGAAACTGATACTTGAGCACTTGGAAAAAAAAGAGCCTGTGGGAGAGACAACTGGACTTCCAAGCAACAAATTACAGTTGACTACAAGATGATTCCTTTGTGCTTATAAACTAATCAAGTTGACTTGTACATAGAACTCAAAACAAAACCATCCCAAGCCCATCTTTTAAAGGCAAGACACTTTTAAAGTATATTCTCCCTACACAGTAAATCTTTGAACCTACATATATTCTGGATTCCATCAATTTTTAAGAAATTACTGTTTACTACTGCTAAAAAACCCCATTAGCACTGCTGAAAATTTTGAAGCATGGAAACGTACTGATACCTCAGCTGAAGATTCTCCTGAAAACGGGTGAATTAGAATTTATAGTTTTAAACAATGTCTGTTACCTTGGAGGTTGAATTTTGAATCTCTCAAAGACTTCTGGGTAAAGCAATGGAAAAACGACCATCTCTTTTAAAGCTGAAATGTGGTCAGAAAGACCACCCACACCATCAAACTGTACCTAAAGGTAAATTCAAAAGAACACATTTTATATGTTAAAGAAAGCCGTAACCTTGATAAGGTTCCATCAGAAATTGTGTGTCAGCACAAAGGAAATGTTCCAGGCAATTTTCAAATTGCTTGAGAGAAAACTGCAAACCAAGGTAGTTGTAGACAGCACATTACCGAAAGCTTTCATAAACACTGGAAACATCTCACAGACACAATGAACTAAAAATACTTACTGAACAATCTATTTGCATTGGATCGACATCAGCCAGACTTGCTCCAATTTTCATTCGATCCTTGTGAATTCCCTTTAACTCATCTTTCCGAAAGTTTAGTGGAAGACACCTGATTTGAATTAAGGAGAAAGAGAAAGGCCCTTTCTAACTTAAGATGCAGCTAGAAGATTTTTGCTTTTAGAATGATGGCAAGTTAATGCAGAAGACCTTATAAATGAGCATAAACTTCCTCAATAGTTAAATATTCGTTCAAATTGTTTTACATTTAATGTCCATAAGTAAATAAAGGAAAATGGTCACTCCACACATTAAACTGAGTTAATTATTTTAACAGCTCTTAATGCTTATATATTCTGCATGTGAACTGACCTTGATTTGTGTAATGGAATAACCCCCCAAAACACACTGATGTATTTCAAAGAATTTTTGCTTCTACAGTCAAAAAGTTACAGCCCACGGGGACACTTATTTCACTGTGGATTAACGTGATAAAGGCTGCCCACCACTGCTGGTCCTTCCCAAGGACTTTGGAATGCGTGTACCAGAAGACACACATCTGAAAGACACTGGGCTGAAAACTTATTTGTTAGATTGTTATTAAAATAGTTTTCCTAGAGCGTCTGTTAAGTAGTAAACCTCTGTCGTTTCCTCTATTTATAACATTTTCTATTATGGTGGCTTTATTTCTGAAAACCACTGCTGTAAAGCACAGGAGCAGTAGAATTCCACATAAAAAAAAAAAAAAAAAAAAAAACACATAAAAGTGTTCCTCCCCCCATTTCTGCCTAGAAATCAAATTGCTTACTAAAAATCAGTTATAAAAATCCAATTTTAGAGAGTCCAGTTACAGTTGTCAGTACCAACAGATATGATTAAATATTGCCACAATTTAGAAACTGTACAAGATGAAGAGGATAACACTTCGTTAGGCAGACGCAAACTCCTCCCAAGTAGATTCCTCTCTCCCCTATTCTCCAATTTCATTAACCTTGTCAAATCTCTGTTACGGCTATGCTTCCTACGCCTCTCAAAATGCTCTTCATCATCAGATGAGGACGATGAGGAAGAGGAGGTGGAATCACTGTTGTGGACTGCGTGTCTCCGTCTGCAAACATTCAAATAAGTAAAAAAAATTAAAGTACACACTAAATAATATCAATATTTAAGTGAATTCTATCTCAGAATTTCCTTTAAGATCTATTAAGTTTACAGATCATTGTACTCCTTATGAATCTGATTTCAAGGTACCTTACATTATTTATCTTGTGACAGTAAAATTTTATTTTTCTTAGGAAGGTAAAACGTTTAACTGTTTTGCAAAGAAATTTCATAAACAAGTTACTTATTTTGTCCGATCTCTCTCTCTCCCCCCCCCCCCAAATCGAGTTTCACTTAGCATTACGTATTCACTCTGTGAAACATAAACCTTTTAAACTTATTTAAAAATTTGGCTTCAAAAATCTGTCCTTCCATAACTGCTTTCAAGGACGCTAAACAAAGTGCTCATATCTAGCAAGACATGGCATTCTCCAAGCTCTAACTGCATACAGGATCCAAACCCCCTTTGTCATTGCTATTGCAATTATAATTTATAATTTCATTTAGCATTTTTCTTGTTTAAGTATAGTTTCATACAGAAACATTAACCTATTCCAAAGAGAAACCAGAATCACTATTTCAGTGATAAAAAAAAAAAAAATCCACTAAAACTTCCATAAGGCTCTCCATCTAACTAAATTATCTTCAGTTTTAAGAAGCCAGGGAGATTCTGGCTTCAATGCCAGAACGAAAGAATTTCAGTTATACAATCTCAGCCATAACCTCATAGTCTCCTTATCAGTAACCACAAATAACTGCATTTAAAAGAAATATAAATCTAATGGCTAATACAAAGTATAGTCTCCCCACCCTGATATTTGTTTTCTTTATACCCTCAGACTACCACAGCAATAATCATACTATTAATCTGTAATTACCACCAATCCAAAACCCCTTGAAAGCATTATTCAGTAATGTGACTGACAGCACTACTGATAAATATGACTAACCATACACCAACCTGTTAGTTCTTTTGCAGCAGGAGCCTTGTGACTGAGCACTTCTAAATGAATACCTCTGTCTAACAGGTGAAGACTGGCCAGAAAAATATATCTTACGTTGTCTTGGTTCTGTTGAAAACAAAGAATTTAGAATAATGTTACAAACAAATTTAAGAGAAAGCAGGATAGTGAAAGAAACAGAAAATGTGATGTGTATCACCCATCTCTAATTTCAGGGGAAGTTTCAAGTGATTGGTGGGTGGATTTTTTTTTCTAAATCAGTGCACAGTAGAAGTGAAAAAACACACACCTGCTTTTTAAGGAGAACTGAAAACCACAAGAGTAAGATTATCAAGTCTGTTTAATTACTATTGTTTCAAGGATACATAGGTCACTTTTTTACTGAAAAACATTGATAAGTATGCCACATGGCAAAGAAATATAATGTACACGGGATACATGCATTTAATAAAACTTACTTTTTAAAATGAAAACATATACACACACTCAACTTCTATTGAAATTTCTTACCTTCATTCTGCAAGTATCTCAATCATATGCAAGAAATTAGTTCTTAAGGGAAACTGGGCATATAACCTACTTTCCAAAGGAGCTTGATAGCGCTCAACAGTCTTCCTCTGTCGAAAGTCATAACGCTTTCGAGTGTCTTCACCATCATCATCTTCTTTCTCTTCACTTTCTTCTGATGAAGCTGCCGTACAGCGACATAATATTAAACTGTTTAAGTACTGCTGCAAATTATATTAAATTCAAAATGCACTACACAGATGCCTACAGGTTTTACTATTACCTTCATGTTAATGACACAATAGATCTGAAAACCTGCAAAGTATTAAGACCAATTTATGCAAGACACATTCCAAAAATTACAAAACACAGAGGAACGTACATATAGATGCTGTTCTGTCCTCACTGACATTGCTGGGTGACTTCTCATCAGTCTTAGTAACAACAATTCTGTCATCTTGCTTAGCTAAGATGCAGCTCCTATGAAAACCACTACTTCAGAAAGTAATTTCTTGTTATTTTGAGAAAGTGTTTCAAGGAAATGTTTTTAATACTCTATAGTGGTAATGGTAAGCATGGTAATCTAGCTCCATCACAGATTACATGAGCAATAAACGGCAAATCACAGGTTTGAACTTCCCCAATCAGAAAATAATGTCAAATGCATACAGTTTATGCCATTAGCTTCTGTAAAGTAACTGAAGTTTTTTCATGAAAGATAGTAGGAATGCAAAAACCAGAGTATAATTATCTAGCAGGTTCTTAATAATACCCTTTCACATTAATAGCTGGACAGCAGGTGAGAAACGTACATGCTCTGTTCACCTACCTGCTCACTAAAATTAAGTAAATTTTATTCCTTGGAACGTGCTACCCATTTTTTTCTTCCCCCCCAAAGGTCACACTGCTTTCTGAACGCAAGATAAGTTACACAAGATATATAGAGAGCACATGGAAAGCTGAAAAATTATTTTGGCATCACTATCACTCCCAGTCCCATGAACTTCTCTGATTTTCTGCTCCTCTAGTCCTTCCCCTTGCTCCACTCATCTTCTTTACACCGATACACTTTCCCTACTCCTTCCTGGCACGCTTTCCATTATAAAAGTGTATTTTAGTTTTTTCCTAATTTAAAATGCCACATTTTTCACTTTGGTCACAAATGAATTGCCTCATACTCTTATTTCCCATTCAACATACTATTTATAACTGCTTTTACAAGCCTCTCCTACCCAGCACCCTGACACCCACACAATTGAACCAAGCCCTATAGCTTCTCCCTCTAGACTGCCCATGGCCTTGTATTAAACCTTCTCTTCTTAAAGCCTTGAGTTGATATTCTCCCAACTAGATCTCCAAATTATGAGCCAGCTGTCCTTCTCCCTTACCAGTCAACCCCCCCCGGCACACCTGATCACATTTCTTTTCGTTAATGCCTTGTCCTACCTTGGTTTCTTTAGGTCAGCCTCTGGCTGGACTCCTACCCTGGCTCCAGGTGTTCTCTCACTGCTCTACAAGGAGGTCTGATCACCGAGGTGTGCACCTGGGAACCACAGGCTGGGGCTGAACTAATAACAGGCCTAACAACAGGACCGTCCTCTGCCCTGTTTCTGATGAGGAACAAGACCACCCCACCGCTCATTAACAACTGGATATCCAGCTTGAACCTTTTTGTAGGTCTCCATTGCCACTGGTCAAGCCTTACACAGTCTGTGTATCATGTGCAAGATACTGCCCTCACCTCTCATTGGGTATTGCATAAATCATCTCTTATTCAAGTTCTGATGGTCACACAGGTGATCAGGCGCAGGGCAGCCAGTCAAGCGTACTGACCAGCAAACTATTTACATGTGACCAACTCTTTTTATCTCCTTGCCCCTCTATTCTCCCACTCTTGTCCTCCCAAAATCACCTAAACCCCTCCCTTGCCCTGCCTTTGGTTCCTGGCCTAAAGATCCCGTAAGAAGTCCTGTGTGAATTGCTTTTCCCCAGCATCCCACAGTATGTCCCACCCCTAGGCGGTAACCCTTTAGTCCGAAAGGTGATCTGGAGAGCCACTCCTGATGACTCATCCAGATGGGTTTCACACCTGGACACTGGGGCTGATGGCTCTGCTGGGACAGCCCTGGGAGGAGCCCAGACAAGGTGGCTGTTCCTCTTTGATTTGAGTCCTTGACTTGGGTCCCTGCCTGCCATTGTGCGCCCCTGTGCTCCTCTGGGCTTGTGCAGATAGGGCTTTGATGGGCTGATGGCCCTGGGATGGGCCTGGGGGTAGCCTGGAAGGGTATTATTTGTCCTCCCCCTCCTGCCATTGTCTCTCTGAGCTCTGTTGTGGGTGTGCACAGGAGGTCTATCACAAAACCTAACACTGATGGGCTCAGTTACCGCCACATCCTTTTTTGTCCTAAAGTACGATCTCGCTCCATTCTCTTCCACCCAGAAAGCTCCTACCGAGGATCATTGGACTGACTGCCTCAATCACAACTATCATTCTCCTTAAAACCTTAGAAGTTTTCCGCTCACACTTCAAACATAAAGTTAATATGGCCTTTTACAATTTAACCTTATTCCTCGTGTTATTTCCCACTGAGTACGGGGATGACAGCTCCTAATTATAGGCCCCGACAGCAGCTTCCACTGATACCTGCTAAACACAAAAATGAACAACACTCTCTTCTCCCCTGCTGATCTTCACGCTCAGGAGGAGCTTTCCACACACATCTGGCAGCCTACCTTACTTCTTGAAAATTCTCACTGTGCTGCTCAGAATCGTGAAAACTGTCATGCTCCTGCTGTAGCGAGATCACTCTTTCTCATTGTGAGTAATACCATCCATTTCTTTGTATTCCCACCTGTCCACAGCCATCTGTTGCCTTTTATCTTGTAAGCATTTTGGAAGAGCACCAATTTTTTTTTTCTCTGAATACCTGTTCTGAGCTCACTACAGTATAGCCCTAGAGTCCATGATTATGGCTTGTAACATCAACAGCAATACAGATTTTTTTACTAGATGAAAAATACACAGTAGTTCAGCTTGTCTCAATTGTTTAGGACAAGGCTTTTGGGTATAGCACAGTAAAGAAAATTTAAAACAGAACTAACCTACAATGCCACCTTGATTATCAACTATTTCTTTGTCAGCTCTTTGGACTTCTTTCTTTCCTCGGGAGTACATATTGAGGTTTTCCTAATTAAAAGAAACAAGAAAGACCAGTCACATATGCAGAAAACACAACACGGGCATATTGGTGCCTATATAGTAATGTTATCAATGCACTCCATATACACAAAAGATTAAATTAAGGTACAGGAGGACAGAATAGGAACATCATTCTGGCACCCAGGATTAGTAACAGGAATTTCTGCTCGAAAATAGGGTTTACTACATGTTATAGTTAAATACTTATTGAGATACAAAAACAAGTGTATCAATTAACCACGGGTTAATAATCTAAGAGTGTGGCAGAACCCAGGAAAAAGCAATTCCTAGCAGACCAAAAAAAAGAGAAATCATATGGGCATTTGAGAGATGCTATACAAAGTACTATGGACAATTTTGGTTTCATTAAAAAATGAAAAAAAGGAATTCAGGTCTAAACAAAAAACTATGAAAGCAGTCTGTGAAGATGTTTAAAAAAAAAATAAGTGCCTGTCATTCAAAAGGACAGCAGACGAACTTAATTTAATAGAGCAAAACTAACAGAGGGAATATGATTGTTGCATATAATTTTAACATAAGTTCCTCTATGGACAGAAGACTACTTAAGCTCACAGGCAAGGCTGGCACAAGAACAAACATAGATAAAGCAGACATCAACAAATTCAGTTTTTAGTAAGATTTGAAGTGAAAACACTAGCTCTGAAAGAGCTGTTTGTAAACAGTGTCCATTCAAAAATCATAAGGCAATTCAGAAAGCGTAGTATAAGACATATATTTCAACATATCACTGCTATTTCATGTCTTCTGAAGAAGATATTCCCTCCACCCTTAGAGTGCATCTATAACGTGACCACAACATGTCATGATGTTAAATTACAATTAGAAAGCAAAACCAAATGTTATTTTAGACTACGCTATTCTTTGGAAGAAGTTCTTTCAGCTAAATTAAAATAACAACTAAATAATTTCGCTTTGTGAAATACACTACTTATACAAAAATAGTAAAATAAATTAGTATCTACTTCTTCTGCATCATGGAACACCCCAAGGTCGTCCATCATTCGCCGTCTACGCATCTTCTCCATGTCATCCATTTTTTGCAAGACTGCTTCTGCAGTACTAAGATAAAAAGTTGATATGTAAAAGCAAAGATAGGCAGGTACAAAGAAAACCCATGTAAAACAGTACACATCAGTATGACATTTTAGTATAGTATGCACAAAGCAAGAGTCACTGACACAGCCAAGTTTTTAAACGCTACTTAAAAATTAGGTCAGATGTTTACTTTTTTATAGAGATTTAAGAACAAGCATTTGAGGATTTGCAAACATACACTGTTTTCAGGCTTATTTTCCCCTCTCACTGAACACAGTAAAAAAAAAAAATATCTGTTTTAGTAGGAAGAAAAGAATTCTGAAGATCACAGTAAGAAAACAGAAAAAAATTATGACTTTTAATAGCACTTAAGTTGCCCTGCATGATAGCATTCAGTCATTTTTAGCTCACAGCCTTCCTCAAACAACAGGTTGCTTATTCTCCTCTTAACTGTAATTTAAGTTTCGTGTTAGTTTTCCATGACTATATATGCTGGAAAAAACATCCCACTGCTGTTACACTTTGCAAACCTTTCAGAAAACAATGTCAATTTGGACTTCACAAAGAGAATTAAGCCACGGACAGACAGGCAGAAACACTACGACTACTTCACTCTGGCTGTATCCAACTTTCCTCAGTATCTTAACCGAGCATTGTAAAAATATTCATAAGCATGGAATAAAGGTTAATTAAAAATGAAGGCGCTTCTGATGCTAAGAAAATTGATTTAGAGGGCAAGTTAAAGCTACCAAAAGTCACAATGTAAAGCGATCCTTTTGGTTCATAAGCCAACACATAAACCCACCCAGCCCATACACAAAAGATGCTCTAGTATGTAGATCTCTCTGCAACTGCCAATCCCAAAATGAAGACACCAGTGGCCAATTTAAATATTGGCTGTGCCCAAATTCATTACACATGAGGCACCCTCCAAACACATCCTCCCACACACACTCTCAGACCTGGAAGTCTTAAACAGCCACAAGCACTGATTTCCGAAAAACTCAGGTTAAACAGCTTGGCTGCGAAGTACAAAGGCCCATGCCTTACATAAATCAATATATCAACAATAATCACAGGACACGGAGGTGCAGGCAGAGGAAGAGGAGACCCTACTTGATCAATGGCAAAGGAACGTTAGCAGAGGTTGGTAACAACGTCCCGCAAGTTTCAAGCCATGTGACCCTGGTGGAACTCTACTATAGAGGGCACCTGCAGCCTCGCAGTTATCACAAGGACATATCATATACGTAAGGGCATGTAGGGAAGTCTCAGCCTAACCACTGAGCACATTTAGCTCTTGCTGCCAGGAATAACACCACCTTTCTCTGTTGTCAAAAGAAGGAGAAAGTCCCTAGCTGATATTATGCCATAACACAAAGGCTTGCGAATAAGGCTTATTTTAGTAGCTTTGCAAGATGGTGAAAAAAACCCACTTACTTTGTTATAAGTTTGTCAAATAAAACAGATTGGTTTGTAGCGCTGTAATGACTTTGTGGAAGTCTGCAGCTTTGCCGGACCTCCAAATCCCCATTTTCTTCATGGACTTGTTGTGCAGCTTTTGCATCAGCTCTGGTCTTCAGTGTTCTAGTGACTAAAACGCATTAATACATAAAATATTTTGAGACAGAAAATATGTTATTCCCTTTATTTCACCGTTGCTCTAGTAAAACGTAAACAAATCTGCAGTGGATTGATCTTTTCTTTAAATACTGAATTAGAAGTTATTGTCATGACCACAGCATTCAACTTAAATTACTTATGTTTAAACTACCTACTTAAAAGCATGATCTGTATAGCAACTTTTTAACAGACTGGAAAGCCAATCTGATGAAAACAAACACGCAACTTTTGTTCCATGCAGGAGGCAAGTTTATTCCAGTTACTTCTTTCTGGAAAAGTGAAAACAACAAATATATCTCTCTAAGATGTTTTTACTCCATTCATGTAAAACTGTTATCTAATAGTTTTTTCAAAAAAAAATTGTTTATGTGGGAAGTCTCTTCTTAAGATGCATGTTTTTAGGACACTGTTTAAGCATGCATCACTTTCATATTCTGCATCATGACACAAAAGCTCTAGAAGATAAGAAATGCTTCAAGACAAACTCCCAAATACCAAGGAACTCAAAATGCTTGCCTGCTTGCAAAAAAGTTCTGCCCAGTATTTACCACACAGCATCCTTTGCCATGCGTTCGTTACTTGCACTATCATTAAAACAGTTAAGAGAGGTTCAGTGAGAGCGTAGCAGGTACATCACCGTGTTAGTATAAACACAGCTATGCTTTGATCTCATCATCACCAACTATAAAACTAAGTTTGAGCTCAGTAAATAACAATTTACAATGCACAATTAGAACCTGAATTACTACACACAAAGTGCATTTCAGGCCCCTTCCCGCGTTCAGCCCGTGGCTGGCAGGACGCTGCCTGGAACTGACGGATTTTCCCAGCTGCCAGCAAGTGACCTCACGGCACCAAGCCTGCTTGTGTACTCAGCACAGCGATTCGGTTCCAAGGAAAACTGCTGAACTTCAGCAACACCTTCCCAATGTCAGTGAGTTTGTGCATCTCATGACTGAATTACTTTTTAACACACATAAGTTATAATACTGCAGTATTCCCTCCTATTTACAAGAACAATTTTCAATTATGTTGTGTCCTGCAGACTCCAGAGAAGTCACGTCACAATGAAACCCAACCTAAGGCACAGATTCTCTAGTGCCTAAGAGCAGGCTGGAATTCACACTGCGTTCTCCCCAAGCCTGCAAGGAATTAATAGCATATCCTCCTATTTGCAGCTACGTCTTTTCATAAAACTCATAGGAAATTCACTATCCTTGAGATACCTATTCCCACAACTTCAGCTGGTTTTGGTTGATGAGTTCAGAAGTTTTGGGGGCCGAGTGACAAACAGACAGAGTGATCCAGTGCAATCCTTCTCAGAAACCAGGCTAAAAAGGAATCCTAAGGAATTACCGCTACTTACCTTCTTTATATTGTTCTTTTTTTTGGTCTGATTTTGGTTTTGCCAACTGCCTACATTAAGAAAGAAGACAGAGGAAAGGAGAAAAGAATTACTGTATTAGAATTATTGTATAGAAGTACTATATCATATCATACTGTATTGCATTGTATAGTTCCCCCGCAAGACTGGGGAACTTCACCAAGTATATAAACCGGTGCTCCACGTCATGCAAACAAAAGCCTGTGGACCACAAGAGGATTCAGATCTCAAGTCTGCTGCGTAGCATAAGCACACAGTTTTATAAGGACAGACATTTCCTAACCTGCTAATCGTGAAGTCTCAATAGGGCAAACAATATCTCCGGAACCAAAGTGGAGGAGAGATCTCAAAGGAGTTGGGAAAATATGCATGTTTTTTATACAAGCAGAAGATTTACACTGAGAGTGATTCTAGTTCTAAGATACTGGCACTGACATTAACATAACTGTATTCCCCCGCAGATTTTTAGCTGTAGATTTATCGTGATGTGACTCATTGTGTATACTTTCACTTTTCCTTTTCATTCTATAAATTGAACAGAGATTGGACATCTAGAAATACAATACCTCGTAAAGTGTCTTCGGTTGACATTTTCACTTAATACTTCCATGCTTTTGTCAAAGCTAGAGTCTGAACAGGGCGGCATGTTTTTTCTCATTGATCTTAAACAGTGTCCATTGAAACATTCCATTTTGCCAGAGGAAAATTTCTAGGAAAAAGAGGAAATAAGACAGTATTTATCTGACCCATGTATGTTTAGCTAAGAAAGAAATTCTGCCTCATTTAGGCGTTTATTCTGTAACTCTCCTGGACTCAATAGTGGTGCAACTAACAACAGGTAAGCCTTGAACCACTGCTGCACCAAGAAGTAGCTCTCAGAAAAAAAAAAAAAAAAAACACCAAAAAACAGCTTTCAAAGCTAAAGCTCCCCTGCGCAGTGCTTTTCTTGTGGGCAACTTGAGCTTAATATCCTTTGAAACAAAGTTACTGCAGCAAAGCCTCTCATACAAACTCAGCGTTTAATGAAAAAAAACCTTCTATTTCAAAATTGCTTCAGAGGAGCAGTCAAGCTTGACCTTGCACGTCCTGGGGTCAAAATCTAGTTAGAAGAGTTTTGCTCCTGTCTCTCTTCCATTTCTGACTGCATTCAGAGAAACATTAAGAGATTTCCTTCAGGAGGACAGCATTTATCTACAGGAAACCAAAGGGAACTCCAGATACACTTTTTTATGGCTGTTGATCTTGTTCACATCAGCACTTCTGCAAGAAGGGTGAGTACTATCACTTTTACTACATGAGGAAAGCTGTGATGACCATGAGAGGGGGGCTTGTTCAGTTTACAACCCAAAGTTTCCTTAAGAGTCCACCAAACTAAATCTCACACTGAAAAGGGCAGAAAACCAGACCAGATTCTTTCACTTCTTGACACTAACGTTACCAAGAGGTACTTCCATTAGTAGTTGACAGAGATGATGACAGAAGTGTGAAGAAGGTCGCAAAAGAAGGGCGATGATGAACGCACAAGGCCCTTGCAGGTCCACACAGTGAGAGCTGTGGCCACCTGCTGCTGAAGGGTCAGTCCTGAGCCATCACCTGTCTGATGTCTTCTCTTCAGTCCACCTTGAACAAGCCGCCCCTTGACATTCACCTGACAACTTCTCATGGTAAGGCAGACCTTTTGCATGAGGAGGATTTCAATCACCTTTCCTTTGTCACTTGCTTTAAAGAGCACAACCCTCACCGCAGCTCTCTGGGCTGGTGGAGGGAGGCCTCATGAGATGCTTCCCATAGCCGGCTTCTGAATTGGGCAACCGAGATGGAACTCCTAAAGACATTTTCTGTTTCTTGGATGCAGCGTGGGTGGATGCAACACGACCCAAAGCTAATGAGAGGCAGTCTGGTCTGTCAGAGTCATCTTTAACATTTTTCCTCTCAAAGGTTTAAGAAAGAAATTGTAACAGAAAGCCTTTCAACATATTTTTAATTTGGCAGAGCCCTAGGTTTATTTGAGGAAGGCAGGTTTTCCTGCACACTTACATGCAGGAGTATATAAAGACTTAAACCAATACTTTCAGCATTTGTCACTTAGACTACTAGAAAAAAAAACAAAACCTAGACCAAGAAATAATGATGTTCTCTCATCTGTAAATGTACTCATAGTACTGCTACAGCTGGTAACGCCTACAGCTGACATACCATCCTGTGACATCTACAGGCATGCCTGGGAACTACCTATAACGTCAGGTTATGTGATTAAGGGCTAATCTGCACAAACAAAAAGCAGCGGAGGAGTGCCGTTGGGCAGAGGCCCCCAGTAACGCCATGCCAGGGGAGCAGCCCAGCCCTGCTCCTCTCCAGGCCACCCCCAAGCCTGGCTCCAGGGTGAAGGACACCAGGGGTCAACTCACCGACTGAGAGAGGACCCCTGCAGAGAAGATGAATTGTTGTGGGACACCAATCACCACACTCTGGCCTGACTTCTCATTTATTTATTTATTTAACAACGTTTCCATCTGTGTCCTGGGGCACAGATGTCCAAGTGGCAGTGAGGGGAGAAGGGGGGTCACACCTCCTCACAGCCTACACCATCGCTAACAGACACCAAGCCAGGGTAGCTAGCGTTAAGAGTTTTGGGAACCAGCTAAAGAAGAGGCCATAGGTCTGGGCCAGAGGCACGCCTGTGTCTGTGCATGAGGTAACTGGGAGACCAGGCCACCTGGGGCCAGTTACTGGTTTGATTGAGTGACTAAGGACAGGTACAGAGAGCTACACGTAGCACACGTGCACACATATGGGGTGAAGATACCAGCAACCAGAGCAGGGCTGTGCACCTCTGGGGCTTACACAGCCAGCTGACAGCCATTGGGGAGACCCGGGCATTTGTGGGCAGCTACAGACATACTGGGTGCCCAACACCAAATAATCATAGATTCACAAAATGGTTTAGGTTGGAAGGGACCTTGAAGATCATCTAGTTCCACCCCCCCTGCCATGGGCAGGAACACCTCCCACTAGACCAGGTTGCTCAAAGCCCCATCCAGCCTGGCCTTGGACACCTCCAGGGATGGGGCATCCACAGCTTCCCTGGGCAGCCTGTTCCAGTGTCTCACCACCCTCACAGTAAAGAATTTCTTCCTGATCTCTAATCTAAATCTACCTTCTTCCAGTTTGAAGCCATTCCCCCTCATCCTATCACTACATGCCGTTGTAAAAAGTCCCTCTCCAGCTTTCTTGTAGGCGCCCTTCAGATACTGGAAAGCTGCTGTAGGGTCTCCCCAGAGCCTTCTCTTTTCCAGGCTGAACAACCCCAACCCTCTCAGCCTGTCTTCACAGGAGAGGTGCTCCAGTCCTCTGATCATCTTTGTGGCCCTCCTCTGGACTCGCTCCAACAGGTCCACGTCCTTCTTATGTTGGGGGCTCCAGAGCTGGACGCAGTACTCCAGCTGTGGTCTCATGAGAGCAGAGTAGAGGGGCAGAATCACCTCACTCAATCTCCTGGCCATGCTTCTTTTGATGCAGCCCAAGATACAGTTGGCTTTCTGTGCTGCAAGCACACGTTGCTGGCTCATGTTGGGCTTCTCATCCACCAATAATACAGGAAGCCATATTGCATACATGCATCTCTGTATGTGTATATTTTCCCACTAATGGGCTTTCATCCTGCTCAGCCAGTGAGGGAAGAAGGATCAGGCCATTTGTACTGTTCAAAGCGCTACCAGGTTCAGCTACTCCGAACATACAACACAGCTTTTTAAGAAAGACTTTATTTCTAAATACATGATCACTTGTGAAATTAGACTCCAAAGTCAGGAGCAACTCTGAAAGACTTAGCTCGCTTAAACTCCAAGATACACAAATTGTAACTGCCGCTTTGGATGTTTCTACTTCATTGATCTAGAAGTAAATATTCCTTGGGAGAAATCTTAAAGATTTGCCATATCAGTTAAAAGATGACTGCAATAATATGCTTCACAAATCTCTGGGTCAAATCCCAGACCGGAAGAAGAGCAAACACTTAAGAGAACATCAGCACAGATATTAGAAAAAAACAGCATAGTGACCTGGGAAATCTTTCTATGTATGTTTATGCACTTGTTTACTTCTTTTAATGTATTTTTAATGCAATGTTCATAATACAATACTTGTGATATTTGTTATCCTCTGTACTGTCTTTTTACCTTAACCCTGGCTCAAATTAGGACACAGGCAAAGCAGTAGCAATGTATATTGCTAACTCTGACCGTCCTTCATTCATAGGACGGCACCCTAGTTTGGTGAGACGGCAGACACCAAGAACCATCAGTTAACTCCAGCAGGCTGCCAGCAGAGCAAGAGTAACTAACTCTTATCAACCCTATCAGGCCGCAAAAACACACTCAAGAAGTGAAATTTAGAAGCAGCAAATGGCTAAACTGGAAAGATAAGGCAACCAGATGAAAGAATTTTGTAAAGTATTTCAAATTTTGAAAGCATGTCATATTTTGCGACTTTTCTCATGTTATAGGAGGCGATTAGCATTTGTTTCTAAAAAGTCTTTTTACAAAAACCGTGTTTAGCTATCTGGTATCTCTGAGGAAGTAAGTCTAAGCTGAAGTACTATCAGAACAGATAAATGCGCTTAACTGCAACAAGGCAGTGAGCTCTGATGCCGAGATCCCTACACAGAGGAGTCTCAAAGGCTCAGCCTGGGAAAGCACCTGTTTCCACTTTGCCCAGAGAAAAAAAAAAAGTGAACTCTGGAGCCCAGTGCCCTCAAATACAGGTCACAAGGCAACAATCTCGTTCAGCTTGGGGAATTACACTAGGGTTATAGACCTGCAGATACACAGCTTCCAAGGGGACACTTGGATCTGCCATGGGACTCCTTGGGACTGGAAATGAAGAACATAAACCCACCAGATGCTGGTTTACCTTAGACTTTCTGCTGTATGCTTCTTACTCTCTATGGATGAAATAAGCTGAATAACTAGAGACAAACTGCTCGCTGATATAGAAAAAAACTGCAAAAGCTGCCACCACTGAGTCCTTGCACATCAACAAGTTAGGAAAGAGGCATCAGGACTCAAACATGCAGCTAGCACCACCATCATCAGCTCTGTCACCTAGGGCACTTCTGCATTGTCTCTGCAGTTAAAAGACTCCAGTAGAGCCCAGCCATCCTACAAAACGACTCCATGCTTCAAAGCATGGGAAAGGTGTGCAAAAAGAAAAAAAAAAAGAAGGGAAAAAGAAAGAATCTGAAACAAAGAACCTTACAACCAGTTTCATAATGATGATTCTGCTTTGGGTTTCAGTGCAGAGTTTACATTTAGCTTCCTCATTCCTGTTCTCCACACTGAGAAAGTGTGCCAACTGCTTTATCTGCCTAACTCTGCACAGCCTTCCCCCTTGTGTGCAACGGGCAGCTGAATTCCCTAGAGCCTCCGACAAACATTTCTCATGTAGATTGTAAAAGCAAAGCAGTGATCTTTAAGCAGATTCCATGACTGTTTGCAAAGAAAAAAAAAAAAGCAACCTACCACACCCCAAGGATTTCTTCCTTCTTAGTTCAGTAGTCTTTGAAAATAATGAAAAGAAAAATTCGTTTAAACAACTGAAAGTCCTGAAAGAGTTCTGCTGGAAGGAAACAGTCCACTACAAGCATCACTCGAAGGCAGGGCTCCCCTGAAGAGCAGATGCTTCCGAGCTGGATCTGGTCTGCCTTTATTTGTCACGGGAACGCAGACAAGAGCGTGACTTGGAGAGGGTGGAGAAGAGTTTTAGCTTTTGAAGGCTACATTAAAAACCATGAGTGTGAAACGGTTCATTTATTAAAGTAGCAACACTGAGATGCAGATAGCATGGACTACTTAACACCCTTTATAATCACGTAAGTTGTCTCTTTTCCACTAGGGTTTTTCCTAAAATTATAAAAACTTAGGTAAAATTTTCACCATTATAGGTTATGCACATAAGCGTTTTAATTAAGCATATATTAGTCCTGATTTCTAAACAGAGCTTTGTTTTTAAAGCACCCAAAGTAGCACATCTATATGCTTGGCTAAGGAGTATTTCACAGGCGCTTCGGGCCAGCTACAATGCAGTTACAGGTCACGGACATTTGGTCTTGAGCTCTGGTTTTGATGCATTTTGTCATCAAAACAGCGAGCGCGCTCTCTGTGAGCATTACCGCAATTAAAGCGGAGCGGTCTCTCAGATCTTTTTAAGATGACTTTTCAGGTAACAATTTTAATCGAAGTAAAGGGGGAAGGGGAGATACAGATAAGGCACCAAACCATAACGTGAGGGGGGATGTTTCTATCCGCGGGGGACGCCGGGGCTGTCTCTCGGCCGACTGTCACCGCTCCCCGGGACAGCGGCTGTGCCCTGTGCCGAGACCCCCGTTAGCTGCGGGGTGACCCGGGCGGGGGGGCGGGAGAGGACACACGGGCCCCCGCCCGCTT
>VZSZ01000216.1:243949-256890 GCA_013398815.1 Ibidorhyncha struthersii
AGGTTTATCTGACCCAGGTGTGTGACCGGCAGCGCCTCAGGCCGCTAATGGCGTTCAGGCCGGGCGGTTTTGGGCGGGCATCGCCCCTCGGCTCCCTTCTGTCCCCTAGAAATGAAGTGTGTGTGTGTTTGTGGGGGGGAAATAAACAATTCTTGTGTTTTACAGCGAAGAAAACGTTTGGAAACTTTGCGACTACATCAGGAGTCAGGATCAATACCCTTTAGAAGAATTTTATGCTGTTTTCATATCCAATGATAGGAGGATGGTGAGTCAATGAGGTGTTATCTGAATGCAGCCGTGGAGGGATTCAGGCCTTCGGACCGCAGCCCAGCGTGGGTGAGACGTGGTCCTCAGGGCTTTAGATTACAGCCTGATACAGGTGAGACCTGGTCCCAGGCCTTTAGACTTGAGCGAGACGTGGGCCAAACCCCTCCTGTAGCTCACTGTGGCTCAAAGGTGTGCAAACCACACCACATGAGATCTTTCAGTTATCTGATGCGTTGAGGACAGTGGGAAGGGGCACGATATCCCTATGAGCTATGGGGGAATTCTTCCCTGTAGTCTGTCAGTTTAGGAGAATGATTATATTACATGGTCCAGACTAGAATCTCCAACTTCGTGCTCCTGGAAGATAGAAACTAGGGAAAATTTTCTGACTGCAGCGCAGATGTAAGTTGATGAAATGGATGCAAAGAACTAGTTAGCAAAGAACTAACCAATTAACCCAAAATTAATCTGTATTAGTCAGACAGGTTTTATTCACTTCAGATTTATTCACGTATAACTTTCAGATTCCACTCTGGAAGCAGAAATCAGGACATGGAGATGAGCCTGTTGTCTGGGTAAGGCATTCTGTTCTCTCTCAGTAATTTCAAGAGTGTGCTTCTGTAGTTGATAGCTGCAGGATCAGACCTGGGCAGTGTCAGCCACCTTCACTGTAACAAACTGTCCCATCTGAACATCAGGAAACACTTTTTTACTGTGAGGGTGACAGGGCACTGCAGCAGGTTGCCCAGAGAGGTTATGGCGTCTCCATCCTTGGAGATACTCGAAAGCCATCTGGACACAGTCCTGGTCAGCTGGCTCTAGGTGTCCCTGCTTGAGCAGAGCGGTTGGACTAAATGACCTCCAGAGATCCCTTCCAACCTCAACCATTCCGTAGTTCTGTATTAATAGTTACTATTCTTTTACAACAGATTTATAAAGAGCCTAAATCTGGTGCTCCTTTTTGCCATTCATAGTAAATTAACAGCAAGACAGTCAGTAAAATCTACAGGTGAACAACCATAACATTGGTAAGAATTCATAACAGATTTATGAAAATTACTATCTGGATATCGTTGAGGCTACCAGCTTTGTAGAACTTTAACTAGATGCTGTACTTGTTAGAAGTAGATGGATGAAAATACACATGTAGGCCTGATGGAGGATAGAAAAATACAAGCAATATATTTATTCAGGTGTCCTTAATTAAACGGACCCATAAATGGTGGCTTTGATGTGTCATTTGATCAATTAATTAATTCAGCAATTGCCACTACAGAATTCCTTTCAAATATGTATCATTACAGAGTTCTTTCAGTTGTCTGGCATGGAAAAAAGTCTATTTCTTGGGGAAACTTCTGTCTCTGAAATTCTGCAAAATAATCTGCAAAATTCTGAAATTCTGTGATTTCTGATTCATTCATTCTCTCCCAAAATATCGGTGTACTTACAGTACAAAAAAGGTTTGGCTTAAAGAGATCCAGGTGTTACGAAGATGATCTTAAAAGGAATCGGAGAGTCAGGAAAGGCCACCACAGAATGTGGATTTCCCATAAAAATTCATGGATTGAAAGGTGTTTTAACTTCGATGTTTCAGTGGATGGTAGGATATGTTAAGCTTGTAGTTAATTTTTCTTATACGCTATAACAGATTCTTCTAAATATTGTTGCATACAGTTGTATATGTATCTTGGTCTGGCAAAATAGCTTGCCCAAGATCTTTTTCATTCCAGTCCCTTTATGGTTTTGTTTGATATTGAAAGTGTTGAAAGTCAGTGCATTTATCCTAAGCTTTAGTAAGCTGTTAACAGCTACCTTCAATTTCATTCTGGAAAACAGCAGTGTACGTACCTGATGCCTAACATAAGTAACTGGAGTATCTCCAAACCTCTACTACACCTAGGTTTCTTACAAGTTAAGGGTTAAAATTGCACCTCATAATCCAAGTGTCAAGACAAAATAGTTACCTTGAAAAAGTGTGATATGGTACCCGTAGATGTTTTTTCCCAGCTTCAAGAGCTACTACAGGAATTCGTCTTACTCCTGCAGTCCTCTTGATCTGAGCCGTGTGCTGCTTTTTCAGTGGCATGCTGTGTTTTCAGGTGCTTCTGGCAGCTAAACACTTGTTTACAAGACACGGTGTGACACAGATAGTGCGAATTTGATAACTTTAATGTTAAGCTATCATACATTGTTGTGAGCTTTTATTTAGGACTGGGTCTCGGTCAACTTTTGTGTTTTAGTGTGGAACATGAAGGAGATTTACCATTTTCTTAGGAGTAGTGTATGCTTTAGTTTAGCTCTCCAGGCTTACAACAAAGGAGGCTGCAAAGGAATGGGGAAGATACCAAAGTTACTTGAAAGGCATGATGGGTGAGACAGGTGTTAGGAAATCTCTCTCCTGGTGCCAGAAATATTACAGGTTTAGCACTTCAAGGGCAGAAAACAAGATTTAAATAAAGGATCTGTAGCTTCTGCTTTTAGGAAGATTTTTTTTCACTCCCTTTGCCAGTTTCTTATTAACAGCTGTTAAATGCCAATTACCCTTCTTCCTAGGACTACCATGTTATTCTACTTCATGTTTCCAGTGGGGAGCAGAACTTCATTTATGATCTTGACACAGTGTTGCCGTTTCCCTGTCCTTTTGACATGTACAGTGTGGAGGCCTTTAGGCTGGATGACAGCCTTCATCCAGAATTTCACAGGTGATGCCACAAATGCAAAGACCATGAACATTATTTCATGAAATCAAAATAGAAGTTCTCTTTGTGAGTGCATAGTGGTAGAGTTTGTTTTTTTTTTGCTATACTCCAGTAAAATAAGGGCACTGTGTTATTTTTCTAAAGCTCTTTACCTTAATCATCAAAAGCCCTTTCCTTTCCTACTGTAGTTTCTTGTTAACTAGTTAACTGCATGGCACGATATTGCTGGTTTATGTATGTAATGAAATTAATGCTTCTTGATGGGAGGAATGGACTCCTGTTCTGGGTGATTAATGCAGTACTGTATACATGCATCTTTTGATACAATTTTGCATTATTACTTAGGAAAATCAGAATGATTCGAGCAGATTTGTACTTGAAGACGTTTGCTTCAGACAGATCTCACATGAAAGATGCAAATGGCAAATGGCAGAAACCTCCTCCTTCATACCCTTGCATTGAAACTGCAGGTAAGCTGCCAGAGCTCCTTTTTCCTGTTTACAGCGTTGAATGACGTAGTCCAAGATGCCCACAAGAAGTAAATATGCTTCCATAATGTGCCTCCAGAAGCACATCCAGCTGGCTTATTTTTTCATGTGGAAACAAATAGGGCTATGCAGCATTTGGCACTTCCTTTTCTGAACATGTTAAGTCTAGCATGCTTCCTGGCATTTACCGTTATCAAACATTACTGATCTTCATAAACTGAGCAGAGAATGAGGGGTAAGTAACACAGTTCCCGGCTGTAACGAGAGAACAGAAGCAAAAAGGCCAAATAACTTGCCTAGGGGTCACAAAGTGATTTTTTAACACACTGATTATACCACACTTTAGCTGGCAGGTCCCATCCTGCCAGAGCAGGTTATTTTGACAGGAGGAAGTTTTCAGGCTCTGCTCAGCATGCTGGGCTTGCCTGCACAAGGTGTTTGAGGTTTCTCTACCAGGTGAATGGACCTGACGACACTTTAAGGCAAACTGGCAAGTCAGCAAATTTTTCGCCAAGGCCCTTAAGCCTCTTTTAAGTGATAGTCTAGATAATAGCCTCTGAGCTAAGCTGAGAGAGAAGTAAAGACTTGCCATCGCTTCTATTCTAAAGAGCTGCTTAAACCATTCTTATCACACAGCACTTCAGCTTATGGTAATCATGTGTTTGCCACGTGTTTGTTCTCATTTTCTTCCCAGGTGGAGAAAAGCATGGTGAAGTTTTGCTTTGAAAGAGTTTTCATGTTATTGTTCTGCGTATTTGGTTTTGTCGCTTTTTTAATAATGCACTACTGCTATGTGTTTATGTTAGAGAAGGCAGGGTCATGTTTTATTTTTAGGTCCAATTTGTGGTTTTAAGTTGCTGGGAATTCTCAGTTCTTGGCTTCTAAAGAAGTGTGGTGTTTCACACTAGAGTAGAAATCAATTATGAATGTGGGCAGCAGCACGGATGTAGTCTTTGTTGTGAAGCTTTAGGTGTTTTCTAGACAATCCAGGTTATGAAGCACCTTAAATTCTATGTGTTGGTCCTTATCTCCAGTAAAGTTTTACACAAAGGTGGCGTAGCCAGTAGGGAATGCCTGAACTGCTATACATGGTTCACTTGTTAGCTGGAGCCTCCTAGGTGCTGAGGTCTTTTTGCCTGTGGAAACCTTATTGTCGTGATAGTTGACAGCTAATGAAAGTGTGAGGAATATAGATCAGGCCAGACCAGGAAGGTGAACAAATTCTACGCAAGAGTAGAAAAGATTACTTCTGGATAGTAAGTTACAGAATGACTCAAACAATTGCAGGTGTGTATGTGTACCTCCAGCTGTGGTGAATGACTTCATAGCTGCAAACCCAGTAACTCTCCCTTTCTCTCTTGCTTGGCTAACCTTTACCTCACCGATAAGCAGCAGCCACGTGGTCTTGAACCAACCGCCAGATTGTCTCTGTATGTTGGTAGATGGTGAACTCCTCTTATGCTTTATTTCATTAGTCTGTAAATTGCCACGCTGAAAGGAAAATCCACACGTCATCCAGTTCAACACCTTCTCAAAACAGGGGTTCCTTAGGGCTCTGTCCAGTCTAGTCTTGAACACCTCCAGGGATGGAGATTTCACCACCTTTCTGGGGAATCTGTTCCGATATTTGACCACTTTCATGGTATGAAAAAAAATAAAATACAAAAAATGTTTCCTAGTATGTACGCAGAATTTCCCATGTTCCAACTTGCACTTTTTTGCTTCTTGTCCTGTAGCAAGGCTCCTCCAAGAAAGCTCTGGCTCTCCATCTTCTTTGTGTCCTCTGATCAGGTACATACAGACAGCAGTAAGGGCTCCCGTTCATCTTCTCTGTTTAAGACTGAACAGGCCCAGTTCTCTCAGCCTGTCCTGGAAGATCATGTTCTCCTACTCCTACCCCAAACAACCTGATGTTCTTCTTCTGGGCTCGCTCCAGTATTTTGTCAGTGTTTTGGGGTGTTTTGTTTGTTTTTTTTTTTTGTACTGAGGAGCCCCAAACTGGACACAGTATTCCAGCTCTGTGCTCACGTGCTCTGGTCTCCTGTCAGTTGGCTGAAACAAACTGGTTACCCTCTACCCACTTGAAGGTGGGAGGTCTTTCGCTAGATAGCTTCAAGATCTGGGTCAGAACAGGAATAGATTGTACCAGATCTAGGATGTCTAGTTCAAGTTGTCTTTCATTCAGTACCACTTTCTCCAGCTTTATTTTTTGTGTTCCCTGTATTCACTTGAGATATCTTTTAATGATGCGTGCTTCAAAGTGCACAATGCTGTAAGTCCTTGAGGAGTGTGGGTTTAACTGTTGTGGAACAAACATGCAATTCTAACTTTTAGCTGAATTTAATCCGTGCTTCAGTGATGCGGTTCTGTAGAAGAGCATGTGTCCTGCAGGCCAACATGTAGGTTTAGAAAACGTTGCTGTCAACAAGTGGAATTGGTAATTCTCTTTCTTTAGAGACTAGTAAAGTAATGTCTCAGCACAGTTTTATCAGGCATAAAAGTGCCTTATTTTAAACTTGATGGAAAACTGGGTGGCAGACCTTCTGTTATCATAAAAGGGCCTGGGGTATTCATGTTCATGTTCATGCCAAATTCCATTGCAGATAACGTTTTTCTCCCTCTTGTTTGACTTCAGATAGAGTACTCTGCCTTCTATGTTAATTTGTGTTTGCACAAGATTAAATTGCTTACATATTTAATGTTAGGGGTGACTGCAATTTAATGGCTGACATAATTGACCACATATTGTTTTAGTATCAGTTTATATGTGAGGCACGTTTAGATCAGGGCATTATTATTATGTATTATTTTGCTGTCATTTACAGTAGTCAAATTCCTAAGCTCTTGAAAAGACGATTACAAAAGCATACAAGGTTTTTATATTACTTCTGTTTGATATATGTCTTTTTTGATGTTAAACAAAGGTTTGAAGGCTGAAAAAAATACAATAAAAATGTATCAGTCTTTTTTTTTCCCCAAATGTATGAGCATTGTGCTGTTAAAGAAGTGTGCCCATGAACTCTTGGCATTTAAAGATAATCAGCACTCCAGTATCGTTGTGTTAAAGCGTATTAGTTACATTTATATACACTGCTTTTCTTATCCCACTTGGTTTTAAAGCTTTTAGTAAAACTAAAAAGACATGAATGTTTGCTCTTAGTACTGAAATACTGCTTCTTCCAGAGCAGAGCAGCTGTTAAGCCCGAATATAACACTTTGGAAACAAAATTCTGTAGTACCTAAGTCAGATGTAAGCTAAATAGGACCATCAGTAGGATAATCATAGAACCATAGAATGGTTTAGGTTGGAAGAGACCTTAAAGATCATCTGGTTCTAACCCCCTTGCCGTGGGCAGGGACACCTCCCACTAGACCAGGTTGCTCAATGTGATTACCCAGTGGGGAGCTAGGACAGGATACTGGGACAAGTAATCCTTTTTTTATGAAGTGTACCAGGAAATGCTTAATGACCATGAAAATTCCTTTTGGAATTGAATCGAGGAATCTCTATCAGTAACAAATTAAGTGGGTTTTTTCCTACTGCTAACTCCAAAGGAATAATTCTTAAACTGTATTTGTGCTGCTCATGGGGTTGCAAAATAAACCTTCTAAAATAAGCTTATCTTGAGTCATAAATTCCAGTCCATGCTTAAAAAACTTGAAGTGGAACTAGGTGACTTTCTTTTTCTTTTTTTTTTTTTTTAAAAAAAAAGAACCTTAGCATTATTTTTTTTTAAAAAAAGAAAACAAACACCCCAAACCAACCAACTAAACAAAAAAACCCTCAAACTGCTCAATATCTCGTCAGAACTCACATGCTAAGCATTAGCCTTTTGCAACTGGCTCTGCTCTAGCCATTTCCCAGAGCTAAGCCTCTGTGTTTCTTACTGGCATTGCTCTGGCCTCTGTTCTGCTCTGCTGCTGTGTGTCCCAGGAGAAGCTGGCTGACCTAACTGGGTGCACAGTGCTGCAGCAGATTCCCCTGGTCCCACCTGGTTGCCAGTGGCCTCCTGTTGAAAGAAAACGGGCGAGTCTGGTATTTTGTTCAAATAATAAAAATAAAGAAGGTGTGATTTGGTGCACAGATTCATCATTGTAGGACTGGTAAACCCAGCCTGGGGTTTTATTTTAAGTCTTCTGTCCACAAATTAATGAGGTCTGATTCTGCTTAGTTTATGAGTCCTCATGAGATCAGTCCTCCTTACTGCAAGCCTGTGTAAAATGCAGCTTACAGAGTGAATTTTAAAATTCCTCAAAACAGATGGCCTTACGGCTTATATACCAGTGTTAGCATCAGCTCTAACACTGAAAAACAGTGGTTTGAATTTCAGTTCTCCTTAGATCTTTGGTAGCACATTGGCAGGATTGATTTGTAAAGGCTTTTTGTTCTTTTTATTATTATTAAAATCCTTGGTAGTCATAAATAAGGGGGTTTTATTTGTGGGTTGTTTTTTTTGGTTTTGTTTTGAAGAGTGTGAGTAGGACAGCTGAGAAATTCTGGATGCACTGTGTATGACACATCTATGTAACAGGCAAGCTGCTAGACAGAGGCCAGGCAGATGTCTGCAGTTTCTTTCTGTATCTCCTCGCTGAGGTGGTGGCAGGATCCTAGTGAAAGCAAAAAGAAAAGCACTGATACGGATATAAGTAGCTCATATGCATTTCATGGGAACCTTCTGTTCTTTTCATTTGAGAATAAAACTCCAGCCTATCAAGTTAGGTCCTTATTTCATGAGCTTTTGTGGCAGTAAAGAATCACGTCAGGACAGAGGCAATAAAGGTACAACTAAGGACAGAAGGATTTAGATTCCATGACTGGCATATTGAAATTATACCACTTTCTGTGAAAGATAATTTAAAGGTGACGAGCTTTGTTTTGCACTGAGATGGAGCACAGTCAGTAATGTCTCGGCTGTGGGGACAGCACCCTCCAGCTGAGTGTGGTAACAGCCTTTCCAACTCTGCCTGCAAAAACACTTCTCTTCCTGCTCAGGCAAGGGGGGGCGGGATCTGGAGAGAACTGTAGACGCCCATGCAAGTCTGTGAAGATGCCAACTTTCTAAGTATTTTAGGTGCCCCCAAGGTTAGGCCTCAGCAGAGCTGATCTCGGAGGCTTTGCTTCAGAGTTGCTCACTTCCAGCAGCCCTTTGGCGGCTGTCATTATGCAGTTAGTCCAAAGTTGGTGAGCCAAGCTGAAGCTTGGTGAAACATTCTTTTCTAACTACTGTTGGCAGAAGCCACAACTGTCTTGGCTAACAATGCCATCTGATAGTGCACGGCCTTTTATTTTGTCCCTGCTTGAGGCAAATGTGTCAGACTTGATTAAAAAGTAAAATTATGCAAGAATCCCACAATGTGCCAGCTAGGTCTCATTGACAGCGTGTGTGTTACAAAGTGGGTTTGGTCAAAGAGAAAGCTCTGAGCATGCACATATGCAAGTTAGTATAATAGCCATAGCACCTGAGGACGACTGCAGGTGTAGTGTAAATCTTAAAAAAGTAAAAAAAAAAATCTGCTGCTCTTGACCTTGTATAAATGTTATGTAATGTATGCTTCTACTTGCTTTTGTGGAGAAATCCTCTTGGTTTGTCAACTGTAGCCTCCAGATGTCTCTTAATTTCTGCTGTTTGTCACTCTTCATTTGCTTCGGGAAGAGGACTTAGTGATGTTCTTGTGTGTTTTTGCTGAGCATGTCCTAAAGCTGTAAGGGCTAACGTAACACGCATGGCATTCAGATACAGCACTTGAGTAAGAAGAGCAGCATAGAGAGATTGTTATCTTCTGAAGTAAATAAAACCGGAGAGGTCTCACTATGTTTTTTTTCTATGGATAGAATCATAGAATGTTTTGGGTTGGAAGGGACCTTAAAGATCATGTAGTTCCAACCCCCCTGCCATGGGCAGGAATACCTCCCACTAGACCAGGTTGCTCAAAGCCTCATCCAGCCTGGCCTGGAACACTTCCAGGGATGGGGCATCCACAACTTCTCTGAGCAGCCTGTTCCAGTGTCTCACGACCCTCAGAGTAAAGAATTTCTTCCTCATATCTAATCTAAATCTACCCTCTTCCAGTTGAAAACTATTACCCCTTGTCTTATTACTATGCTCCCTGATAAAGAGTTCCTCCCCATCTTTCCTGTAGGCCCCCTTTAGGTACTGGAAGGGGCTACGAGGTCTCCCTGGAGCCTTCTCTTCTCCAGGCTGAACAACGCCAACTATTTCAGCCTGTCTTCACAGGAGAGGTGCTCCAGTCCTCTGATCATCTTTGTGGCCCTCCTCTGGACTCGCTCCAACAGGTCCATGTCCGTCTTATGTTGGGGGCCCCAGAGCTGGACACAGTACTCCAGGTGGGGTCTCATGAGAGCAGAGTAGAGGGGCAGAATCACCTCACTCAATCTCCTGGCCATGCTTCTTTTGCTGCAGTCCAGGATACAGTTGGCTTTCTAGGCTTTGAGCGCACATTGTCAAGTCACATTGAGCTTCTCATCCACCAGTATCCCTAAGTCCTTCTCCTCAGGGCTGCTCTCAATCCATTCTCTGCCCAGCCTGTATTTATGCTTGGGATTGCCCTGACACAGGTGCAGGACCTTGCACTTGGCCTTGCTGAATTTCATGAGGTTTGCACAGCCCCACCTCTGAAGCCTGTCCAGGTCCCTCTGGATTGCATCCCTTCCGTCCAGCGTGTTGACTGCTCCATACAGATTGGTGTTGTCAGCAAACTTGCTGAGGGTGCACTTGATCTTGCTGTCCATGTGGCTGACAAAGATGTTGAACAGCACTGGTCTCAGTACCGACCCCTGACAAACGCCACTCGTCACTGCTTGCCCCTTTGACATTGAACCACTGACTGCAACTCTTTGAGTGCAACCATCCAGCCAATTCCTTTTCCACCAAGTGGTCCATCCGTCAAATCCATGTCTCTGCAATTTAGAGACAAGGATGTCATGCAGGACAGTGTTAAATGCACAAGTCCAGGTAGATTATGTCAGCTGCTCTTCCGTTATCCACCAATGTTGTAACCCTGTTGGAGAAGGCCACCAAATGTCAGACACAATTTGCCTTTAGTGAAGTCATGTTGGCTGTCACGGACCACCTCCTTATTTTCCATGTGCCTTAGCATAGTTTCCAGGAGGATCTGATTCATGATCTTGCTGGGGATGGAGGTGAGACTGACCAGCCTGTAGTTCCCTGGGTCTTCCTTTTTTTCCCCTTTTTCATAATGGGGGCTATGTTTCCCCTTTTCCAGCCAGTGGGAACTTCACCAGGCTGCCACAACTTCTCAGATATGATGGATAGTGGCTTGGCAACTTCATCCGCCAGTTCCCTCAGGACCTGTGGATGCATCTCATCAGATCCCATGGATTTGTGCACCTTCACGTTCCTTAGATGGTCTTGAACCTGGTCTTCTCCTACAGTGGGTGGTATCTCATTATCCCAGTCCCTGCCTTTGCCTTCTGTGACTCAAGCGGTGTGGCTAGAGCACTTGTCAGTGAAGACTGAGGCAAAAAAGTCATTGAGTACCTCAGCCTTATCCATGTCCTGGGTAACCAGGTCTCCCGTTTCCTTCTGGAGAGGGCTCACATTTTACTTAGCCTTCCTTTTATCACTGATGTGCCTGTAGAAGCTTTTCTTGTTGCCCTTGGCATCCCTGGCCAGATTTATCTCTTTTTGGGCTTTAGCTTTCCTAACCTGGTCCCTGGCTGCTCAGACAATTTCTCTGTGTTCCTCCCAGGCTACCTGTCCTTGCTTCCACGCTCTGTATGTTTCCTTTTTTTGTTCAGGAGCTCCTTGTTCATCCATGCAGGCCTCTTGGTGTTTTTGCCTGTCTTCCTCTTTGTTGGGACCTACTGCTCCTGAGCTTGGAGGAGGTAATCCTTGAATATTAACCAGCTTTCTTGGGCCCCTCTTGCCTCCAGGGCTTTATCCCATGGTACTCTGCCAAGCAGATCCCTGAAGAGGCCAAAGGCTGCTCTCCTATCTGTCTATAGAGGACCTCACCTGCTCGGCCTTCCTGGTCGGGTGGCCTGTAGGAGATGCCCACTGTAACATCACCTGTCCCTGTCCTCCCTTTAACCCTGACCCATAAGATCTTTGTCAGCTCCTCATCCATCCCCAGGCGGAGCTCCATGCACTCCAGCTGGTCACTGACATAGAGGGCGACACCGCCTCCTTGTCTCCCCTGCCTGTCCTTCCTGAAGAGGCTGTGTCCTTCCTGAAGAGGCTGTATCCTTCCATTCCAACACTCCAATCACAGGAGCCGTCTCACCACATCTCTGTGATGCCAATAAGATCATAGCCCTGCAGGCGTGTGTGCCTCTATTAATTCCTCTTGCACTCATACTGCTTCAGTGCCATCTACTGACCGGTTCTTAGACCATCCACTCTTCACTTCCGTTCCTGTTTGCTTTGTTAAAACATTTTTTCCTTTCATTAAACTTCTCTGATGGACTGTGTTATGCTGGAAAACAGGCTTACCAGTCTACATGCAAGCAAGAGCTGTTACCCACTACTAATTGTTCTTGAGCTACAACAGCAAATTGCTTGGCTTGTGCTATTTTAAATTCCCCCCTAGTCAGGCAGAAATTGCCCCTGTTCTGCCAGACTCACTTCAGCAGTAGGAAGATGCTTGGCTGGACGTAAGGATTTTCATGGTACAGGGCCCAAACAGGTGAACAAGAAAAGAATTAGGAGCCAGGTGTCCGAAGTGGTGAGAGCCGGGATTAGGCAAATCACCAGGCTGTGCCATGGTGTAGGTGAGGTACAAACAAAGGGCTTCGGGGGCTGGATTGTGGTATGGACTGCTGGGTCTGGGATTCCCAAACATCGTCTTCCTTTCCTAACTTACACTGTCCATAATGGTAAGCCTAATTACGCAAGGTTTTTGCAGCTGAAGCAAATTCCATCCTATGGATTTTATAATCCATTCATTACAGCCTACTCTTGTTTGGTTCTTAATCCTTAAATGCGCACCTGAATCATCCATGTTAAAATAAATAGTTAAATACCCTGGGAAAGCTATAACAGTAAATCCAATGGCTCTTTTACGCTGTTCTTTAAACTCATTCTCTTCCAGTTTTCTTTTAATGGGTATTTAAAAAGATTATTTGTGCAGGTTGTCAGTGAGAACATAAAACAACAAGCCCACAAATCTTTGTAGTCAGAGCTGAATAGGCTGAGGAATTGGAAACCTCTGATCAGTATGGTTCTGAGTCAGCAAAGCTTGTACCAGGCCAGCTCCAGAAAAAGGATCTATAAGGTACCTAAACCCAAAACTGCACACCAGTACTTTCCACTGAGCTCTTTGGGATCCACACACAGGACAGAACGGTTTCTTCCTCTCCTGCAGGGGTCAGAGCAGATCAAACTCCTGGCAAAGAGCAGTCGTGGTTACTTTTCTTTTGAAACTACGGCAGTTAACTTTTCCCCTGCTCTGACTTCATTCAGTGGTTCAGGATTCGGGGGGGGGGGGGGGGGGAAAAAAGGGTGGG
>VZSZ01000216.1:266832-295827 GCA_013398815.1 Ibidorhyncha struthersii
ATATAAGCTGTGCCAAAACTTGGTTCCTTTAGGAAGACAAACTGGCAGTGGAAACATTGACAACTATACAGGCAAATATTGTATTGCTTAAAAAACTTTATTTAGATTGCTCCATCGCGCGGGAGTTGGTTGTTTGTTGGCTTTTTTTGTTTTTGTTGGGTTTTTTTTGTTTTTGGATGGTGCTAAAGATGCCATAAAATTAGCTACAATATTATTCCAGTGATTTGCACGCTTCATATTCATGTGCCTTCAAAATTAAAAGCAATCATGATAAAATGAAGCAAATAAACAGTCCTGAGGAGGACCTAATCCCTCTCCTCTTTGCTCCCCGCAGCCACTGAAGCCTGCGGGGGTCCCGGGAGGGCAAGGAGCAGCAGACCCCGGGGCTGAGCAGTGCGGAGGATCCTTGGGAAGGCTTTGTTGCTCGGCCATGGGGATATTAATGTTTCTGGCCAGCTGACAGCGTGTGCGGCAAGCGTAAACATTTGGCTCCAGCAAAGAGTTGCAGACGAGGAGGGAGGCAAGTTGCGGATGAGATAAACAGGGTCCTTGCGATAGCGCCCAGCTGGGCAGGGCTGCGTGCGGCGGAGGGCTGGGGACGCCAGCGGGATGGAGATGCTGCCGGCAGCGGGAGGAGGGTGGTTTGGCAGGGGAGCAGGACGCGCGCCCGGTACCGCTGCAGCCTGCCGGGGCTGCCGGCTGCTGCCTTGTCCTGGGGCCCTGGGCGGGAGTTGAGAAAGGCTGGAAAATACACCATGGGGGGCACATGAGGGGTCTGAGGAAAGAGCGCAGAAGCAGTGCTGAAGGTGCTTGCGGTACCGCTTTTGATGGTGGTGTGTTTTGCATCTGAGCAGCAGCCATTTTGGAAGGGGCCGGGGGTGTGTGTGTGGATAAGTGGGTCAAGAGCACCCAGGCCTCCGCTTTCCAGCTCTTTCTGAGCAGACTAGCTGTCCACACCAGTTCAGGCTTGATTCGTGCTCTGGGTTTGTTGCGACAGTGTTTTAAAACCCTGTATGCTGGCGGACAGAGCGGTATGGCTGTGCTGCCGCCTGGGGTCAGCGAGCCTTCGGGCTCCTACCTTCCTGAAGGGCCAAGCGAGGGGATTCTGCATTTTTTGCAGTCTGTAATTCAAATAGAGAATAAATAACTTTGTAAATGTTAAGTGACGACCTCGAGGCCTTAGGCAGCCTGAGGAGAAGGGGCGTGCGGCAGTGTTGGGCCTGGGGGTGTTTCAGACCCGCTGGGGCTGTCTCCCTGTGCCGGAGGAGGGACGGGCAGCGCGCGGTGGCTTCCCTCTACCAGCGGCCACACGTGCGCCTGCATGTGTGTGTGTGTGAGAAACACCTTCACTTGTTTTTTTTATTTTTTAATTTTTCTTTCCCCCCTCTGCTGAATGTTCAGAAGAAGCAGGGAATGATAAAATGCAAGTTTTTTCACAGAGACCAGAAGAAACGAGTTACTGCCTGGGTGTAGCCGAGGGCAGAGTCTGGCTCGTTATTTTCTGTGAAATAATTCCCACGAGACCATGTGGAAACCCAGCTTCTTTTTTTTTTTTTTCTTCTCATTTTTCTACTTCCTTAAACTTTCCAAAATACTCCGCTGTAACATATTTTCCCCAGTCACATGTGTCAGCGAGGAGAGAAAAGGTTAAATTCTCCTTTCCTACTATAATGTAATTCATTTCCTGTTTTTCACAGCTGTCTAGACACAGATCTAACGAGCATTAACCCTGAATCCCACCATTGGGTTAAAAATAGAGGCTTTAAATATAAAAGTGCGTGGTAAGAGAAAGATTGTAGGTTTCTACCTACCACCAGGAGCCAGCTCTTTAAAAGAAGAACCATTTAATTGTCTATAAGGAAGAAAAAAACAAATAAAATTACTTCAGTTTCAGAAGTTTAAAAAGGAGCCTGGGTGCTTTATATACACCAGCAGCAACACAAGCGCTGCTGAGCCGTGGCACGGACAGGTTGATCCCCCTTCGGGAGTTATATTCGTCTGGATTTACACCTCCAGCTATATCCAAAAAAGAAAGAATAAATTCCACTTCGTCAAGAGAGCTATAAAAAGACCAGGAGAGTCATTCAAGAGATAGTCCATGTTCAAAACGGTGGTCAGGTTCTGTCCCCCAGGCCCAGCTGAGGAGGGTGCCCCAAACCCCAAGGAGAAAAGTGATCACCGTGGTACCAAGAGTACCTTATGTTGGGAAGGCAAGAGTGAAATCCACAGGGCATTGGGTCCCAACAAGCATTTAAACGCTTGTTTGATCATGAACAGACCTGATGGGACTCTCATCAGCTTAACCTGGATCGTGGTGGAGCTGAACATTGGCCCTAGGTTAAACCTGGCAATTGCCCCGTGGACATGTAGGCTCCTCCAACACTCCTCCCGTAGGCTGGGCTGCCACGGCGGAATGGGAGGAGGGAGAGAAAAGGATTTCTGGCCTGTAATGAGAGAGAAACCCCTCACAAAAGTGTGAGTTTTGCCTGTGGAGGAAAGGCAAGGAGAAAACAAAACTGCCGCCGACCCCAGCCCGGTGCTGGGTGCAGGCAGGGGGTGAGGCAGCTGCTAGGGCAGTTTGTCCCACACCCCGTTCCCATCAAAGATTACCCACAGAGGCATCATTTTTTATGTACTTCACAAATAAGCTTATTCTTACAGGCATGTATTTTTAACTCAACGCTCAAAAGCCTGTTAAAGTAAGTCAAAATTCATAGTGTGCCGTGAAGAGGAGGAACTTGTGTTTCCTATGCTGACTGCATTTCTCCATCTATAAGCACAAACCCCGCAGGTTGGTTTGTTTATTTACCCCGTGAAGTTTGGGAGCGGGCATCACTCCTGTCCCACCACCCATTTTCAGAAGTCTTGCGAAAGCAGCAGCACCCCGGGGCGCCGGGCTGGACCTGCCACCTCGGCCATAAAACCTGCCGGCCCTGCCTCTCCTGCTCCAGGCCTGTTTTGACCCGACCAGAACAATCCAAGGAAAACATATTAAAAAGACATTAGTTTGTTTGTTTTCTACTAAAAAGCACAGTATACTACGGCATGAGGAATTGCGAGGGGTGAACTGGTGTCTTTCCAGCTTCGGGGAGGCCTTTGAACCCACAAGAGTTATTTATAGAGCCTTTTAGAAAACAGCGCTCTCCCATTTCTGCCATTTGGATGACAGGAGCAGTTCAGGTTTTGTCACAAATAAAGCCACCCCCTTTACGTGGTTGACTGGGGTTCACCCTGCACCCCTTATAAAGCAGAGAAACAGAACTGAACTGAGGATTAGGGAGAGTTGGGGCAAAGCTGAGTCGTATTTGTTGTGTAAGTAGTTTTCAAAATGCTTTTTGCCCAAACTCTACTTCTTTATTAGATTTTAAGACCTTGAAGGAATTACAGAGGGTGACTTGTTGTCACTGATCAAGGCAGGACCTCATCCATGCTTCAGGCTGCTTCATCAGCCACCCCGAGAGCTTTTAAAAGCACAGAGGTGTTCACAGCAATAACATGAAAACGGGAAGGATTATAGAGAGACCTCACTGACCCACCCAATGCATTCCTAAAAAGATCCAGTATTGCCCTTAAAGGATTTAGTCTAGTAGAATTGAGTACTTTTGAGTCTGAGTAAGAAATGTATCTCGACAACAAGTTTCTTATCCGCTTGTTGAAAAGACTCTGGTGATCTTGCAGACCGTCCCATGTTTCCAGAGACTTACATCTGGGGGTGCAACCCTTTGTCTCACTATACTCCTGAGGCACAGTGTAACTACAAAAAGGCTTATGAAACCTCTTAAACATATCTTACTTGACAGCGCAAATGAAAATAAAACCAAAGCATCTGCATTTTGTACTTATTTTCTGGCATAGCTTTCATGAGGCAAGTCATCTTGTTTAACCAAGATAACTTCTGTTCCAGCCTGAGAGACATTTCATTTGCCTTTTCAACTGCTTTTCCCCAATATACTGGGAGTCTCTTCAGTGGGCTCCTATTCGCATTGACTCTGAGCAGGAGCCCAGGTTAGACTGACTCAAACCAGATGCGATTGTAACTGAAAAAAGACAAAAATCAAAGTCACTTGGATAACATGTCCAGAGAAAACATTTCCTTAAGCCACGAGCTGGAGCTGAAGCTATTGGACCAGTGTGAGCACTAGTTACTTCTTTTGGGTCAAAACTCACCCCTGTGCTTTAGGAAGACTACAAGCCCCATGTGAGCACTGTTTGTGCTCGGAGTGAGGGCTCCACTCCCCTCATTTTACTTTGAGGTACAGTGAAGTAACAGCTCTATCCTTGGTATTCTCCGTGTACCCACTGCCACGACAATCCAAGTTCTGGATGTTCCTGCACAAAACTCTGCTTACAGTCACCAGAAGCTCAAGGCTGATAAGGTCACCAACTTGGAAGCAATGAGACAACCAACATTGTGGTTCACATTGTTTGAACATTTATTGCAATTCAGTGTCAAAAATGTTTTACAAAAATACATTACTGTCTGCACAGAACAGCTGTAAAAATCGGAGTTGAACATGCATGGGAAGAAGAAAAAAAGTGTGCAAATTTATAATAGAAGGATTTTAACCACACAGTAATATTAAACAGAAGTCTTACTATACAAGGGATGCCTTTCACTTCATACGATCTCTAGTTACAACTTTAAGGAAAAAACAAAACAGAACACACGCTCTCTTCCATATATAAGTAGGTATTTATAATTACTGTAGATTAGTTCCTAAAGATGAGCATATTTGCTATTTCAAATTAAAATGTTCTCTCGGTAGCTGACCTGTTAGCATTCTGCGCAGCACAGCATGGCTAAAGAAATGCAAGTTCCACCCTCAGTCACCCTCCCAGGTGGAAAAGAGGCAATGCTTGGTCAATGGAGGGGGAATCTCTCTAGTGGTCAAGGTATTAATATACTAGAGACCGCATGTGTCAAGGACAAGATGGATTTGTTCTCCCTAGGGCCACATCCTGCAAAGCCCATTTGCTGTGAACAAAATCAGTGGAGGAGGACGTGGGACAGAAATCAGGTGCCAGTAGAGACACTCACACAGCCACACGCTGACAGCTGTGTGGACCGCTGGCCATGTCTTCAGAGCCTTTAACAAGCACCATTCTAAGCAATGAGCTGTGAAAAGCAGCACAAGCAGAACACCAGAGTCCCAAACCTTGTAACAGGGTGTCTTTATCAACCTGATCAGCCATCAGCCCCACAGGGTCTGTGTTTTTGCAAACAGGCCAGCTAGGAAGAGTGTCATTTTAATTTAAAGCTATGTCTTTTTGCCAAGACAACGGGTTTGTAAGAACAACCCCAAAGGACAATGCTGGTTTGCTGTACCGAGCAGGAGATAAGCGTGAAGCAGCACATCTGATTTATTAGCTACATAACAGAATTTGAAATGTTCCTGCTCTAAATCAAATTTTAGCTACTAAGGGCCAAGGAATTTTCTGGGCAGGAAAAGCTGCTTTAGTACCTGCATACGTTCTAGAAGGTGACAGCTTTGCAAGAGTAACTGAAGTCAAACAGAAATGGGAACACAAAACAGTTCAAAACCTGGGGACAAGGCAAAATAATAAAAAAAGATATTCCCATATACAGAAAGTGGCAGGGTGCAATTAAATGTTTACATAGAAAGCAATGTCTTCAGAGCAATATAAGTTTTCCTAATCACTTTACAAAGTAAAAGGAACTAGAAACTCCCACAATTAAAAAAAGAAACCCAAACAATGTAAGAGGAGGTGCACACGTTTTTATGATCAAACTTTACCATACCATAGTTAGTATAAATGGCTTAAGGTACGTACAGCTGAAATTGTGCCTCTTGAAGTGGCTATCACATTAAAACGAACTCCAAATACCTGCCTCTTTTAGACAGCTGAAACAAACCCCTCTGAGATCTCTCCCTGCCTAAGCCCCTGCATGGATCTATTTTTCCTCTTCACAGCACCACGTTCCACACTGTTGCACTGGTTAACACATCCTCTGAAGATAATGAGATTTCTCTGGATATGCTGGCAGGGGAAAACCCTGAAGAGAGACACCCCTCCCCCTCCCTTCCTAGTATAAGAACTGATGCATGTCTAATGGAAATGCATCAACTAACTGGAAGGTGAAATTCCATTTGAAAAGAACCTTCTGTTTCCAAACTACAAGTAAAAGCCTGTTTTCCCTTCACAACAGCTTTGCCACAATTGTCCTAAAATAAAGAGGTCCTTTTTGCACAAGAGCAGCCTTACACCATCCTGCCTGGAAGCTCCTGTTATCACAGTTGCTTTTGTTACTCTGCCATCCTCAGCCGAGCAGATGCCTTCGCACTGCTATAATACTGATCGCTTTGTTTATAAGTGGCTAGGCTAAGGTGTTTGCATGCAACAGCATTTCATTTTAAATACGAAACGCGAGTACTGAATTCATCACAGTATCTCCCTGTACCAGCCACTTGAGAAAGAATGAGTCTCCCAAAGAGATCAAGGTCCTATTTGACAGTTGCTGTCATAGGCGGGTAATGACCAAGGCAGTAACTGAATGAGGCTTATTCGGTTTCTTTTTGTTTAGTCTGTTTTGTTCTCCAGCACAGTAGTTAACTTGGTTTTCTGCAGCTTTGGACAGGGACAGCAATATCCCAGGACCCTCCCCCTGCAACACACAAGTGTCTGTTTGTATTAACAAATCATCATCAGCACTTTGACACTTTAAGATCTACACAGTGCTAAGAAGTAAAAAAAAAAAACCCAACACTAATTGAAGGAAGTTTTATAAATGGGAGCCTCAGTTGCACATTGTTACGTCTGCTGTCAGCATGACCCATGCTCTCTGGGCAGAAGACACAGAATAAACTCTTTGCTTAAGACCAGTGAAGGGCTGATAGAGGCAATGGCTAGAGCTGAGACATTCCCAAATTGCAGCTGAACACTGGGATTTTCTGTCTTGCTGTGCAGGGAATGCACTAGGCTAGATTCAAACCTGAGCTTCAGATTCACCCAGCATCACAATCTCACAGTGGATAAGTGTCATCTGCCAAGTACGGCATCAGACTATAGGCTGAAACCCCTCAGCATTTGATACCAAAATACCATTGTGCCTCCATCACAACAGGTTGGCTCGCTATGGGTGGAAGAGGCAGGACTGTGAAAAAAAAACAACCCCAAGTAAGAGCTGGAAACAGAAGATGCCGAGGGGCACAGGTCCTCTCCCTGTTAGAAAAAGGAACTACAAGAATCTCCAAATACAGTGGCAATGCTTCACTTACAGGTTTCTGTCCTTGATGGGCTCATCTACTAAGCCAGATTTCAGCCTCCTCTACCCGCTGCCATCAATGCAGGAATGAAAACAGAAATTGGCCTCCCTTGCTCACAAATATCCCCCCAAACAAGCACAAGTTCATTTTTCCAAGGTAACAGCTTTTAAATCACTTTCAGTTGACATGAATACGATCAGCAGGCTTATGCTTTCCACCCGCAGCCAAACTGATGGATGGGGCATCAACACCAAGATAAAGCTCCCTATCCTGGACATGTTTTCTCCTCATCTCTGGACAGTGCCAAGGTTCTAGTCATGGCTAAGGGTGGCACTGGCTCACAGAGCTTCTGGAAAGCAAAACCTTGGATTTGCTGCTGGAAGGCAGGAGAAGAGCAGTTCTTGCCAGCATTTTCCTGGGTTTCTTCTCCCCCCCCGCTTGCTCACTGCTCCATCTAGAGGCAGCTTTTTTCCCCTTTTTGCGTCTCTTCCAAGAGTATGCAAAGTGATTTAGTTTGCAAAAATGCAAATACTGTCAATTTTTTTAAAATATAAACAGCTGCAGAAAAGTGTTGAAAGTCAGTTATAAAAATGTAAAAAAAAGGAACAGAATAGTTAACAATAATTAACTCAAGTAGTTCTTCCTGAATTGTCCTGAGTACTCCTCTTCCTCACAATTCTTTGTACAGTCACACACAACCCACTAAATATTTACCCTTCCGAAGCATCCTGCTTATATCATGCACAGAGAAAGTGCTATACAGGAAATCTACTGGCAAACAGCAAAAACTTTCCACTGCAGGTTTTCAAATTGTTATATACGAGCTGGATTCCTCTAGCTCCGCTGTAGGGAAAAGTGAAGCATTGTATGCAACAGAGGACACCCGGGGAGCCAGATCACTGCCACAGTGAAGTTAGGACTTTGGCCACTTACTCCACAGGACTGAAAATTTAGCTCTAGGCTAGTGTCGAAAGATCCCATAAAGAAGGTCAGCACTGGAAGCGGAAGGGACTAGGCTTGGTCTTTGCCATTTCCTTGGCACAGAAAAATAACCAAAGATGTCAAGTGCTACACTGGGAATCCCTTGCTTACCCCAGTCCTGACTGCTGTTTTTAGGAAAATGCTGACTGATTTCTTCATGCTGTCTTGCTCATCACCCTGAACTCCGGGAGTCTGAAATTCGACATGATGCTGCCAGTCTTCCAATGAATAAAAACCGCATCATTTCACTACGTTCAACAGCCCAGTTCTCCCTACATTGTACCGGCTCCAAGATGATTAACTTCACTTGACAGCAGTGGGAATACAGAGCAGTGTATATGTTGGAAAACTAGGAAAACACGGGCTTGAAAAACCAGATGCTAACCTCACTTGGTATTTCAACCAGTGCAATTAACCTAGTGGAGTTGCTACAAATTTATATTGTGACATTAAATCCAGTCCTTTTTTTCTCGATAATAGAACTTCCTCCCTTTTAGATAATCTTCATCCTTGTGGCTTCTCTTTTCCCTTTTGATCAGTCTTTCATAAACCCAACAAATTAAACGAGGATGGAGTAAAGTCTTAGGTATTTGTATGGTGCCTATCATCTAGGCATTCAAGCACTGAGTGGAGCAAGAAAACTAATGTAAAAAGGTAAGCATTAATACAAGAAAAGATGCTTACTATCACAAACATTTCCCTTTAAATCATTGTACAAAATACAAAAGTTCACATTGTACGCTGGATTTTTGTTTGAAAGGTACTCAATCTTTTAGAGGTAGAAAGTGGTATGGTGCGATTCTCTTTTGCAAGTAGGCTAGAGTCCTATCCTAAGTATTTCAGAATGTGTCCTTTTTAAAAACGTAAAAGTATTATTAAACTTGTCACAGGGATATTTTTCATAAATATTTTTAAAACGTCATATTTATAAATATGTATGCTAAATAAAACCAGATGGAGAAACAGTTCAACAGTCCTAGCCTCATATTGCTTTCTATTAGAAACAAACCAAAAGAGTTCTCAAATGGTTATGGGGCAAATTAATTTTTAACTTCTAAAAACAAGAAATGAAGTTCTTTCGCCCTGTATCTTGTACTCTGATCATAAAAAAGGGACTCTGTACAACATGCTGCGTTTATACACCAGTCCTACGGAAGTCTGTGTTCCTTAAGTGCTGCACGTCAGTGAGCAATTTCACCTTTCATCTCTGAGATCCTCTTGTTCCTTGACTCAGGAGCTTTGAACAAACATGAATATTTACACTATTTACAAATGGAGTGTCCAAGCTCAGTGGCATAAAAGTGTCCTGTCAGAATCGCGTAAGCTGCGGTGACCCAAGTTCAGAACCTGAACAAGTTGATGAAGTCTTGCGGCGAAAGAGAGGTGGAGCAAGTCTCCGGGTTGTTGGCTGTGCAAGGGTGATCGGTACCCTGGGAAAGAAGAAAACAACTCCATTTAGAGAGACTGTGGAAAGGGAGCCAGAGCATCAGCCAACTTAGGGCTGCCCCTCTGCCAGACGTCCCGCTTGCAAACAGATAGAGCAGAGCCCAGAATAATATTTCTGCTTTCGCCAAAGCAGACAGCTCAGAACTGGGCTTCAGATTTTAGGGGCTACTGGCAAAGCAGGGGAAATAAAACCAGCAAAGATCCAATTCATTCTTTTCCCCTCTTCTGAAGGAAGAGAGGCTGGAGCCTACCATCGGCTACAGGAGTTTAACTCCAGAGACACGCCTTGGATATCAACATAGCGGCCAGCAGATTTTTTGTCCTGGTCTGTTTTGTAGCCATCAGCTCTCGTTCCAGCTAATCCTGCTGCCAGGACCTCCACCTCCACGTACCAGGTGGCAGGAGTTGCTGGCAGTGCTAAGATTACCTACGGCAAGCAGCCCTGCAGCATGCTCATCTCCCTCCCCTCTGGTCTTGATGGCCACTACCCTTGTTCAATGCAGAGAAGATGGGACCTTTGAAGCACAGAGAAGAAAGGGCCTTAATAGCTGAGGGAGGATTAAGATACAGGAAAACACTAGGTTATGCAGGCAAAGGAACTGCAGCACCCTAAACCAGTTGCAGAGTGCCCCGTGGCTCATGCCCCAGTTGAGTTTGTCCCAACAACACTTCATACCTTCCAGGAGAGGATGTGGCAGTGCCTGCACAGCTGCAGCGTGTCACCATACTGCTCCTTCCGTGGGTAACACCTTATGAGCTTAAAGTACATCTTTTTCCAATCCAGCTGTCCCTTGTCAGATAAGATTAGCCGTTTGCGAATCTGAAAGGAAAAAAAAAAAATCATCAAAATTGTAGCAGGTCAAATGATGTGTTTTTTTTCTCTTCAACTCATGTTGTTCTCCTCTCCCTTGCCTAAGTGTCTGGTCCCATAACAGTTCCCTTGTAACACCAAGAAAGCTCTGAATATCCAGCTATAACCAGCTTCCCTATGGCAACAGCCTCACCCAATACCATTATCGGGGTCTATCCCCATTTCATGAATATTACTGTATGAAGCCTGAAATGCTGGGAGCTATATTATACTTCTTTAGGCACTGTTTCTGGCTGGCAGGACAGTGAGTGTAGTTACATTTAACAGTTCCAGAAGTTAAAGTATTTTGCTTTTTCATTAACTCAGAGTCTGTGATTTGTCACATTAGCTTGGGAGACACCCATCTTTCTTTTAGGGTTCATTAGGTACAGAGTCTGTATTCGAATTTACCTGTTAATAGAAATAACTTCCCCAGAGTCAATTCCAAAGCCAGATCCAGAGTGAGCAAATAAAGCCAAGTCAGCAAAGAAATCTGGCATGTGGTCTCTGAAGTGCAGAGGTCTGGTATAAACACCCCAGACATTCACCCATAAACACAGAGAGGGACTTCTGTTTGTTTGTTTTTAAGTTTAGAAGACCCCAGATGACTACCAGCCTGCGAAAGGCCAAAGATGTTTACACAGGTACAACACGGATAGCAGCAGAGCTGTTTTCCACATACCGTCCCTGTCACTCACGAAACAGCTCAAAGGGGATTTCTTGCTCTAAAGGGCAAAAGAGTACGACTCATCGCTCATGGACCACATCCACGAAGATTCTCTGCGAGGGTGTCAGTCCCTGGGACATCGGGGTGATGGCTGCAGCTTGCCTGCACGTTTTCCCCGCACACGTGGGGCGAGGACCAACTGCATGACTTGCAGTTGTTACCACCTGGATTAGGGTTGAAGAAGTTCACCGTATGACTAGTTCCTCAGGCTCCTATTTCAGGAATCATTGCTGTGGCATGCAAAAACCCTCTACATAAATCATCTTCACAGCCGTTCTCATGTCAGCCTGTATTATCAGCTTGCGGCACAGCCCTTAGATCCAAGAGATAGCCAAATAAGAGTGTCCTACCCATGTGTCTTCACTTGCTAGCGGGTTACAACATGCAACTGAGGCAGTTTGCATCTCTCCTTGTACCTGTCTGTCTGTAAAGTGGTACTGGCAGAGTTTCTTCCACAGCAGCCGGTCTTCGCTGAGCACTTGCAGGTCAGGAGCCACCTGACCGAGGCTAACCAGGTCTCTCCCATCACTCAGTCGCTGCATAATGTTCAATTGTAAACACAACGGCAGGTCTGTGAGAGTGGTTCCTTTAAAGGCAGGCTGCAAGAGACAGACAAAATTGAGCTCACAGGAAGCTGAAAAAACAAGCAATTATAGCTTGCCGTAGAGTTACTGCTTTTTAAGTATTGCTCTTCACATAGCGAATAAGGAGACATTTAACCTTCTGCCCCAGAACAGTTTGAGATACCCTCAAGGAAGAGGACACGTATTTGTATTACGGTAGTTAGAAGCAGAGTTGCAGTCCGAGCCTCCTTCTCCCCTTTTTGTCCATCCCACATCCATGCTCCTGAGACTCTGCTCCCAGAAGCACCACTACCAGCTTCCACTACAGCAGAACACTGGCTGCATTGTGGTATCAGCTATTAACCATTCAGGTCTCTCAACCACAAAGGACATCGGCATTACTTCTCAAGTTCAGCCTCCTGTTACACACATTGCTGGGAATCTCATGCTCTTCTGACATGTGTTTTAGCTTATGTCATCACAGGACCCTTCTGTAACCACAGCAATGGCTGATGAGTACCCGCAGCAGGATTTTTTTCCTGCGTGGCTTCCCAGGTCACTGCTGGCAAGGCTAACTTTTCCTCTGTAAACACTCGAAGGACCTGCCCCTTTCCCATCAACTGCAGCTGTGGTCTTCCACGCTCTTCAGCCACACCGAAACATGTCCTAGCCTAAAGAGCCAAAAGCCACCTTCACGCCCCATCCACCTTTGCCTGGTCTACACAGGGTCCAGGACTATTTTGCAAGTCCGTATGACTGAACAGCTCCAGGACAAATTTACCACGATGGGTCAGCAGGTCCTGCGCTCGGGGGAAATCCAAGGCACACATGGGAGCAAGACATCAGCGAGGACCACAACCCGGGCTCCAGCTGCCCCCAAACCAGCCCCAGCCTTATTAAGGCAAACAGCAGCTTTTAGGTTGAGCCTCAACGAAGAAACAATGTTAGACAGATGTGCCAAGTTTATCATTTACCCTGCACAGAGATGCTGCTATTTTAAGGCGCAGAGTCACAGCACCCATCTCGCAATTGGCAGAGCTATTAACCCCTTCAAACAAGAAGCACACAGATCGCCATCAGCAGGAGATCACTGCATAAAGCTGTTTTTAATCATACAGCCCCATCTCCAGCCATCCCACGGCAGGTGAAACTCCACAGGCACAAGTATGTCTGTACACAAACGGCTCCCGCCTTCCCTTCAGTACCCCAGTGACCAGCCTGCCCAGACCATGCAGCACTGCCCAGTGTCTGCAAGAATCACAGCTTTTCAACCGAGGCGTCATTTTGACCATCTCCACCAGCAAGACCAGCCTGAAACAATCCCTCCAGAAGGAGTGAACTGCCTCTGCCATCTCCAGAGGACATTTCTTCCCATGACAGCTTTAATGCTGAGGGTTACGCTGCAAGCATACTGCCTGGTTACATGTAGATGCTTTCTTGGTACAATCCACAAGACCAGACTCTGTGCGTCCCGGTCCCTCAGTTCAAACTGAGGTCATATTTAGGAAGAATGCACTGGAGCCTTGGATCACATCCCGTTGATCTCCCTCACCAACCTCTCTTTTGCATTCTCCTGCACTCTCTCTACATAGAAGCTTCACTAAGGCACAACAGGCAGCACTGAGCTCAGAGGCTCTTGGGTCAAAAAATCCCAGAGCTTACGCTTTGGTCTTATTTCTGAAGAAACCAGTATGACTCAAGCAAATCCTTCCAGGTTTTCTGAGTCAGGGCCAAAAACTTATCTGCTACCTCTTTTCCCTCAGTACTCCTTTCCAGGACTTTTCAAATATTACTTTTTTTGGAGAAAGAACACAGATTAGATCAGAGCAGATCAGTGTACCGTCACTTTCTGGACAGAGGTTTTGGGGGTTTTTTTTGGTGATTTTTTCTTTTCCCCCAGAAAAAAGGTTTAGGTCTCAGCTGTTCCAAGATATTTCCCCTCCCCCACTCCAGAAACACCCAGTGCACTGTAAGCAACTGGTTGCACAGAGCTGAGTTTGTTTTTCCTTCCTCTAAACTCAACTAGTTTTGTTCTAGCTTGACCTGAAGTCATCTTCAGTGGTGTGAAATTTTTTTTTTGCAAGCTTGACATCTATTTTATTTATTTTAGAAAAGTGTCTGTAAGCCTACACATAAGTAAGTATACATAAAAGGGAGTTCTCTTCACAAGCAATATTTTGATGCACTTTTGTCTGGATAGGCAGTGTTCTTTGAAACGCTTCTCTGTGTTTTACGAGTCCCTAAAGTAGGGGGGAAAAAGCCCACATCGAACTACTGAGGTAGGTCCTGACCTGTGGTGCGCTCAGGGCAGAAGACGCCTGGGTGGAGCTGACCCTGGCAGCAACCAGGCACAGGGCAGCTTTCCAGCTCACAGACCTGCTGTGCCCCAGGAGCTACCCCACAGCTGGGCCAGTGCTTCCCCTGCAAGGCAATGGGAGCCCATCCCAAGAGCTCCGCACCAGGAGGGACAGCAGAGGTGGGGCAGAGACCACCCTCAGATAAGGCACTGCTGCTTTTGCAGCTCTTGAAGCTTCCTGAGACCATCCAGAGTACATCCGCTGCTGTGTCTGGCTGCCTTGCATTACTTTAACTGAAAAGCTGGAAGTTGTTTCCTGGTGTTCCCAGAGAACACAGCCATGTAAAATGATGGAAGCAGGCCCTTTGCAAATGCCCCTCTGGTTGACCCACCAGGGAAAAAGCTGCTTTTTATAATTCCCTTAGGCCATGCCTTGGTCTACCCAAGTGGGAATTCCACATTTCAGTTCACCGCAGGAAAGTCCTACAAAGGGTACACCAGCACAGAGGTCAGCACCAGGGGAAAGTTTTAGCATTTCTGTGGAGTAAGTATCCATTCAAGGTGAGGAAAAAAAAATAGTCTAGACACAGTTCTGGGCAACTAGTTGTAGGTGTCCCTGCTTGAGCAGGGGGGATTGGACCAGATGACCTCCAGAGGCCCCTTCAACCTCAACCCTTCTGTGATTCAGTGAAGTGGAGTAAGTTCAGATTTGACTCCCGTGCAAAGCCAGGTTAGGAATGTATCAACTCATGCATCTCTTTCCCATCCCCACAGACACTGCTGAAAAAACAGATGTTGTGAAAGCAGGACTCGTCCGGCTGGAACGGGCAGCTCCAGACTACTGGAAGAATCATTGATATTTTCAGCCAGGAAGCATGAAGTTATGCAGCTATTTGGAAATTTGCATTTAATTCACAGATTAAACAAATCTGGAAACCTCAACTATCTGATAACCAAGTTTTGAAGGCAATTTCTCAGTTTGAGAAAGACCGAGTTGACTTTTCATATTGAGGCCTAATCTCTGAAGACTCTCAAGAGGGGGAGATGGTTTCCTGCCCAGTTCTGCTTGCAGAGCACTTCATGGCCATTAAGGAGTCAAGCCACAGTCTGTGACCAGTAACAGCAAGCATGACCCTGGGCTGTGTATGCTGAGTTTGAGTTAAGGGACACAAGTAATGCTAGGAATGCACCCAGTTATTTTGGCAACTCCAGGTCCTTCCCCAGCACCGTGCTTGCACTGGGAGTACAGTGGGATGCAGTCACCCAAATGAGAGTTGCTACATGAGAAGGTTTCACAAAGGAGCCACATTATTTTTAGCTTTCAGGATTTGTGCTTACCCTGGTGATCTGAATGTTGTTCAGTTGCTGCTGCCAGTGGAGAATACTCTCCATTCTGTGCACCCACATGTTGATGTTTCCAACCAGGACAGACTTGCCAACCCGTTGAACTAGCGTGCAGAGGGATGTGTAGAGGGTCTGCAGCAATTCCCGTATTAGCCTGATGTTCTGCTGATCTTCAAGGACTTTGGAAGAACAGGAAAGATTAAAAATGGGAACTGCCCAAATCCTTTCTGAATCTACATGTTTTTCAGGCAAGTCAAGTTATCTGCTATAACCTCACAGGCCAAGAGAGCCAGCCTGCACTTTTCTTTTTGGAGGAAAGCACTTAAACATTAGCCAGGCACAGCAGGTTAGACAGCAGATGGAAAGAGATCCTCCCAGGATAAGCAGATGAGGTGTCTGCCCTTTCTGCGGCACTTCCCATTTCCAGCCACTGGCAACCAGCCAGTTTTCCCCTCTGATATGTGCGAGATGTTATCTATGTGCACCTCTTCCCTATCTACCCCAGCTGATGTGCAGGGAGACAGCTCAGGATCTCCTTTCTCATTATGTATACACACACTAGCAGGGATGCTCTCAATTCCCAGGCTTCAGCCAAAGCTAAAGCATCAGGGAGGGAAGTGCCACATCTCAACCACAGTTCAGCCCCCCCCCCGCAAGTGAAGACAGCCCTCGAGCTTTCCCTTCCTCTGGAGCAGTGGAAGCACTTGATGATACAGCAAACTGGCTACAAGGAGGCACCAGAGACTGCAGATGTGCCAGGCTGGGGACAGGAGCAGCCATCTCTTCTGCAGTCAGAAATAAGACTCCATAGGATGTGGAAGCAGTGGTAGCGAGGAAAGTTGGAGGAGGAGGAATCACCTCTCAGACACCTACCAGAATACAGAGATTTCTTCCCACTCCCCCCACCCCCAACACAGTCCTTCACCAAGGGAAAGGAAAGTGGAACTGCCCTACAGAAGTAAGCAGTGGTGCCCCTCTTCACCCGTCTTGCATCGCCTGACTGTTCTCGAGGATGTGGTTCACACGGAGTACACCAGATTAAATCACACTAATCCTCCTCCCCCTCACTGTTTCCGTTTCTTACCTTTCTGCACCACTTTTTCCAAAATGTTCATGTAGTTTTTCTGGGCAATGCCACTCAGTGACGTCAGCTGAGACTTTGCTATCAGCTCCAACAGCTGTGGATAAAAATAGAAGTTTCAAGCCTTAGAGCACAGAGATACCTTTCTAATCTTGACTTCTGGTCACATGACACAGCAAAACAGTCCAGAGACTTGTTTGCTGCTTGAAAATAAAAGGGAGACAGAACGACAGAGCAAATGAACGCAAAGGGGGAGGAGAGCAGAGGCCAAATAATTAAATCCACATCGAAAGGGATGGGGGGTGGGGGGAAAGGCATTCTAATGATCTTCAGGGGGAAAAGAAACTTGATTTCATGGTTCCAAGATGCAGAGAAACCACAGAGCAGTGCTCAGACTGACAGCCTCTATTCACACCAAGGGAACAACGAACCGCCAACGTCACTGTCTCCTTCACTGGGACATAAACAAGCAGTGTCATTAGGGAACACGAGCAAATGCCTGTTTGGATGGGAATATTATTGATGGGGCATTAATGAGAATCAGACTCCACAATTTACGTCAAACTCCTTGGTTGCATGGGTTTTGTCAGAGTGCTGTCGCCACGACAGAAAGGTTAAGCACTATACTAAAAACAAACCCTTCCCCCCAAACGCCTATTGCCCCAAGGTTTCCTCCTCTCCATTCAGCTCTTACAGCTGCAACACCAAACCACCTTTCCCTGTTTGTCCTGTTTACTTGTTAACCTCCCCTAATGGAAAGCTCACTTTTACTTTTGATTGGGATTTGCTTCCCATCGCTGACCCCCTGACTCACATACAAGCCAAACGCTGAATTTGGGCTGCAGTTGCTAAAGGAAGCATTTCCCACAGGGAAGATGCCCTCTCCTCCCTGGCTTTCTACCACCACAAGAGCAGCTGTGGAAGTTTCCTACAGATCATGCTCCGCAGAACATGTGGCCCGTGATCTTCCAAGCCTTCCTCCCTTCCCCCAGCATTATATAAATACACAGACTGTCCACGTGTCAGTCCATTTGTTTTGGATGTACATAGCCTTCTGTTTTAATTTAGGAAGGAAAGGAAAAACCTTTTATGCTACAAATCAATCAACACATCACCACATGACTAGCTTATTAATCCTTTATCATCTGCAGCTCCAGTGTCCCATTGCTGGCACCACAGAGAGCCCACAGAAGGTGCAACTACTTGTGTCAAGTAACTAAGATGGCTTTTGACAAGACTCGATAAGTCATGAGCTGAACTGTTTGCCCTGCTATAAGAATGACAGGAATGTATCCAAAAAGTCACCGGCAGCTTGCCATGAAGCAGGGAGCTCAGAGAGAGGTACTATTGCAGTCGTTCGCCTGCTCTGCTCGTCTCAGGCGCTGGCATGTGAATGCCAGTTCGGAGCAGTGAAGTCGCCTGGAGTGACCGATCTCTTCTTCCGTTTAATGTCCAGGCCAACACCATCATCAGATGGCTTTGCGTTTACATTCTATTAATATCTTGCACCTCGCATGACTGAAAGAAAAAACAAGATGAAAAGAGACCTGCACTAACTCCTGTGAAGTGCAGGCTGCCTGTTTTCTTGGCTCATTTGGGGAAACAAGAGATGCAGGAGAGTTGGGTAGTATTTGGTACACAGGCATCAGTGGATCTTCTTGCTGTGTCAGCTAAACTGAGACCACAAGGACTAGATACTCTTAAAAACAAAGCAGTTTGCAAGATATTTGGAAAGTTTTAAAACCCCTCTTTTCTTAATTTCATTGAATACTGGAGGAAGAAGTAAAAAAGTGTCCCAAAGTAGTATGCAATACTCTGCTTACACTGAACTATTTAGTCTTCAGACCTTTGATTGTAGCACTCAACTTGCCAGACTCCATCTGTACATTAGCCACACGTGCACCCAGATCAGCTCTTCTGTGCATGAAGAACTGCTGTCTCCAGATTGCACCATTCTGGAACTGGCACAGAGACAGCTTCCTCCAGGCTGGGTGTTAGCAATGTTGTGCCCGTTACTGAAAACACCAAAATGCACCCAGTGATAAGCATCACGTAATGCAATACCATAAGAATGGCCCTGGCATCTGGTTCTTAAGAGGCACAAAGATAAAAATCTCAGTTCCTTGAAGAATGCTATATCAGTACAAAATTAATTTAGCCAAAGGAACAGATTCAAATTTGCCTTGTCTGTGTTTATCAAGGTTCAATTTGTGTTCAGTGAACCAGCTCAGATATCATGTGTCACCTCCCTTCCCCTGCAGCAATAAACACAAGATGAAATTCCATATGCAAACTATGTTGTGAATACTTCTAGGACTACTCCACTCCCCAGGGACCACTGGCTGAAGTGACTGGCTAGCCATCCAAGTCAAAAGACTTTTTTTTTTTTTTAATTCTTCTGTGCTCATATAATACACAAAACCCAGGTAAGCAACAGAGTTCATCCGTGCCCCACGTGCTCCAGTGCATTGAGGGTCTTTGAGTGCACTGAGTGTTGGCACAGACCCAGCAGAGTATGGTCTGTCTCAGTTAATGGACTGCCAAATTGGGGTCCTACAGCATTATAAAAAAAAAAAAATCAATGTTGCCACATGCGTAATACAGACCAAAAGCAGACTGATGAGTTCAGATTAATGCTGAGTAGGGTAAAAAGGCTGGAGAGCTGCAAGCATGTGTTAGGATGCGGTTGCACTAAGTCCAGCCCACGCTCAACTGAGAGGGACAGATGGTAGGAGAGAGTGCACAGGGAAAGGTTAAGAGCAATTTTAAAAGGCCTGCTTTTCAAAAATATTAAGTGATTGCATTCCAGCTGATTTAATTGGAGCTGGGAAGTCTGCAACACCTCCAGAAAAGAGAGTATTAGATCCCAATTCGCTCTTAACTCCTAGGAAGCTGAAAAAGGTGACCTGGTAGCTTCCCCCTGGAAAATCCTTCCTACCACCCCACCCCTATTCTCTTTGCTCTCAGGGGTCTGCAAGAGCCAAGGAGAAAAGGCGAGAGATGCAGTGGGTTATTCTGGAGCCTTTGCAAAGTTAGCGTCTTCCACAGCAGGGCAATAACCTGCTTGCTTCCCCACGAGTGTGATGGGCTCCTGCTTAAACCCCACTAACAGTCAGTGCAATGAGCCCCTTAGCTCCGGGAGCAGCGCAGGTCCTCCTCCCATAAGCACAAGGGAAAAAAGAAAAGAAAACAAAAAGCCCCCAAGCAAACAAAAAAATGCCATGTGGCACAGAACAAGGGCCCCTGTTCCAGGGCCATGAAAGCACGCTGCCCTGCGCCCGTGACTGCTGTGCACAGCATTGCTTAGACCTGCTACAGCCAGCTGGTACTTCTGCCACTGTCTCGGTTCAACGCCGGGGTGCACGGGCAATCCATACCCCAAATAACCCGCAGCTAGGGGCTTATAGCACACAGAGCCAAAAAATCCTCAGCAGGCCTGCTGCACCAAGCAGGAGGGTGTAACCTTGCCTCAAGAAGGGAAATGCTTTGTGATAATTAAAATGACAAGTATCAAATTACTGAAGTGTAAATCCACCTTCGAATACCCACAACCAGCTATGGGGAAGCTGGGCTGCACGCTGTGGGGATCCATAAGCTCCTCCTGGTTGGGGATGTGGCTCCTCACATCCAGACTGCTTAGAGAAATGTACTACAATGAAAAATTCCTCCTCCAGCCCCTTGTTCTCACAGCCCTTCAGTTTGTGTGGCTGAAATGTCACATTGGCTTTCAGCTGGCAGGTAGAGCAAGAGCACGGCAAGTTATAATGATTTACAGCACAGGTGCTGACAGATCTCCATGAGACAGCATCAAGCTGATACTCTTTCAGCACAGCGTAAATCCAGGACTCCTGGAGCTAACTGCAATAAAAACTTAAGAAACAAATTTAAGAGACTACTTCAGCAGGCTGCATGCTATCTAGATCGTATTATTCCAGAAGAGCTGTGCCCATGCAGCTTAACCTGACCTAAGTTTTTATGATCAGAAACAGCACCTTCCCTTGAGACATTACTACACAATCATCATATGACAAATCTTCCCGAAGGAAGCAGCCTGCGAAACCTCACTGTCATCTGAACAGAGTGTTCCCAAAGGAGAACCAACAACTTCTGGGCTGCAGGCACTTTTGTCTCTGCTCATATTACTTATGCCTACAGAATGCTTCCAGTCTTTTCATTAAATCTGTAAGACCTGAGAAATTAGGACTGCCTCAAGACCAACAACAGTTTGGGTCTTTTGGGTCAATCACGCACTTCTTTACTAGCTCTAAGAAGGGAGTATTGTCCTGCGACACGTAGGCAAATGCTGTAGTTCAAGCGATCTGCAAGGACCAGGTCATGGCACCAATACCAATACTTAGCACTTCCAGCGCTGTATCAGCAGACTGTGAAGACAAGATTGATGTCGGAGGAAAATTTCTTCCGCTTCGGTTACATGAACTCACTGGCCACAGCTGATGGTATTTCCCCATGAAAAATACCTGCCAAGCTTCTTGCAGCTCCTCCACCTCCCTTGAAGGAGGTGCCCATTTTATCAGTACACCGTTAGGAACTCTTAAGAACTTAGTTTGGGTGTATCTTAAGCAGCAGACACTTCTGTATGACAAAAAATCAGCAGTGAAAACACTGTAGCATTTAAGTTCAGAGAAATTCAGAAATGAATGCTTTGAGAAAGGCAAGCTGATGTTCAGCCTGAAAGCGCATTTTGCTATCAGCAGTGATGTAGCTTATTTCTCTATAGGGCACATTTGGGTGTAGCTAGAAGAATCCCAAGCCTGCAGCTGTTTCTCTCCTTTCTTCCCCTACAGACATCCTCATATTCTCCCCCAGCCTCCAATTCTAAACTTCCCTCCTTGGAAAGCATTGGCTTGATGAACTAAGTAGTGTGACATTAATCAGATACCCCAAGCAATGGGTGGAACAAGCAGAGGGAGGGAAGGGAAAAATGTTTTGCCTGCCAATGTTCAAGGCATTTTCCATGTGACAGATTGCTCATCTGTGTGCTCTAGGAGGCCTGCGATTTGCAAAGGACCATAAACAAGATCCACATCTAGGCAGAGCTTTTCATAAGTAAATCTGGCACATAAAGCATTTTATGAGCTCCTATCCACTGGAGACTTGGCCGATACAAGCCTTTCATTTTAAGAAGTCAGTTTTATATTTGATCCATGGTACCAGGTTTAATATCTTCTTTAATCTGCCAAACCACAAGTCAGCCTCAATTAGAAAGCTTCATACTTCTCAGTAGTGCTGTATCCTTAACACTACTCAGGAGGGAAAGCTACTCTTAAAAGTTCATAAGAGAAATAATTTGTAGAAACAAGGATGCCTGCTGACTTCCATCCAGAACATAGTATTTCGGATACACAGCACATTTGGGATGCTTTTATGAAGTCCTCATGGGGGAAAAGGGGGGAAGAAGGTCAGCCTGAGCCTCCCCACCAGACCACACCAATTTCACTGAAATAGGAGTTTGCTCTTCAAAAAATTTAATGGGACTTCTGCTCAATCATTGCAGTCCCATGCGAGACACCCGTCACATTGGGCTGAGCAGCAGAAGCCCATCCCGTGGCACAGCGTGATCTGAGGCCACACTTAACAGAGGTCTTTGGAGTTCTTCGTTGTCATAAGAGAAAAAGTCTATCAAAGGGATCTCTGCAGCACCATATAAAAGTTTTATTTTCGACTAAAGGGTTATAACCTTAGCATGAACTGTTCCTTCCACAATCTCCCAAAAGATGACATGGCTGTATGTATATATATCCTGTATCAGAAAACACTGAGTACCTCAACACTGGTGATCACCACCTCCTGCACAAGCAGGAAAACAAGTTGTCCCAGGATCAGCAGAGCTAGGACAGCCTGAGTTTCCATGGACTTGTATCCCACTTTGCCTCCCGCAGCATCCCCACTCCCTGCCACCACCCCTGCAGGGGGACATCAAGTGATTGCCAATGCCCTTTCTGCACAGCAGGCTGGTAATCACCCCCAATGCCTGTACCCATCCCAGGGGGACAGAAATTTTCACAGGCTCCCTGTCACCTAGATGACAGGTGGACAAACCAAGGTGAACCTGCTCAGATCACTTCTTCCTTAGACACTTTGCATGACATTTGACTCAAAGGGAAAGCAATACCAATGTTGCTTGCTCCAGAACCTAAAACCTGAACAGCTGGTGCCTCCCCAGTGATCAACTGCTGATGAGATGTGAAAAGGAGCTGTTTATAAACAGCCTCAAGTTAATAACAGATTTTTTTTTTAAGCTTATTGAATTCCAAGCCTTGATAAGCATTCTGAAATTTGAGATCAATTTGCAGATCACATACACATAAACATACAAGCACCTGCAGCCCTCGGGACAGGAGCTCCCCCAGCCACTGCCACCCCCCTTGGCCACCCGAACCAAAGAGAGGTCCTGATCTGTTATGCAAAGCCAGAGCATGGGGAACCTGGGGCTGATGACTCCTCCCTACCAACTAATGTTGTCAGGGCTAACCAAATGCTTCAGCTACTAAAACTGCTGCCAGTCACAGGATTAGGACCAACCAGCCTGTCCTCTCAGTCCCAAAACGCTCAGCTCCCTGGAGTCTCTCCTCTATCACTTCAGCAGAGACAAAGCTCCACAGCCCTAGCGGAGCTGGAGCCTTCTGTGCAAAGAGGTCCCCACTGCTCTACGGCCTCTGCAGAGAGCCCATGGTCTTTTGGGGGCTACACGAACCTCATTTAGAAGCTGAGCTGAGAACTCAGGAATTAGAAGCTAAGTTTTCTGTGTTTCAGAGGTGAATTTTACAACTGAAAAACAGTGGGAATGCTAGGCTAAGGAGAGCCCATTGTCTACATTACCACCACCTCCCCCCCTCCCTCTCCATTTTAACAGATCAAAGAGGAGGTTTTGGGCATCTATCCACACAAGTTCCATCAGTTACTTCATGCAGCAAAGCCCAACACCCCCAACTTGCATACTTGGACCTCTTTTCTCTGCCAGTGGTTCCCATCACCCAACTGGTGCTCTGTTCAGAGCCTCCACCACCATCACAGCAAAATAAACCCCAGCTTTCCACTCACCCTCACGACATAGTTGAACCGCCTGGAGTCCAGGATAGCACTGGAGAAGTCAAGTCGGTTGAAGGCTTCTCCCAAGGTGCAGTAACCATGGCGCTGAGAAGAAAAAACAGCCTGGATCATGTTTTGGCAGACATGAGTCCAGACAGCACCAGAAAGACGTGACCGAGGGCAACTCAATTTAGCAAGCTAATGGGTACAGACCATGGGACCAGCTCACAGCTGGAGGAGGCAGGCCTGTCTCCTGCAGAGCTGCACTTATTGACGTCAATAGTGGGCATGGCCCAGTGTGGATTATGGTAGTTTCCCAAGAGTGACCCGAGCTCTGCTCATGACCCATGAATTCATGGGTGAGAATGCACCACGCATTCCCGGTGTTCAATATATAGTGCGAGTTCAGAGCGGTCTCGTACAGCTGCTTCTCTCCATGAGTGCAAGCAAGCCGTTGTGATGAATTCCAATGATTTTCCATGTTAGGACTGTACTGGGTGAAAGCCAAGAACAGTATTATGGCTTGGTCTGCAAATGGCTGTTTTGGGTTTTTTTTTTAACTGAGGGAAGCAAACAAGTCATATTTTAAACACATGTACAGAGCCTTGTACAGCAAGCCCTGTTCCCTGATTGGGGCTTAAAATCATTACTGAAATTCCAACCACAAGCCAGATCTTCCACTTATCTCGTAAGAGCTTCTGCTGATTTATATCAGCACAGGATCTTCTACCGCTTGGGGAAAAAAAAAAAAACAGTAGAAAAGATAACAAAGAACCTATGGAGGCACTCACCTCTTTTGTGCTCCCCTTGTGAACATAGATCCACTTCTCCTGGTGGAAATCTGTTTGGACAAAGATACACTTTGCTGAATTAACCTTCCACCTCAAAGAGATCTCTGTTCTGCTCATAATACTCACTGCCCTTTTCGTGCCAATGAAGTTATTTTGTGTTTACACCACCACACTTGAAACCAAAACTAGCTACTCGCTGAGTAGCTTTGTTTCCATACTGCTTCATTTGAGACTGCAGCCCTGAGCCTTAGAAAGGGCTTCTGTTTCAGTGACACAGCTCAAGACTGTAAATGTTTAATCTGCCAGCCACAGATATACCATAGCACCTCCTCTTCTTTGGTCCCAGACAGTAAGTGTGGCTGACAGCCAGGTTTTGTTGTTATTGATTTTATTAACTATTCATTACCTTGGTTACAGGCTTGGGATTAAATGTCAAATTTGAAGTTGAGCAAAAATGTCATGAGACACCAGGCATGTGGGAGAGAGCTTTTAGCAGTGAGGTCAGGCTCAGAGGAGCATGCTTGTGCTTGCAGCTAACTTGCTAAAAAAGAAAAACCTATTTGGGACCAAAATTTTCCTATTTCTAACTATCCCTTCTCTCAGAAGTGGGAGTTGTCCCATCCACTCCCCAAAATAGCTTCCCCATACCCACCACATGCTGCTAACTTGGTTTGCAGAAGAGCCCTTGCTGCAACAGCAGTTACACAGCTCAGTCCTTCTCCCATCCCATTCTCACATGAGCTCTTGACTCCTTTCCTTAAAGGAAATACTGTGCTCCTTTTTCGACCTAAGGATGCAGTGATGTACTCCCGCCTGGAACTGTGAGCCCAAGGACAAACCCCATCTCAGTTACAGGCATGCAGACCCGGCATCAGGCCCTTTTAAATAGTAGGTCAGAGCAGAATCCAGCCAAAAACTGTCATGGTAACATTTGTTTGTTCAGAGAACCGAATGCACACAGGGGCCAGATTTTGGCATCAGTTTCCAAAATCCTGGGGGATGCACAATGAGCTAATAGTAGTGTGGGAATTGTAACTCATTTCCTCTGTGTATGTTTACATTTGTAGCCTTCACATCTAACTCCAGTACCTATCTTGCAATCAGACCAAGGCAGACCTTGCTGTCCCTGCAGGCTCCCCCGAGTCCTCCCACAGTGCACCATCTGAGACCCCGGCTGCTCGCTGTGCGTACAGAAAGACTTCAAGCCTTCCATTGTTTTGAGCGAGCTGAAATCTTATTTCATTTTTCATGCACTCCGCACACAGAGATAGGATCAAAGCTCGCATTCAGGCTTGTAGCCTCCAGTAATGTAGATTAGTACTCAACATGCATATGGAAGGAAGAATAAATTTAGCCTGTTGTGCACACGGAAGTCTACAGGGGGAAAAAAACTGGAACTGGTTCATTTGAATGTACCATAGGAAAAAATTACCCTCCCTCTGACAAACACAAATGACAAAAATTTGAACACAACAAGCACAACTCCTCAGAGCCGGGATTACTAACAGGGGCATAAATCTTCACATTAAGTAGAGAACTTGGACACATTTTAAGTCCAACATGGGCGCAAAGCCCTTCGAGATACTCTGGAAGGCTCTTCATGCACTGTGCAAAAAAAACCCCATAGATATGAAGCATTTTCCATTCTCCTGCAGCAACTTTTATTAAAAAAATAGCCCAAATAGACATCTTACATTGGATCTTGGCTTTGTTATTCAGCAGGTCTTTTTTTCTCTTCTTGGCAGCAACATCATAGTTCAGGCTGTTGAAGAGATTCTCTTTGTTGTGATCATCCTTTTTACAAAAGCTGTGAATGACACAAAGCAAGGATTCTGTTTATTTCTGCAGTCTGCTGAACACTATGTTTCCTGCAAGGAGAGAAAAATACACAGGTTTTCATTGTGAGCTCCAAAGCCGCCTCCTTGCAGGCTGCTCTCGAGAAGCCTGCATGCAGTTTTTGCATCCAGTAACGGTATTTTTTAAATGAGCCTCCAGTGCCTTGTCTCTGTGCTAGCTAAGATACTCCTAACAGAAAGGAGCAGGTAACGCAGATTGCACAGGTAGTGCTGGGACACTGCTGGGCAGTATTCTTTTGCTCCCTTTAACCTGTTTCTGTCTTTAACACCATATCCTCCTACTGTAGGTGGTAGATTCCTCCGAGCCAGACTTGTACGGAAGAACATATTTAGACATCTCTGAACACATATATATGCATTCAAAATATTTATTAACAAAAGAGTCCCTACAAAACATTCTTTCAAGCTTACAGGAAAAGCTCAGCTGAGGTTCAGACTTGGCTGGTGATTTTCCAAACCCCACATAGTAGTGACTATACAAATTAACAGCTCTTGTCCAAGACTGCCCATCTTCTGCTTTTGCTGGAGCTCTGCTGTAACTATATCATTAGGGATGGGAACTATAACCCCTTATTTTGAGGGCAATGAAAGACTATCTATAAAGAGGCTGTGCATCAACATCTCCACGTTCTGCAGACCTGCAAATCAGCAGACCCAAGCAGCAATGTGAAACTTCGAAGGCCCTTGGCAGCCACAGCGCTGTGCCGCAGATCCCTGGGGTGACGGGGGAAAACAGCACGCACCAGGAGCTCTCGGCAGAGTGCCCCGTGCACACAGCATGCTGCCCAGAGCTGTGGGGATGCCGCATGGGTGCTGGGGAGAAGACAGGCAATGCATCCGGGAGAACAAAACAAGAAAGCTGCCCCCACTGCTCAGGCAGCTCACAAGGGATGGGAGATGGCTGTCTGCAAGTCTAAATTCAAAGAAGGGTCCCAGGGACCTCGCTGCACCTCTCAGCGGCTGTGGCTGGGACACCCCCAGAGCTCTGGCAGGCACTGAAGTGTGCTGCTGCTCACAGCACGGGGCAAGCTTCCTCTGCGACACCCACAAGGACCCCTACGCAGCCAGGCTGCTTCCTCTACAGACCTCCTGTTTACACTGTTTAGCCTCAAAAAAAACCCCAATAATGCAAGCACCATACCAACTCACACCTCCTACAGCACAGGCTCCTGCAAACAAGTGAAATCTGCAGGACAAGGCTCCTTGTTCCCCCCTACTGATAAACAGGATTGCCATCCCAGGCCCACAGCCAGGAGAGGGACGTTTGCTGTCTGTCAGCAGGGCCACGCACAAGTCAAGTGACCAAGTCAGAGTTTCAGCCCCATGGAGGACCCAGACCTCCTCTGGCAGGGTCCAGTTGGGTGTTCTGGTTTGGCCACCTGCACGTGGACCCAGAGGTGGAAGAAACCTGCCCCAGGCTCAGGACATGGACTTCTCTGCAAGCCTTGAAGGGAGCACCATGGCTGCAGGGAAGGCACAGCTTCTGCAGGCTTCACCGCGACACTGCGCATGGGGAACAGCAGCAGCAACGCAGACGGACAGTATTCACAGCAACAACTGCTCAGGGAGCCAGATGCTTCTACCAGCAGGAGCCGGGTCAGAAGAACCCACATCTGGGAGCAGAACATCTCAGCTGCATATTTTCCCCATCCACACAGCCTTCTTACTGGGGGGACCAAAACCCAAGAACAGAGTATGGCAGTAGGGAAGAAGCTGTTGTGAGATGTTCAAGCTTGTTTTATCAGCGTTGGCACAAAATCAATAACGGGATGGGTTAACGTGCCCCATGCAGTGGCGGAATCCAAGCCTAAGAGCACATGGCAGATCTGCTTTGAATCTTACATGTCAACAGCACACCCTTGACTGTTGACTTCCTCCTGGATGACTCTGTAATCTGAAACTTCGTAACAGTGATGGACGAGTTCCAGTATGCGAGGCAGGTTATTCCCCCGTTTACGTACTGCCAGGTTTCCACACACTTCTCCAAGGCACGTTGACAGGCTGAGCAGTTGGGCACCAGGACCTGGCACTGCAAGGACCTCTGTCCAGGGCCAGTATGTCACCCCCCCAGCTTTTTAATGGGAAAAGGGATGTATAAACCCACGCCAAACTCAGCATTCCCAACACAGTCACATTACCACCAGCCAGACATTTTTCTACCTATTTACAAATCAGATGCTTTGGATCCTAAACTTGACTTTTATTTCCAGCATGCATAAAGGAGAGCAAGAGACAGAGACCCACTCCATAAACCTCCTTCCACAGTAGCATCTCCGCAGCTGCTCACAGCGAAGCCTGTTTGCTCCGAGTCCCTTTGTCCTGGACATTCCAGACCCATCGCGCAGCCGGATCGCAGCGAACCCAGGCCGGACTGCGCACAGCGGAAAACAAGCCGCAGCTCTACGAGCAAAGTTTGGTTTTGACAGGAGCGCTCTGGCCAGGGCCCGTGACACCCACGCTGCTGCAGAGGCCTTCCTGCCCACCGCGACGCAGCAGCTCCGCGGCGCTTCACCATCTTGGGGGGGTTTGTTGTTGTTTGGGAGCCAGATTAGTCAAGCGGCACGTCAGGTACATTACTCATGATCTGGGGAAGATTTATGGCTTCAGCCACATGGGCTTTCTCCAGCCCGAGAGGCGGGAAGCCCGAGGCAGGGCTGTTTTGGAGGGGGAAGGAGGGGGGGACCCCACGAGGGCCCCCCCAGGAGCCGCTCAGCGACTCAGGCCGCGGGGCAGCGACTGTTTTCACTTTTTCCTCGCTTTTCCACCCCATCCCGCAGGCGCTGG
>VZSZ01000216.1:296387-373057 GCA_013398815.1 Ibidorhyncha struthersii
TGGGCGGGGCCGAGCGGGGGTGGGCGGGGCCAGTGAGCGGCTGGTGTGTGCCCGTGTGGGTCTGCACATACAAATAGCTTTTATTTATATATATGTATTCGTGCAGTGAATTTATATGCTGTGCATAAAACCTTTTTATATATTTGCATTGCATATATGAAACATTAAACACAATTCAAATATCTATAAAATTAATGTTTTATGCATATTTTGATTCCATATACAACTCCTATATTTGACTTATTGATACAAATAACATAAACATTTACACAGGCATGTTTTGGTTAAGCTTTTAAATGTGTTTTAGATACTTATGTAACAAAATGATGTCCTATTTATAGAAACATACAGAATCTAATACAGATAAATTTAGAATATTGTGAAAGCACACAGAACATATATATAATGTTGTATAGGGTTCTATATAGAGAAGATTATGTCTAGAGACAATATTATATATCGAATGTTTTCTAAATGTAGGTTTCATATGTATTTTATATCCGTGTAATATTCATGTCTGTACACTTTATATATGCATTTGCTTTTATACGCATTGTTCTTACATATAATGCTATTTTTAAGCATTTTATAGACAAATATGCATGACGGAAAGTTATATAAATATACAGAAAATAATGTTATATATGAAAATATATATAATATGTAAATGTAGCTTATTAAGTGCACGCACTGGTAGGCGTTAGAGACGATCTTATGTATTGAACATTAAAACCACGGGGGTTTTTGCGTTGAAGCCCGGGCTGGGCTGGCACATTCACAGCCAGGAATGCCCCACGGCTCATGGCACAAATGTAGGACATTCTGTAGTGGGATTACAACATATTTGCCCCGTGCTATGGTGTGTGTATCTCAATACAATGATTTTCGTATTGCCAAGTCACCGTTACTGGGGGACACTGCATGCGGGGCGTCCCTCTGTGGCCAGGAGCACCTCCAGTCCATCGGGAAGGGGTGGGTGGCTATCGGGACGAGGTGGCCATTGGCCTTGCTGGCCATCGGCCTCGCCTGGCCGGCGCTCGGGGCCGACAGCCGAAGAGAAGAGAGATGGCGAGCGGCTTGGCTGTGGGGCCAGCGGGATAAGCTGCTCTAATCCAGGTCACGTTGCCAGCTGGTCCCCAGCTGTGCTACCTGCCGCCGTGGGGCTTTCGACAACATCTGGCACTTGCTAGTGATGGTGTTATGTAGTCACCCTCAAAAAAAAACCCAAAAAGCATAATAAAAACCAGCACGGGAGGCACAGGGAAAGTGATGCATACAGATGCGGCGCTGCCGGGGCTGAAGGCAGGCAGGAGGGCTGTGGGGTGGGGGGTGCCGATGCTGGAACCCCGCACCGGCAGTGCTGGCCACCCTGGCCACCCCACCTCCGTCCCTTGCCACGGCTCGCCTGGGTGGGCAGGACACGGGGGTTGGTGGGAGGGAGAGAGACACCCCCCCCCGGCTAAAAGCTGCCACATCTGAAGGGTGCCTGCAGCCCCCGGGGACAGAAAGTGCTTAACAGCAGCGCTGAACTGCAGCATGTGCAAAACTTAAAACCCAAATACGAGGGCACCGGGGCCCAGGTCTCCTCCCTCTGTCCGTCTGGTCCAGCCCTTCGGGGCAGTGGTCCCACCTTCCCTTGCAGGCAGTGCCAGATATTTTTTGGGTGGCAGGAGATATTGTTTAAGCTGCAGGAGTCATCTGAGTGGCAAAATCGTCATTGGTGGGTTTCTTCTGCCCTGTGTCTTCAACAACTGAGCATCTCCCAATGCCATCGCTGCAGGGGATGCCGCCCTCCCAGGAGACCCTGGAGGGGACCAGGTCTGCAGAGATGGAGCTGCTTGGGGTGAGGCCACCTCCCAACATGTCATTGAGCTCGGCGTGTCCCCAAAAGGCTGCAGCTGCCTGTCACCTGCATCCTGCCCTGCAGAGTGGGTTAAGCTGGGCAAATCTATGTCATTGCCAGTATCTTCATCCTTCTAATGAGGATCACTTGGCAACTCCGAAGCGCAGGTTGGTTTTGGTCCACAGAAGGGGATGGAGAGAGAAATGAGTGCTAGGGAAGGCAGATGCAGGGATTGATTTGTCCCATCTCTCTTTTAAAAGCCGTCGTGAACTGGGCGATAACCTGCAAGCAGTGTCAAACCCGCGTGAGCAGCCAGCGAGCTGCCGGTGGTCTGCAGCAGGCGGGCGGTCGGCTGCTGATTGAAAGCACTGTGTCAGATCATGAGCCGGCAGGAGCCCTGGATACGACCGAGCAGGGGGGATTGTTAAAACCTTTGGAGATTTTAATATGGTGTGGCAGGAGAGCTGCCGCCATCGGCACTGTAGGATAGCTCAGACCCAGGGTAAAAAATTTTATGATTGAAGAAACACAACAAAAAAATGAGAATGAAGCTTGCTGCATGGGCACGCAGGTGCAGAGCCAGGGTTAGCCGGGCTGGACCCGCCACAGGCACTGACATTTGAGAAACGGCATCGCAGACAGAAATCAGAGCTGCTGCTCCGGAGCACGAACCCTTTCCCTGGACCCCAAAATAGATTTGCTCGTGGCTGAGCCACTCTGCTCCCACCAGCTGGGCGCGGTGTCACCGGCCGGCCGGTGGCACTGGTCTGCACGGAGTGGGTCACAGAGGAGAGCTGCTCCTCCAAGTGCATTTCCACACCGGGGAGTTGCAGGGCAGCGGCCTCCACGCACAGCTTTACTTAAGCCTTTACTTAACAGGTACCACAGGCGCTCAAAATCTGCCTTCAGTCCTCTGCAAGCCGTTGGCGTGCGGGAGTTAACGAAGCAGGGACAAACCCATGCACTGCCTGGGAAGGTGCAGAGATTTGCAAAGGAGCCCAGAGGAGACACCAGTTTAGTCCAAATCTGTAAACGATTGTGGCTCTGTGTTTGTGGATCTGGGAATCGGCAGCAGAGGGATTAAAAGCAGCATGCTTAGCAGCGAAAGAACTTTCCCCTCCCTACACCAGTGCGGTGGCTCTTGTAGGGGCCTCACTGCACCACGTCCTTATGGTCGGTGTTACCGGCTCTGCAGAAACCGATCGCATGCAGCCGGCCTGATGCGCACGTGTGTGTGTATGTTGCACAGACATCAAAGCAGCCTCTTATGCCTCCTCCTGGAGCTCCTGCACACAACCTCACCTCCCCAACCTTGAACCCCTCCAAGGCTGGGCTCCCCACGCCGAGGAATGACTTTTATCTCGAGGCACGCAGGAACCGGGCAGGGTGGCTCTGCCATTGCCCACAGCTGGTTGGAGCCAGGGGGAATCTGCCGCAGCGCAGTTTCAAAAGGAAAAACTGAATTTTTGGGATGAGTTGGGTATAGGGTGACCTTATTGAGCAGCCATGGGCTGCAGCTGGAGGTGGGCACAGTCCTGGGGCAGCAGTGCAGCCACTCTGCACAGGGGGTGGTGAGGACTTTATTCCAGTGGTCTCTCGACTTTGATATGTGTAGGCTCATGGTCAGCACATATAGATACCACAGGGCAAAGCTAACAGTGGAAATCAGCTCTGACAGTGAAAATGGGCACTGAGGCTGCGGGTGAAGCGTGCTGCACCGGGCAGTGTGTAACAAAACCCGGCAGTGTTGGTTTACAGAAGAGCCACGGGCGCTCGACTTTGGGTCATGATTCACTCGGGTTCCCACAGGTAAGTGGATTTTAGGAGAATTATCGATGTGGTCATTGTATCATCAATGTCTGCATTAAAGGACATATTTTCTGCATGGGGATTAGGCCAGGAACCCTCTTTCACAGCAAACTCTGGGCAACAAACCCTCATTTGGCACATCTTACAGGATCCTGCCCACACCACAGACTCAGGCCACCCCAGACGTGCTCCCACCATCCGACAGGGAGAGGAGAGGAGCCCGTGTTTGGCTGCAGCAGCCCATGCTCTCAAGCGTCAGAAGCAAGTATATCCCTCTTACCCCAGAAATGATCTAGCTGAAGGGTATTTCCTTAAGGAGACAGGCCTGGTAGCTTCTGTGCCCCCGTCACCCCGGGCTGGGCATGCCGGTAGCTGAGTCGACGTGCCATGGCTCACGCTGCTGTGGGAGGGTTTGCCATCTGGCAAAGCCACGCAGGGATGATGAAGGGCACCTAACTTCAAGCATCTAACTTCAGTCATGGTGTGGCCTGAGCTTTATTCTCCTACGCCTCTGTTCCCTGAAAGCAGCAACTCACCGAGTGAGAGCAAATGCCATAAATAAGCTTGGCTCGCTGGCATGTGTGTTACAAGGATGGTTTAGGGGATCTATTTTTTCCCTGGGACTCTCTATTTCTCCTGTTCGGATGCTTACAGGTGTCCTGTGGAGCCTTATCTTTCAAAAAATTCAACAGCTCTACACTGTATTGGGCCTCCCTTTGGCCCCAGGCATGGGAGGGGACCCTCCTGCCCCTGCCCGGCAGCCCCCCGGTGACTACCTGGTGGATGTGGGAGCCTCAAGGCTCCCGACAGTGAATCCTTTTGGGATCCTCCTGGGAGCGGGATGTCACACAAATGCCATTGAGATAAATGCCTCTCACCACAGACTCCTGCCTGTGCGTTATCAGAGCCTGGTCGGAGGTGGGCAGAGCACAGGTCTAACAGCAATAACAGCAGCACCCGGTGATGTACGCTGTTCTTCTCATCTTCAAAGCATTAGCTGGTGTGAATTAATCCTCATACCAGGCAGGCGAGTCTCATGACCCTTGCTCTACAGAGAGACAGAGTAAATGAAGGGTGAATCAGGTCACGGCTGCGATTAAATCACAGCAGTTCCTGCCTGCCCGTCCCGTGACCATTAGACCTTGTGTACTCATCAAGAAGGTAGCCGGCATCCAAGGAGGTGCGGGAGCCAGCCTCTCCTCTGGCAGCAAGTCACGCAGCCCGTGGGAAGGTGCTGAGCCATGACTCACCTTTGGAAGCAGGTTGCAGCGCTGGATGTGGCCAGGGAGTTGCGAGGTGCATCCTCCAACAGCTCACTCCTGGGGTCTGGCAGTTTAAGACCACCCAGTTAAGGATGCTGAAAGGCTGAGGGAAGCATCTCCTAGCAGGGTCGGGGTGCCGAACTTTTTCTTTTTTGCCTTTGAAAGTCCAAACCCAAGATCTTAACCCTCTGGATGGGGTCTTGGCTGCTGATGCCGGGGTGAGAGAGCCGTTTGTGTAAATCACCAGTGGGGACTCAAGCCAGGAGACTGGCCCCAAGAGCAGATTTGGTCTCGCCAGCTGCTCCTTGACCTTGGGCGAGTTACTTGATCTCCTCAGGGAGAAGCCTGCTCCACACCGCAACGGGAGCGGTGCAGAGCAGCAGCTCCTTGGGATCCAGCGGGAGAAAGGAACAACATAGTTTCCTGGGCAAATACCTGCAAGTGGATTTGGTGTGAAAATAGAAAATATTTAGGCAAAGTAAAATGACGCCCTGGCTTTACCTCAGTTAACAGAAACGTACCCCTGAATGCAGGGAGATGTGGTTAGGTCAGATAATAGAGAGGAGAAAGCCGTAACAGTACTGGCAGTTCCCCGTGCACAAAAGACAAACAGCGGGGTGCTGTCTGCGAGCCAACTTCCACGTACGTCGCACGCGATGGGCCGGCCCGTCCTTCCTCCTCCCCGCACCATAGGTAGCTCTAAAGGAGGAAAGAGGCTGGCAGCAAATTAATGTCAGCAAACTGACTGAAAAGAGGAGCAGCCTGAGGGACTTGTGTCTTGTCAAATTGGAAGTATATCTGGGAATTATTTCTCACTTGTAGTAAATTGTGCACTATGTAGCTGACAGCAGGCTTGGGGATTTGATTTCATAGAAAATATATATTTTCCATGTCAGAGGGTGTCTCCGCCTCCCGCCTGCTGGGTTAAGCCCAGGATTTTGCAGCCAGGAGTTGTTAGTACTTGACATTCAGTTCCACAACGGAGAAAAGCAGGAGTTCAGAGCTATGGTGGGCAAGCGGCCAGCGGCGCCTGAACCGGCTGTGGCGACAGTCCTGCAGGACGCTGGTTTCTCTGTGGGACAGCAGCGCACCAAGCCAAGAGCTGGATCAGCTTCGGGACCTCCCTGAGGTCCACGGCGGTGTGTGTGCTGCACCGCCAGTGATGGGGAAAGCAAAAGGCACCAAAAGGCACTAAGCTCTGAGGGTATCGCACCTGCGAAGACCAAGTCAGTGGTGGGGTTGGCTTGGCCTGGCTTTGTAGTGCAGGTCATGGCTGACCTCCTGGAATAATCAGTGAGCTCCTGTAATTACCCCAGGGACATCACATAGTGGCCATGCTTTTCATCTCTTCCGTCCTCCTTGTGGCACATCGTGGCTGTGGCTCTTATAATGGGTCTGAAGTTTGTTATTGGGGCTACAGTGTTTTCTGTGTCTTTTGTGGTCCCCTGCGCAACAAGTGTCGCTGCCTGGTTGCCTGCAGTCTCAGGGGACCCAGCTTGGCGACCCAAATTCTCCCTTCTTTTGCCCACTGCTCTTGTTCTCTGGATGCCTTGTTACAGGGAGGTGTTTAGCGCCAGGTACTCACTTCTGCAGCTCCCTTGCATCTTAATTTTCCTGTCTCCTAAAGGGATTTGGAGCCTTCAGAGGTGGAATGATGGTGCAGTCCAAGGGCAGAGCCTGCTGCAGAGGACGGATGTCCCTGGAAGGGAAGGTAGGAACACAGATGGAGGGAACGGAGTGTGCAATTTCCGCCCTTCTGTCCCCCCAGCAGCATGCTGAAAGCAGCTGTTTCCATCGCATGAAGAGCCGTCCCCGGGCAGGGCAGTTTCCAAAGGTGAGAGGTGGCCCCAAGCAAGGTCTGGGAAGGTGCCAGCGGCTTACAGCCTTGCCCATCGGGCATGCTGCCCGCTCCAGGCCTTCGTTCAGCACCATGGGGGAGAAAATCTGAAGGTAACCCCTTTCTGTTGGACCACACAGCACATCTCTCTCACAGGCTCTGAAAGGAGTTGTTTCTCTCACCGGCTGTTAAGCAAATGCAGATTTCATGGTCATGCTATGGAAACCACCACAGGGGAAGCAGCCCGGGAAGTTGTTCCTGGCTGGATTTGAAGGTGCCCTTTAGCTGACCCTACGTGTTTCTAACCCAGGACTACCTGTTTTACAGAACAGCTCATTTTTCCATATGTGAGAAAGCCCTCTCCTGCACCAGCAGCTGATTTCCACGAAAGCTGGAGCTTCGACTGCTCGGTCTCAATGAAGAGCCCAGAGGAGCTTTTCGGGATGCTCGCCTCCGTGTCTGCGGTGAGCTCCAGCCTGGGTCACTCTGCATTTTGCTTACCTCAACACCCCCCTGGCAGCGTCAGCGGGATGCAGGGAGCATCCTTGCCTGATGGGGCGGGCTGTAGGAAGCTTCTCTGGGGTGGCTGGGTCTCGTGGGTGGCCAGCACCCGGCTCAGCCACAGAAGCAGGCTGCAAAGGGCAGCGGGGTGATTTGCCGTGGAAACCCCCCCGCGGAGGGAGGAGCATGGTTATTAGAGAGTTCCGATCTTACTCCCTGTTGGTAGGATACACAACTTTTCCTAAACACAGCCCGTCCAGCTGCATTCCTGAAGCATGCATTCCTTGCCGGCGTAGCTCACCCGGAGTGTGTCCAGGAATAGCGCTGCGGCTTCGTGTGGGACCTCTCCCAAATACATCTTTAATTGAACAGGGCCACTTGGCCCATGTGCTTGAACTCGGACCAGGAGAGAAGTATTGTAATTACTGATTTTTTTTGCCATTTTCTACCCAATGCCATCTATTCTTTACCCCTCACATCTATGACTATAAAGCACCACCACTTTCTGCTTCATCATCTGTTTCTTGAACATCTGACAGATGCTGTGCAGGTACCATCGCTATCTGTTGGGCTGTGCATCGGGCCAGCGTGGGTGCCGGTCAGCAGGGACACCCAGTGGAGCCGCCACCTTGAGTTAATATAGTTAAGGCTTATTGTCATGCAGCTGGAGGTACTAATTTCTGTCTCTAAAACCACATAGCTGAGATTCAGCTGGCTACTCATAGTCACAAAGAATGCTTTGCTGGAAGGGCTGTCGCCAACTTTCTGATTTTTATCGGAAGTCTTGTGATAGCTGGCATTCTTTTGACAGCACCAATATCTGGAGCATAGTTTTGAGGTGAGAAGCTCAGCTTTCGGTTTAAACCCACAACGCACATTTGCAGCCCTGATAGTTGCAGAGAGAAGCTGCAAAGTGACTTCCAAGCATGCTCCCGGGGCTCAAAAATTGCAAAATACCCCATGCTTTGGTTAAGAAGACAATCAAAAAGGAATATTATGTTTTTTAAGGCTAAGTTGTGGTCCTCGAGTACTTGGCACTGGCAATCTCATGGAAAGATGGGAGTGTACCAGGCCTTTTTGTTATGGAGAAGCTACCCGTAATTTTGAGATCCAAGAATGCAGTGATTTAGGTGACAAATTCTTCCCTTCACTCCTACGAATTGCTGAGAAGGGCACAACTACAGTGGTGAGCTCAGTAGGCCACCTCTCCTGGCCAGGACCTTTTAGAGAAGCAGGTAGGAAGCATCAGACCAGGTTGGCTCCTTTCCCTTGCCCTGCCTATCACTGCCCACAGGCAACCTTAATGCCAGCACTCTTAATCTAAATACATAGAAGTAAGATATTTTTATAAGCCTTTTGGGTTTTTATGAACAGTTGCATGAAGAGGAACATTTTCTGATCAGACCTCCTGCTGAAGACCACTGCACATCTGAGCTTTTCCCTTCCAGTAGGTAATATGAAGACATATCTTAGGGGCTTTGGCTTCATCTCTCTCAGGCTTAGTATTGCTCCTGTAGAGGCAAAGACTTTGTGGCTCAGCAATCACAGTTTTTAATCTGCTTTTTTGTGCTTCCCTGTGCTGTGTGCAGACATAATCACAGTGGTCAGTCCTTGCTTTCAACTTCCCCTTGCTGCCTTGTGATGTTTACATGGTGTGTAGTGTTCTGTAAGCTTCAGATAAACAGAAGTAAAAATCAGTGTTGGTTTGCTTTATAAGAGTAACCCCTGGAGTCAACAGCCATTCACTGGTTGTAACCTTTAACCCTCACACCAAGAAGTGACTTTACAGAAGAAATAAATAGCGTATCGACTTAGGGTTCCCATGTGTCACACTGTTTTCACATGAAAGCATTAACAAACTAAACGCAGTACAGCAATAAAGCATCTGGACTTTCTTGGCCAGGCATGGAGTAAAGCGTGCCTGATTTTTCCAGGAAGCAAGTGGATTTGCAGAGAAAGTGCCAAGGAGTCACAGCACCATCACTGTTATTACAAGGAGGGGATTTTCAGCACACACTGTGCTGAAATAATGATGGCTGACTACTACATCTTTAGGGTCTTTTAGTCTTTCTACAGGCAATGTGAGCCCAGCTCCTAGAAGATGCTGGAAAAGGGGAGGAAGCCCAGAGACGGCACAAAAGCAATACTCTCCAAGGTGTTTTTCATCAGTCCAGAGCTGGTAGCTGCAAGGAAAGGGTGCAACACTGGTACCTGCAACAGGAGGAATTAATTCAGAGTTTAAGTCTAGATTTCTTTGGCTGCAGTTATCTCTTTTCCAAGTTCTAGCTAGGAAAGCAGCAGTCATCTCCTGGTAAAATAGAAGGAAGATCTAAGTAATACCAGATCTATCCTTATAAATATAAATCTAGTGGCTTGTTTTCTAAAATATAATTAAAACTGCAAGAAATAAAGCAACTTGCTGCTTTGAGGGTCTTGCCATTCAAAAGACAAGTCCTGTCTCTCAGTCGGGGCTAATACTGCGATTACACAGCCTCGTGCTGAGTTGCTCGTCTGAACAGCTGATGGGCAGAAGCATCTTTTGGAGAGTATCACAGGTTCCTTTTGCAAAGGTTGATGTACAAGCCGTGACAATCCCTCAAAGTCACGAAAAGGCCCCTTCATATGTTGGCAGGGGTTCAGGTGTTTGGGGTTGATGGAAAAAGTAATTAATCCCTGCCATATTAAAATTTGGATACGGGGCTGCAGGACCCCTGAATAACTCGGCAAGCTCAGCGGGCTTATAATTCAGAAGAAGCCCAAGCAGGCCACCTGCATGCCTGGAACATCGATTTTGTTTTTTTTTTTTATTGGCAAGAGCTGGTGCACGTTAAGAGCCTTTGAGCTCTGCAGAAGCAGTTAGGTGCTCTACCCGCCACCGCAAATCAATCCTAGAGGGAAAAAAATGTTACCTGTCATCCTTCCTTGGCTCATGGTAAGATATGTGAGCTGCCACATTACCATTATAGGCCAGTTCAGGAGAAAATTTTATCCCTCTGATCCAAAATGCATCACCTGGCCCGGGACAGGACCTTTCTTCTGTTTTGTTTTGGCAGCTGAGGTGCATGATCGCTGGGGTTTAACAAGTCCCCGTGCATGAGGAGAGCTGCAGGAACGCCGTGGCTCCGTGCTCTTCATGTGCACCAGCTGCGGGGTGATGCAATCTGCCTCCCCGTGCATTAAACGAGGTCAGATTACCTTGCTTTGCGCTTGAGTTAGGAGTGTGCTCCGGGACAGTTACCATGGCTCAGCTCACAGGCAGGAAATTGTTAAATTTCAGTAGTTAACCGCAAGAACAAGTCTGTCAGCTGAGTCTGTCCCAGGCTGTTCTCTAGGTTGCAGGTCCTCAGGAGCAGTTGATTTTTTTCAGAGCTACATTCTCTAATGTGATTTCCCACCCATATTGCATCAAAAAAAAAAAAAAAAAGGGGGTCCTCCTAAATTTGTGTTTAATTTTAAGGTTCTTCTACTCTAACTTACCAGGGGTTTGCCCAGGCTAGGTGGGACGCAGTATCAATCTGAGAGCACAAAATAATCTCTTCTGCTGCTGCCAGAACAGCACATTTGGCCTCTGCAGCTGCTGTTGGCGACTTTCCCACTCATATTAGTGGAGCAGGTTTTGTTCTTAAATTTGCAGTCAGTGTCCCTAAGGAATACTCTAGCTTGAAACACTGTGGTGGTTCAAATGAGACTTTTTGCTGACGGCTGCAACGGAGCAGTAGTCCTCTTCCTCCAGCCCTGTTGTCTGGAGGCAGAGCTGGTGGCCAAGAAAAGACATTTCCCAGCAGATACTGTGCTATTTATCGGAAGGTGTTGAGCACTGTGCAGAGTATGCTGACTTTTAAAGTGTGACCACTGTAAGGACACCAACTGGAGCATAAGGAAGGAAAACGCTTCGAGATCCAAGTTTAGTGATCAGCTATTCCATTAAGCATGAAACTTGTGTCAGAGTTTATAGCATTCATCTTTCTGTTGAACATCCAACAAGTACTGCAGCAAAATTAATTCCAGATAATACAACTGAGGTTAACTTAATGGAGAAAAAGCTTGGAAAGCTCTTTTTGGAAGGGGCTGTGTTGTGTATATCTTTGTATCTATATCCATTACGGTAAGGACGTTAGCTCTGGTGTGGGAGGGTCACGACACATGGGGCCTAACGGAGATCTCGTCATGTGCCTGTGAAAAATACATATTGTCTAAGACAGTGTGTGTAGCATAGGAGAATTAGGAAACCTTTAACAGGTGACAGCTGATTGAAGAGCTGAATTTTTAGGTCTCTGAGCTATTTGAAATGCAGAGATGCATCCTAAGACAGCTACCTACCTTAAACTGCCTGAACTCAGTCTTTTCCTCCTGTTCCCAGGCCCTGCAGCTTACCTTGTACAAAGCTGTTATTGTTTGGCCTGAGCAGAAACAGCCTTTGTCATCATATTGGAGTCTAACTCCTCCAGCTAAATTAGATCATTGTAGCAGTGTAGACAATATACAACCCTGCAAGCCAGAATGTAAATTTATTACTTTTCCCATAAAACTAATTTCACAATGGTTTTGGAACAAGCCTTCCTGCTGTCTTTTGAATAGAGCATTCAAGTTGAAAGAAGAAAGAAAAGGTAAATTCAACTTAAAATCTTGAGACCCAAGATCAGCCCCAAAGCGTTTGTGTCGTCACAGTCAGAAGCCACCTTATCTTCTGGTGTGGTTTCACTGTAGCTGAGAGCTTACAAGAATGGCTGATACCATGAGAACAGTTGATCCCTTTTTCACCCTTCCCCAGTGCAGGGATTTGTGCTACATTACATCCAAATGTATTTCTCAAGAAAAGTCAACTGGGGATACTGCTCAACTCCCTTATCTTGATGGATCTTCAAAGCCATTCCCCATCCCAATACCCAGCCTTATCTGGATATAAACAGGGATGCTCAGTGCATCTCTGGGCCATCTTCCCCACATGGTCAGACTTGTACCATCATCAGCTGTTTCAGCAGTAGAAGTTGGTGTAAAACCAAAATGGCTGAAAGATCTGTAGGCTGTAAGGAAGGGACAAAATGCAAAGCACAGATGGATGCTATCCCCAGAGAGGAGGGGCGTGTGGTGGGGTGTCAGTTGTGCTCCCTGTTGATCCTCCTTCACTGGGGTGCAATGGGTCTGCATGGATCTTCTCAAGGGGGCTTGGGTAAAGGCTTGAGGATTTAGATGATGTCAACTATGCCATGAATTCACGCACCATTGCACACTGTCAAAAACCCCACAGTTCCCTCTAGAAAGAAGAACCTATTTTCTCTCCCTCCAGGGGCTGAAGTACGGAGAGCAGAGCATTACTGCACTGATCTGACTAAGCTGACATAATAGGCTTCAAATAAATAAGTCCAAGGCAGACAGTAATTGCAGCAACATGGGCTTAGTGGGGAAAATGCAGATCGCCACAGGTATGTCCCAGCTGCAAAGGAGGGCATTGTCTCTTCCTTTGCTCCTCGCCACGTAGGACTCCATTTTATAATTTACAATTACAGCTTCATTGGCACCCCAAACCAGAACCAACAGATGAAACGAAACCTGATAGCCCCTCCCTGCTATTTAAAATAATATTCCAAAAATATCTCTCTGCTTCCCAGGCATGGATAGCACAAAGGGCAGAAGAGGACATCACCTCCCAGATTCTCCCTCCATCTCTTTCCCCCAGCTGTAGCCTGGTCATGTCCTGACTGCCCATGCAATATGCCTAAATATTTCTATCATTAACAAAAGAAAGGAAAAAGGAAAAGGGGCATCCTCTATCAGCAGGCAAAATGTCTGGCTGCAGTATTTCCAGCAGGAAAAAGGTTAAATTCAACTTTATGTAATTTTTCATGAAGTGCCTGCGTTTCAGGGAAACTCTGAGTTTAGAAACGTTAAGAGTTTGCTGCCGTGGTGACAGTACCTCAGTGTGCCCCAGGAGGCAGGGCTGTCCTTCTCAGCCACAGAAGGTCTCCTGTGGTGCACCAGCATCAATGGCTCTCATAACATACTGTTTTCCTTCTCCAGGACAACAGCTTTGGGGTTTTGGTCTTTACCAGTGAAATGGCCCATACAGTCGACAGCATAAAGTGCATTAACTACAGATTCCCCTAATGTTTAACAGGGATAGAAAAATATCAGCACTGGAGTTATGCCTCTTCACATGTAAACCTAATTTTCTGACCAACGACATGCATGGTTTTAATTTACTTTATCCCGTAAAAGCTATCATCAGCAGTCAGTCTGGTAGCAAGCTGTTGCTTTTTTTCCCCTAGAAAAAGCAGCACAGAGATGATGTACAGGGTCAGGGCTGGGACAAACTAACCTGGTGTAAACGACATTCAAAACAACACAAAAGTGAGCCTGCACATAAAAGCTTTAAGTGCTGCAACATGATTCCTGCAATTAAACTGACACAGTATCAGTCAGACCATTGATCTGGTTTGCTGTTCTAACAGAGGAGGATAAAAACTCAAGTTGGCAGATACCAGAGTTTCATCCCAGAATTTAGTTCTTGGACTAAGTTCCAAGACTAAAGTACAGCTCTGAAGGCAGGAGCTTGTCCAGTAACTGGTTGATTCCCTCTGGTGGGAAGTGACAAAATGCATTGTTTTTACCAGTGAACCAGATGGACGTGTCTTCTCAGAAAACACAGTTGTGAATTTCAGAGGCATCATGTTATGTACAATGTTCATCTCCCTGGCATGTTGGATGAAAATACTTTATCCATAATAATAATGTAATTGGCTGTAATTTAGCATATTAAGCAATTCGGCCTCAAAAGTCATGAGACAGTGCATGGGAGGATTTAGCCCCCAGTACAGGCAAACATGGTGTGTGTTTTAGTAGTGCAGGTAGTACTAGAACTGTCCCCTCTTGAACAAAATACAACATTATCCTGAGCACACAAGCAGCATGGATCCACTGAGACCAGTATTTGGAGCACAGAAGAATCCTGCTAGTTCTCCACCACCTGTTCCAGCCAGCTTTCTTCTTCCCCATCCAGATAAAATGCCCTGCAGATCTAATGGTAGAATTTGGCTCTCAAAGCTAGAAAGCTCTAACTGTAGCCAAAGTAATATCCTAAAATAGAAAGAAAAATGAGAAACCAGAAATGTTGTTTTCCTCGTTCAAAAGTTTCAGCAGGAAGCTAGCAGTGAGAAACTGCTAAAATGGCTCTCTCCCAATTACCTCTTCTAATCTGGTCATCGCCTGAAACGCTCAAAAGATCCCTCATCCTAAGGTCCAAAGAGACTTTGATTTCATGCCTGTATCTCTGGTATCACTGGAAACCACCTTAAGGTAATTGAGCTCAGGATTTGGTCTTTCTGTATGAATCAGTCTTAGGGAAGCTGACAGCTACAAATCCCCGTGTTTTTGTTCTGATGAAAACAGCCTGAAGATCTAAATTTAACAGTTGATTTCACAATGCTCATTTTTGACTGTAAGTAAAATCACCCTTGAAAACAAGCTTATAATAGGAAGAGCTATATTCTCCGGATGCTGGAAAAGCAAACCAAAAAAGCAAACAGGACAAATTTATCCTCATTCACAATTTAGACCACTTCTGATGGAAGCTTTCAACTCTCTGCTTGGGATCTTTGGATGAATACTGTGAATAAAAATAATATTAGTTACAGAAGAGACTCATAATTCCTGACCCCATTCCAGAGGAAGATACAGCACATATCTGCAGTGTTCGGGTTAAGGGAAATGATGCCTGCTCATCGAATCTGTGATGTGAAGGTTTTTTCACATGCAGAAACCAGAGAGTACTTTTTCCTAGATGAAAAATGCTCTTCTTCATGCACACAGTTATTCTGATGAATTTCTCTTTGTAGACAAGTTATCACTATCACTTACCCCACAGTCGCATTACTACACTTTAACAATGTAAAGAGGCCACAGAGTGGATGTAAATAGAATTTATAGTTGAAGAATGACATAAATCACCTGCACATTATGAGGCGATTTATTGTAAATGAGAGTGGGGCCTCTACAGTGAAAATCTGCTCCCAAGAGTGACAAATGGCATCTTCTACTCAGTACTTTGTATTTGAAACAAGGTCTGCTTTCAAATAAGACAGGATGGATTCCAGAGAATAACCTGCGTCCTGCTCCTCCTCGTGCCATGTCAGCAGTTCACCAGGTTCCAGCCATGCAAATTCATGGAAGAGAGGGAGATGTGCATCTGTCCGTGGAAACATGATTTTTATTTGGGAACATCCTGAACTTCGGATGCCAGCAGCATTTGTCAGTCCAGCACTTGGGAAAAAAGTCATTGCACTTATAAACTGAAGGCAGCAGAGACCAGCTACTGCGAGAAATTTCACAGAGTGTTTTATAATATAGCGTACCATGTCACAGCCCCCCCAAAATAGGAGACGTGCACCCACTATGGCTCAGGGCCTGCCTTTGGTCATGTCCTACTGATCCAGGGGGTGACAGAGGTGTCCCCTCTGCCTGTACAGGTGCACATCTGCATGGACATCTCTGAGGAACCAGTTGAGAAACGGGCACGAAGGGCACAGGTATGGCCCAGGCTCGGTGCGAAGGGCAGAGGTATGGCCCAGTCTGCCCTCCTGGGACAAGTCACAGGCCTCCTCTGTCCTGGGTTCCTTGGGGTGTCTCCCAGACTGGTAGGACGCTCGAGCATGCAGGGACACCTGAGGCATCCTCTTCTTGCACTTCCCTGGAGGTGGTTGTCCCCAAAGCCTTCTGCCCACTCCGGTGTGGGGGTAACACCTGTGGTCCACCACCTCTGTGAGCACTTCCTCTCCTGGAAAAACTTCTCCTGTATCACCCAGGAGAGCTGCCGGTGGAAGGGTTGGCACTGCAACACCCAGTGTCGATGTGGCAGGCAGCTGGGTGCGGCTGGATGAGCCGCACTCATGGCAGAGGAATGTGACGTGCCTCCCTGGGCTGCGAGGCAGCCTGCGGGCAGGCCCAGTGCTGCGTCGGCTGCATGGCCAGTGCATTGCTCTGTCTGCCGCGTGATGGATGAGCAGGTAGTGTGGCATGCTGCTGCTCTTCAGCTATCAGTGGGGTCCATCCAGAGAAATGGTGGGCTGGTGTCAAACATGGTGTGTGCTCAGATGTCAAGCTGGACAGACCGTGAAACTCTACCTGGGCTATCAGCTCTACTCCCTGACTGTAACTAGCTCCTTGGGAGACGCAGGGCTTGATAAGCTTCACCAAGAGGAGCTGAAGCAGGGCTGATGTTTGCCCCATGATCAGGTCTATGTAGCAGTCCCACCAGTAGTCCCACTCCCTGTAGCTGTGCTCCATCCTGCTCCTTTACATCTCACTTCTGCTTCATGTAAGAGTCTGGTCCTCAAGACGTAAACAGCAATAAAAACATCTCTTTTTATATTGCTCCTTGACCTCAACCATGCCAGTCCCCTGGACCTTTGATTCAGAGCAGACGGCAGCTTCTCTAGCCTGTCTGAGGGCTGCCTTGACTTCACTGACCGCCTCCTAATCCTGCCTGCGCTCAAACCGGGCCCTGCTCTTTGGGCTTGACTTTGCCTTGCCCTATTCATGCTTACCTGAGAGGAGAAGGTCTTTCTCTGTTGAGTCCCCACTCTTTCCTTGGGGGACAAATTCCTTCGGCTCTGATGGACTTGGTGTCTGCCGTGGAGAACCCACGGGCTGAGTTCTGAGCTCCAGCCACCGGCAGCCCCAGGCTGCCATGGGCTGCCTCTTTAGGGCCTGGGAGTCTGGAGACACTTGGCAGTGAAAGTGTTGGTTTGGGTATTTCTCAGCCTGTTTTGCCTACTCCTGGGGCTAAGGCTACAGTTTAATTTATCTAAAGAGTCTGAGGCAGGGTTGCTAATGAAAATTTAAAAACATTATACCCCATGAGAGACCCCTCACGGTACATTTTGTTGACAAAGGCCAGCTCATCGGCTGGAGTTAATCAGTTCAGCATCAGTTTAGCGTCAGTGAGGCTTTGTTGATCTGCACACGCAGAAGATTTGGCCTCAGCATCCAGTCCATATTATTTTACAGCAGATAATGACCGCAGCATGCCATGCTTGCTTTTCCTGCCCTTCACTGAAGCTGCAATGTTGCTGACCTGAAAACATTTTCCCACTATTAAACTTTCAATCAGGACATAAGTCCTTTTTAAGATTCTGAATGCCACACGATGCTTTCTCCTTGTGTGGGAACAGCTCTGCTGTGCTAAGAGGAGGTGTGATCTTGACTTTATGGGGTAGGATTCCTTGTGGCACTGACTCATACGCTGTAGGTTTGTGCTCATTTTCACATCTTCCTCCTGATCCTGTTTTAGGCTGTGTTTCCATTACTCCTCCACCCTGGGGGAGGAATCCTCAGCCAACACAGTTCTAACCCGGAAACCACAGAGGATGAAAAGACCTTTCATAGCAGTAATGATGCCATGTTCCTCTCCTCTGCAGCTGCATTTCGAAAACAATAGACCAGGAGGCACAGTCACCACCCACAAGCAGACTTGCAGCTCTGCAGCTGTCGGGGACTGGTGCAAATGGGCCTAATGCAGATGCCAGAGAACGTACTTCCTATTGACACCAGGGAACAAGAACCGAAACTATAACCTAATCTAGGGTGAGAACAATGTTTATTTTTGCATATTTAACAAGGATAGGCTCGGGTCATGAGCTGAGAATTAGCTTTGCCAACACCCTAAAATCTTCACATGTTTGTAATCAGCTGTTTGGGTCAATCTATTGTAAAGACTATGTAATGTCTGTAAAATAAGGTGGTTGATGCACTTCCACTTCGTTGCACCACCTCAGTAGATAGCCATGCCTATGCACATGTTCCAGCTCCAGTGTCCATGAAAGATTCTCCATAAAATAGATAGGAAGACACACAGGAGCACATCCAGTAGTTTGGTGAGTCTGTTGGTTAACATAAAGTGTAGAAGAACAGGTTGAAGGCCATGCACTGATGACCTCATTTTACTACAGTGGCCAGGTTTAGCTATGCAATTCTGGGCTGAAGTGCTCCTTGACTCTTGCTTTTCCAGCATGGATAGCACTTTTGAACTGGCAAAGTGTAGGTGATTGACATCAGACAGAGGGCCTGATTTCATCAAAGCTGTGGCGTGCCACTTGCTGGAAAATCTATTCCAATAAGTGCCATCCAGTCTTATTAAATGTGGCATGGAAAGGTAAACTAAGTTCCTGCCAAGGAACTGCCACTCTGGACTTGTTTGCTCTCTGCTCGTACAGGCAGGACTGTTGTTAGTCATCGATGGGAAAAGGTCAGTGGGACTAGGAAGGGTCTGGCTGCATCTGGTTTTAACTTCTGAAAGACACTGCCACATAGCAGCAGTGTGACCCTGTAAGCTTAGTATGTAAAAATCCACCTCTTCCTTCTCTTGAACAGGCTCAAGAGCCTGAATTGGAGGTAAACTATGACTTAAAGCTGGATGGTATTTCACATGCACTTTCTGTGCCAGTGCCTACATGAGTGGTAGGGTGGTAGAGAATCAAGTTCAGTGTCCCTGTGAGACACTGAAATGTCTATGGGAAGTCTTTCTGAGCTTCCACAGAGACTGTATTTCAAACCTGGTGCTAATTGTTTTCTTCTTGACCTGCTGTGAGTTCACTTCCATAGCTGCCTGGGGCTTGATAATCTTCTCCAGATCACAGTGCCCTGCTTGGATTTCTGTCACTGCTTCTGTATGACCTGTCTTCTGCCGTCCAGAAACCTGCAGGGTCACCCAAGGTGCCTGTGAGCTGGAAACACAGAATCATAGAATGGTTTAGGTTGGAAGGGACCTTGAAGATCATCGAGTTCCAACCCCCCTGCCATGGACAGGGACACCTCCCACCAGACCAGGTTGCTCACAGCCCCATCCAGCCTGGCTTTAAACACCTCCAGGGATGGGGCCTCCACAACTTCTCTGGGCAACCTGTTCCAGTGCCTCACCACCCTCAAAGTGAAAAATTTCTTCCTAATATTTAATCTAAATCTACCTTCTTCCAGTTTAAATCCATTCCCCCTTGTCCTATTACTACATGGCCTAGTAAAACGTCCTTCCCCAGCTATGGAAATGGAAATAGGTTATTTCTTCTGAGTCTAGTGGGCCCCTAAAACAAGGACCTCATTTCATATAGCATTTGGCACACCAGAATGTGTTTCTCTTCTCCAACATGCGAGGTACGGAAGAGCTATTTTCTCCCTGGCATGGAAAGGAAACAGGAGAACTGAGACACCAACACCCACGTTGATGAAGGTATTTAAGCACTCACTGGGATCTGCACATCATGGCCAAGTAGTTTGTTGATAGTCACACGCAGTCTGGGACAGCAGGTGCCTAAACCCCGTGTTTCCAAAGTCCTAAGGTACAGCCCTGATTGCAGGATCGGGTTTCTCGAAAGCTCCTTGCAGGACCAATCCTAGGAAAGGGCTGATGCTGTGGGTGCCAGTTCCTCTGTTTATTTCCATGGTGCCCCATCCTTGCAGACACTTTTCCACCCCATGCCGTGCAGGCGTCTCGGCAGAGGTTGCTCTCAGCACCCAGCTCTACTTGTCCCTCGCGGGTGCTGCGGAGGAACCACCTGTTGCTCTAAATCTGGCAGCATTTCCTCGTCTCCCCTGCACCCCCGTTTCAACTCCTGTAACTACATCTGTGACCTGTTCTCTCCTGCTATGTAGAAACTTGGGCAGTCACATGGGGACATATGGGGTCACTTGCACTCCCCTGACCCTGTAAATGTAGAAGGGTCAGTTTATTTCCAGAAAGTATGGTTTACATATGGTTTTCCTTTCATTATTTTAGATGTCAGCTAGAAGGGCTCAGCTTGCTCCCTTCAGCAACAGCAAGTAAATACCCGACCTGTTTAGAAAAACTTAACACTAGAGACCTGGAGAAATCTTTGGATGCAAGATGCATGCTGAACTGTGTGTGACCCTCTGAAGAGAAACATTAGCTTAAAATATTAGTAAATGTTTTTTAGCGGAGATAAAAGAATATTAGAGAAAATATACAAGGCTTGAGGTCAAAGGTCCCCGTGCAGTCCATTTCCCATTGAAATCAAATGGCCAACATGAACAGGTCAGCAGAAGTTTGCTTGAATTCAGATTGAGGAAAACAAGGAAAGCTCTTTGCTCACTCCACACAGTGCTGTTATCAAGAGGAGATCATCATAACAGACTGAGGCTAGGATTTTCAAAAGCAGTTAATTGGTTTGCTTGCCTCGCTTGAAGCATGCCGAGCGGAGCTGCTTTTGGGAAGGTGTGGGAAATGGCAGAGCACGAAGAAGCCCCATGCCAGTCCTGGGAGACTTAACCAACGCCCTTAGGCTGCTTTGAGGCATTTGACCCATGTACTGTCAGATCAAACTCCAGGGGATAAATTAGAGAATTTTGACTTGGACAAGCGTAGATGAAGCATACGCTGTTGAGTCTCCTGGGTTGCCAGCTTGGGCATCTCTGTGCTGTGTCCCCTTTAGTGCCGAGGCAGGCATGCAGAGACCAAAGAATGAAGATGCTTCATGTTAGCGTTAAGATTTCAGCTTACCAAAACAGGTGGTGAGTGCAGGGACCTAGGGAGCCATGCTTAGAAGAGAAGGTTGGGGGACTCCCGCAGTTCACAAATGCTACTTGGGAACCGGATAGTCAAGTACTGCCAGTTCCTAGGATCAGCTTAAAGTTAATAGAGTGATGGCAGGTGCCCAAACATCCTTGCAATCCTAGATTTGCAGGCAGTTTTCATCACAAAACAGACAAAATAAAATAGTTTTTAAAAACAACACACCCTGCAGGTCTCTGTCCTTGCCACTGGGTATACAAAATTTAAACTACAAAAAAAAAAAAAAAAACGAACAACAAACCCCCTCCCAAAAAAAACGTAACAAGAAAAGGGAAAGGATTCATATACATAATGTAATTGGAGAACCTTGAAAGTAGCAAGAATGTGTGAGACTTTGATGCATTTTTATCCTTTTAAAATAAAACAGATGCTGAGAGGAGGTTGTAAGAAGGCGTCTCAGAAAGGCTGGTGCAAAAACATTGAAAGAACTGAAAAACATGATTTTTTCAAGGGAACAAGCAAGGACCTGGTCCTACAGACCTTGGATGTGGAAATGCATGTTATGGAAATGCCATATTTTGGCATGATCTGAAATTACAGTCTTGGGAATTAAATGAATGCATGGAGTGCTCCATACATCATTACTCTGAATTTGAAAAAAAGTTTCAGATGAACTCAAAGGGATGATTTTCATATCTTCAGGCTTACTTGGGAGATTGCCTCCAAGCAGAAGAGCCCTTGCTTAAGTAAAAGCATTACTAGTCCATGGGCATGATACACCTGCAAACCCTGCAAGTGTTTGTGTCCTTTTCATAAGGCCCGCTCTCCCGTTGGGTCCATAACTCCATATTCAATGCATCCTTGATTTCTATGGAAAGCAGTGTACAAAAACACATTGCAGGAAGAGAAGGTGTGAGGTAACTGCAGCCCTATTATTTCTGAAAGGCTTTTCTTAACACTGGTAGTCTTTAAAAGAGCAGTTAGGTTTCTTTTGGTGGGGGGTGGTGGTGGTGGAGCGCAGGAGGGGGTAACCTCAGTCAAAATCAGACCCATATTAATTTTATAAATCTTTGCAGTCCCAGCTGATTACCAGTCCATTTAAGATCATCATTATATTCATTTAATTGCACTGTTTCTATAGGTGTGTTTACTTCCTAAAAAGCAAGTAGCTGCAGTGGGATTGTGCAACAGCAGTGTTTGGCAATTCACAAAGGACAGCATTTTTCAGGCTTTAGTGGGTTCATTCGCAATGCCCTTGTGGGGTTGGTATCATCCTTATTCTAATGATGTGGTGATGGAGACTTAAAAGAAATAATATTTTACCCACAATCACTCAGCACATCCCGTCCTTTCTCACTGAGGATGCTATGTAACTCTGCTGCTGATACACACTGGCAAACTAACTCTCATGTCCACCATTAGTGATAACAAAGAGTAAAGTATGAAGAAGTAAGGCAAGAAATGATGAACAGATGTCCCCTGTAAAGAAGGGACTTGTTTTCCCATGTGTGCGCATTCAATTTGTCCCTCCCACTTTCCCCCATCAAATGCACTTGCATGGGTGCCATGGGAGTCCCACCCGTGCGACAGGCAGGGAGATCAAGGTCTGGCTCCACAGGGATGCTTTTTACCGTCCTGAAAGCATAACTTAATCCCGCGAGTGGATAAAAAGCAAAGCAGTGAGGATAACGTACTCTTGAGTTTCTGGCGCCTTTGACTCCATCCCTGTCTTGGACAAACTTCCTCTCATCTCCGAGGAGTTAACTGAGTACAGATCTTAGCATTTTCCTCCCTGGAGTTTATTATGAATTTATTAAAAAAAAAAATCTAATCCCTTCAGCTATGAAAATTACCCTCATTTGTCTATAAATAGGCTTAACCTCTTAAACTGTGTCAGATGCTGCTGATTCACCAATCTGATCTAGATCTTCAGATGTTCTCTGCTCCTCCAGCTCTGGGGCAAATGACTCATGCTGTTTGCAAGTGCCATATCCCACTGAGCCTGGCAGTTCCACGATTCTGCTAGCCTTGTGTCTGCAGATTTCTACTCAAACCTGGGCAAGGGATTTTCTCCTGATCAAGCTGAGCTCCCCAACATCCTGCAGTTACAAAGCGGTATGTTGTATTTACATGAAAATCCATGTATTTGCATTAGTCCAGCCACAGATCAGCAGAGCAAAAATGTATTCTAAAATCAAAGAAATATGATAAAGGCAAAACCCAAGTAATCCGTGTAATTATTTCCCCAGCTGCGTTTTCCTTCCCTGGTGACAGTCCTTGGAAGTTCGGTCTGCGCTACCCATCACCTTATCTTTGAAATTGCTTTGGAAATATGAAAGGGAAATGCCAAAGTATTTTCAGTCAACCTAAATGGCTTTTATAGTTTGTTCCTGGAAATCAGAGAGCCCTGAGCTGTCTGCATGCTCTTTCCTCACTCTATAAAGCATTTGTTTTTAAAAGCGGAAGGGATCCACTTTCCCAGTTGTGTGCCCGTTCCTAGAGTTGTCTGAAACCTTCTGCTACCTTTCCTGGGGAAGGGAACAATCTAGATGTTGAAAGCCAGTGAAAAAAACTCTTCTAGGTGTGTTTTAGGGTAATGATGCCCTTCTGGCTATGGGGCACTTGGGGACAGAAGAGGTTGGTGTTACACAGTTAATGCCCATCCTCCACGTGTTGCCTGAGTTTCCAGAAAGACCTAGGCCTTGGCACCTGTTTGTGTGCTGATCTGTGGGATGTGCTGTGGACCAGGGAGCTACAGGGAAGAGCTGATTTTTTTTTTTTTTTGAGGTGTACTTCAGATACTGAGGTTATAGCATAAGGTGTTGCTCTTGCCTAATGAATGAGCTGGATGCCTTGAAACTCCAGCTGATGATGCTCTGAGGGTCAACTGTGTCCTCTTCTCTGTATCTCTCATAAGCTCTTCGGAGTACGGACTGTGTATTTTATGCTGCCATCACAAATAGCAGACTCGGCTTGAAATCTGTGACTGACTGCATGTCACGTTTCATGCCATTAAAAACATAAGCTCAAGCTTGGAAGGGCAAACATGCTTTTGGCTTCTCTGCCATTTGTACTTCAGTCTGCAGGCACTTCTTTCACTGCGTGCTGCTGTTTTTCTCTTGAGAAAATTTCCAGAGCCCCCTATGCCTGGAGAAGAAACAGGCTCTATTTACTGACATTTGTTCCAAGTTATAATGAGCAGAAAGACAACTCTTATAGGCTCTAAACAGGATCTCTCATCTAGAAGCCTTCAGGGCTTCAGCCACCACCTCCGAAGCCCAAAGACTGCCTTCTTTTAAAAAGGTCTGAATTATCCATTAAATATCACAGTGTCTTGAAGAATGTGCATAGGACGTCTCTGCTTTCCTCCTTGGTCACAGCTTGAGCTGGCGCCCAGTTAAGCTGCTGGGAGTCTTCTCCTTAGGCTGCATGGCTTGCACAAGCATGGGGTGGTTCACACCATGCGCAGGGAGAATTTGGGATCCCGCTAATGGCTAATTCAGGTGCAAGCTCCACTGCAAGGGAGATTCAAGGCTGAAGCATGGCCTGAAGCATATGGAGGCACCATTGACACAGCCTGGGTGACAACTCTGGTGACGAGTTTCCATGCTTTTGCACAGGATGAACCCTGGGTCAACACCTTGCCATCGGCTTCCTATCTGGGAACCCCAAGTGCATGGCAGGGGAGTCTCCTCCAAAGGCTCAGCCCTTCGCCTGTCTCAAAGGGATGCTGTCCTGCCAGGTGGCAGCGGGCAATAGCCGTGCACGCCCTGACCCCCTGGGCTGGCTTCCCATGTCACACTTGCTAACAGTCCTCATGCCAGAGGCGAAGTTTTCTTGACAGGGGCCATATTCTGCAGTGCTCAGGCTGTCTCTAAGAGTAAGAGCCGTACCCAGGGAACAGATAAACAGAACAATGTTTGAGCCTCTGGTACTCTTTAATGTCATTTTCAGGGAAATATATGTGTCATAACAACATAAAGCAGGCATAGTTCCCTTGCTTTCGATCTGCCTGGTGCCAGGGTCCACGTCATTTCAGCATCAAAACAGATCCAGCAATTTCGTGGTAATTTTGGTCTCCCAAGAGCTGCCTCTTTTGCCCCTTTGGTTTGTACTTGTCTGTTGTCTTACAGCAGCCTTCCTCATCCCTGTCAGGGAATGTCACGTACTGTTATGGTTAACATCTAATTTTCACTGGAAGCCCTCGGGAATTGGGCCCTTATCTCCACATACCATGCACATCAAAACGGTTTAATCAACCCTATTAATTCCAGGGCTTGCTGCTGATCTGGATAAAATACTGCACTTTCCCAGCACTGAAGCTTTGTAGCCAAGTTTCACGTTGCAGCACCCTCCATGCAGTTTGCTCTCTGCTCCTCTGGACACGTTCCCCTGCAGTCCCCCAGCTCCCACAGAGAGGTGTCAGGGCTCTGCTCTAAGGCTCAGATTGGTTTTGGCTGATTTTCCAGACTGGGAGCATCTCATCAGCTTGAAAATTTGGACTTGAGAGTCCTTGGTGTCACTTACTTGTGCTCTGGGCAGTCATTGCCACCTCCAAACATGGGTGCAGGGCACCTGCAGAGCACATCTGCCCAGTTGTTTGGCCTGAGAAGGTGTCCGAGAGCAGGAAGAAACCTCAGGGATGCACCAAGACCAGCACAAAACTCAGGGGATGTCATTACAGCTGTGGCACTGGGGGACCTGAGGAAGCCTTTGCCCTTGTCCCAGCATGCCTGCTTTAGGGAGGGGTGGTAGGACACGGCTTATTCATCAGAAAACACACCTGACCGAGAAACAAACTTCAGAAGACCAGACATGGGAGGATTAGATATAGGAGGATGGTTTATAGAGATCTTCCTGACCAGATGAAGAAGTGGACCAGATTCTGCCACTTTTTTCCACCTGCAGCAGTATTTTACCCCACGGCTCACCCCAAGCCTAAAGCCAAATGTCTCCAACAGCTGTGGGGATGCCTCGTGTTTAAAGCAGCCACGAGGCATCCACCTAACGGCCCGGGGCTGTCCGAGACGTGCTGCTCCTTGCTTTTCTCAGAAAGAGTTCTTGCAACATGAAAGAAGTGCAGGCAAACAAAGAGCCCCAGGGAGAGAAGTGACAAGCGGCAGCTGGAGCCGGCGGGTGACTTGCCGAGTGACAGAGCAGTTGGGCTCCTCGCTACTCTGCTACTATTTTGGAAACTTCAATAAACAGAAGAGGCCAGATCAATCTCTCAGTGCTCCAGCACAAACCCTGAGGAGCCCTGTTGACTTTGGTGGCAACGGCAGCTTGAGACAGCAGTTTCTCCATATGCGCTGCGCTTCGTTTGGACCCCGGGCAAATGCATCAGAAATAGCCACGGAAAACATTATTAGCAGTCCACTAATTAGCAGGTCTCAGCTCCTTTGCTGGTGTAAGCTTGCACCAAGGAATTCATGCTCATTTGTGCCATGGAGAATATGACTGTTTAACTTCTGTGTGGGAGCTTTCAAGCAACTGGAAAAAAAGTATGGATGTTTATATTTTTAAAAAGGGATTGTTTTTGCTGCTGTCAATTATTAATGGCTCTCAGGTCAGGCTAAGGAACAATGCCAGGGATAAATTACCCTGTACGCTATTCATATATGCTCTCCCCAATTGTTTCCTTCTCGACTAGAGGATTCACCTCGCAGTGAACTCCTTGGCGTTTGGAAAAAAGGACTGACAAAGCGATGAACTCGGAGTGCCCGTTTATTTATGCATTGACATCTTTCCTACTTTTTCAGGTGTGTTTAATCAAAAAGAAGCAGGAAATGCATTATAATTATAAACATATTACTGCACAAGAAAAAGGCTGCCCTTGGAAAGGGTTGTATTGTTTGATAAACGGTTACAGTGAAAAAAACACAGGCTTAACCTCCGAAGCTTTTTGCTAAGATCAAAGCAAAGCTGCCTGCCACCACAGGCTGCCTGTGCTGCAGGATCCAGCTCTGAGTTTGCAGCAAGGGAAGTGGAAGAAAGTTAAAAAGAAAAGGCAAGTTAAAAAGAAAACGCAATCTCCTCCCTTCCTCTTTTTTTTTTTCCTGAAACTTTTCCCCTAGTATAAAAAATGACTCAACCATTAAATATTTGCTGTTAAAATTAATAGAATTAGTGATGAACCCATCTGAGAACACAATAATTAGGGCCTGGTCCAAAGCCCCTTGCTGAAGCCCATGGAGAGACTTATTGTTTTCAATGGGATCTGACTTGGGATCCTGCTGAGCCAAATCGAAGATGGAGTTATGGCATAACCCTGGCAGATCCTGGATCTCCTGCAGTCTTTCCATGTGCCCTTGTCCAAACTTGCAAGCATTCCTTAATCCCGAGCATAGCCGAACCCGAGTCAGTAATCTGCTGCTGCTGCGAAAACCCAAACCCCTTCTGGGCTGGGAGACCAGCAGTGCTGTAGGTAAGATGCAGAAGGGGTTTATTGCCCTTCTCAGCACTGTGAGGCTGAGCCGTGGCCATGCACTTAAATAAATAAAAAATATGGTCAAACTGGAAATTCTCCAGAGGAAAGCAACAAAAATGATCAGAGGTCTAGAAAACATGACTTATGAGGAAAGATTGAAAGGGCTGGGTTTGTTTAGTCTACAGAATTTGAAACATGCTAATAAACTTTAAAGATACATAAAAAAAATAATATCAACAAGGGTAATCGATTGTCCTTTATCTCTGTGGGGATAGCAGAAGGTACAGCAAAGAAGATTTAGGATAGATAGTATTATAAGCTGTGAAGTTAATAACGCACTCAAGTGTGTTACTTAGGGAGGGAGCAAAGTGTCTCTCATGGGAGAATTTCAATGCGTTGGACAAGAACCTGCTGTGAGGGACTGGGTAACTCACTGTCCCACGGAGCAGGCTGCTTTCAGCCATGTGGTCCTCTGGTTTTCATGATCTGGTGACTGTCTTGGGACACCTATGAATGAGACCTTGGAGGTGATGAGCCTTCACAGCCCTCTCTGATTTGAAAAAAAGCAGCAGGTGTTCACCCCTTTCAAAAGCTGACCCCCAAACCAACGACCGTTCCTAAACCCCCTTGTTTCCATGGCTTCCATGCTTATTAAATAAAGAGCAACGAATTCCTACCTCTGCATGGGATTGTGATTGTATTTGTGAAGTACCTTGCTGCTCTCCCACGGGGTATTACCATGTAAGCGAGCGCTTAAATGCTCGAATACTAGGATGATGAGACCTCTGGAAAAACATGTGGTGACTCAGAAAGTGTTCTGGGTAGCGGTGGCCTTGTAGATCCTGCTCAGGAAAGTCCCCTCCTGACACTGGAGAAAGTGGTGCCTTGGTTGACCCTTGCTAGAAGTGCTTTTACCCATAGTGCCACTGGGTATGACAACTGCAAAGCACTCGGGATGGTACCAGGTATAGCTCTAGGTCCGCCAGGTGGTGGCCAGCACCTGATTGGAAAGGCAGCATCCCTTCTCCCCATAGTGTCTTCCCTGGGGCTGTGTATCCCCTGCTCTGAAGTTGCATGTGCTGCTACCTCCCTGTGACGGAGTGACTCTTCTGGCCCTTGTCTGCCTCGGGAAGGCTCAGCACTTTTCTCTGGTTTCAACCCTTTTTTGCAAAGGGCCCCAGAAGCTTTGGTCAGAGTTTTCGTCAAAGCCAATTGACCACAAGACAGAAGTCTATCAGAAACCAGGCTTTGTATTTACTGCCCAGCAAACCCAAATTCCTTGAATTATGGGCATGAGGTGAGAAGGCTGTGAAGGGAAGGAGCACAGGGTTGCAGCCAGAGCGGAGCTGGCCATAGCCCTTGGCAACTCCAAGGACTTGGGGGTGACGTGAGGGCTCCCTGAGGGCCAGGGGAAGGATGCTGTGCTCAACGCTGCTGCAAACAAGCCTCTTTGCGCTCCCCTTTTCCTGCCCAGCTACAGCTGTGCGAGGTACTATTTGGTCCCCGCGTGAATGCTGAGGAAATCACTAGTTATATGATACGGGAATTAAGAAAATCTGTTTGCTTCCAAGTGTAAACCAATGACTGTGGCAATGGTTTGCAAACACGGGGTTATGGCCCCAAGTCAGCTTTTTTTCCTCGGTTCTGGGTACAGTCACGAGCCTGGCATGAATCCATGTCAGCTAAAATGCATGGCAGCAACTGGCGTCTCCCAGAGTCTTGGAGCTGAGTGGGGTCACAACAGGAAGGAGTTTGGGAAGGCGGCACTGCGGGGTTAGGAATAAACATCTCCCCGGGGCAGACTTTCCATAATTGGCCATGACAAAGCTTCTTTCTCCAGAGAGCTGGAGCTGGCCCGTGAGGAAGCAGAATGAATCACTGCTCCGGTCCAATTTGGCAAGTGGTGTGATTTAGCCCTGCTTTGCACAGGGAGGAGAAGATGATATAGACTGAAAGACAGAGGAGAAATGTAGCCAAAGGCTTCTGAGCTGGGAGATGAGTTTGGGTTCCCACTCATTTTTTGCAGGTTTACTCAGATCCTTAGAAGGAAACCCTGGCAAAAACCGCTGGTACAAAACCAATTCCCTTTATCAACAATGCAGAGGGAACAATGGGGACTCCTGAACACAAAGCTCATACAAACCGTTTTATTTCACATTGTTAAAACAGCAGTGGATATGCAATTCTTCTTTCCAGCCCTCCGCTTTGTTAACTATTTCTGTCGCCTGTCTGCTCCCAGATACAGAATTATGGGAGGGAATCTTAGTGGTTGGAATTGGTGTCCTGCAACGTGGTGGTGACCACATGGCTGTGCAGCCTTCTGTGAAGAGCAGAGCTGAGCGTGATTTCCTCATGCCACCCTGTACCTGCAGAAAAGTCCCACTTTCTTTCAGCTCTGAGGAAAAGAGGTGTTGTTTCTGCCATCCTTTCTCTGGATGGTGGTCATCAGTGCTATCTTTAAAGCTCCTTGCTAGCTCAGCAATCTTACCAAGCCTGGTGACCTGACACCAGTTCACAGCCTGTTCAGTATCTGATGATTAATCCCCTCCCTTTAAAAATATGCACTTAGTGGCAGAGCCCCACAAAAATATTGGTGGAGCCAGAGCTGCTTTGCCAAGTGGCAGACTTAGACTTGCTCTTCTTGGAAAGCTGGTTTCCTGTCACTGCCTTTCTCTCATTGCTGTTTTCCAGTGGTTTGGAGAGAGGAGAAAGGGAAAAAAAAGTTGTTCCTCCCAAATACCTCTTCTCTTTTACATCCCTTTTCCTCCATGTGTCCCCTCTGCTATTCCAGATTTCAGAATTCTATCAGCCAAAGGGATTCCTAACCAACCCCACTGCTATCGCTGATGCAAAAGGAGGAGCAAAGTCCCTGGAAAACAAGATCCCTCGAAAAAGAAGACATAGGCAACCTTGATTCCCATTCCCCCTTCTGCTCCTTTGGAGAGCAGACAGATGGAACAAAAATCTTCCCTGCACTGTGAAAGAGAGGTAGCTCAGAGAAGTCAAATCTGCACCTTGTTGTAATGTGAGAGTTCAGATCGAAGCATCAGCCCTTTGCTAATTTCCAATTTGATCGTAGGAACATTAACATTTTATTTCTTATGACTACCGTAGCTAATGCAGGCAGCTGCTGCTGAGATGGTTACAAGACTAGAGCTTGGGGCTTCCTGTTTCAAATGCTCCCACCACTTGAAATGGAAAGCTTGGTCAGCACCAAGTAGCAAAGGATCATGGCACACCGCTGAGTTTGCATGCTAACACAAATCCAGGTTACCCACATCTTATTTTCCCTGGAGATACCAGCATCCCTATTCACCTTTCACTTCAAAGTCTGTACAAGGCCAAATCCTGCACCAGGTTCTTACCCAGTATTTTTTTCCCCTTTTTCTGCTGAGACTCTGGGTTGGGCCTCCAGGCTGGACTTAGCAGCACTACACGCAATACTGGTCAGGTGAATAAGGCATGAGCACAAAGCTCATGACCTTTCCGGCAGAGCGCTTGGGTAATGACTAACGCTGCTGGTGCCTTCAAGGTCAGGACTGTGTGGGATCCCATGAGGATTCCCCATGTGCTCTCTGCAGAGCAAGGTGGGTCCTTTCGGGGAAGGAAGGCACAAAACGTCCTGGGAAGTACTAAAGGTCGTTTAGAGAAGGTTAGAACAGGGGACACACTGGAGTGTAAGGCACCCATGGTCAAAGAGTTTGTGTGGCAGTTTTCCCTTTGGTGTCCACGTGTTGGTCTCTGGGTCGTAGCAGTCCAAGGAATCCAAGTCCTCGATGACATTGTCTGCGGTGAGACATCGTCCTCCTGTGACGTACAGCTTGTTCTTGATGACAGTGGCCCCGTGATGCATTCGTCTGTCCTTCATGTCTGCACATTTAACAAACTTGTTGCCTTTTGTATCATAAGCAATTATTCTCCGGGTGTACCCTAAATGTGAAGCCAGAGGTGGAAGAGACAGATGGGAATTAGAGTTTATGGCCAGCGGAAGGAATAATAATAATATATTTCCTGCTAGTCTTCAATAAAACCTATTATAGAGGTACATAATTTGGCAGAATTAAGATATCTCAGCTGGGAAGTGATGATGTGTCACAAGAATGCCTATCTGTCTATCTTTTCTTCCTGTTTGTCCTCATCCTGTCTCATACCACCTCGGCAGCCAAGGCTCAGTGAGCACCATAAACCCTGTCACATCAGGCAAACAACCTGTCAAACACAGCTGGAGCTTGCAGTTTTCTGTATGCACCTTCAAAGTCCTCAAGTGTTTCTTTTCACCTGACAGACTCCTAGAGTTTCACTCAGAAATACAGAAGCCAATGGCACGTGGGGAGGGAGTAACAATGCCTTGTTGGTTTGGAGTCATAGCTGTCTACTGAATGGAAATGGGTACTCAGCAGCCCCGTGTCACCAATGCTCGCTCCACTTCCAAAGCCCTCGGTGCTGCGTCTGTGCTGGCCACCATGCCAGCGACCCAATGGACAGCTCTTCCACTGAGGGGTGATGTAACCTCGCATCTGCTGAGAGGTAAGGGCTGGTACCACGGCCATTGCTCTGGAGCAATGCAGGTGTGGGAGCTTGGTAACCAGCAGTAGCTTCCCCATGTATCCCTGTAGATAATCAAGAGCGGCCGTGGCAAAAAAACTGCTTTGGGCCATGTTTGCAGGCCTTGAAGCCCCTTTCCCTAACAAAAATCAAGGCCCATCTTGTTTAGGCCAACCCACTCCCCTTTGTTATGATGTGACCAGTCATGCAAAGAGGACCTGAAATGTGATGAAAGCTGTTAAGAGAAAATGTTATTTTTGTGGGTTTTACTGTCGTTGATAAACTAAGAGTGTTTGGCTAATGTTTTGGCATGGAAGCTGGTAAATAAAACCTGACCATGGTGAATCTCTCTGCTTTCAAGCAAAATGAAAGATGTTTAAAGTTAACATAAATTTCTGTGGTTTTTGTTAGATAAATAAAAAAATAAATTGAGAACTTAGGCTGATCAGCAGCAGACTTGGGTCAATACAGGCCCTTCAGATTAATGCATTTGAAAATAAGACAGTTGAAAGTACTATATTTTGGGCACTGTGGTCTGAGGTCAGGGTTATCTGCCACACAGCAGACTGATAGTCTTGGACCTTTTGACTCAGCTCTCCCCTACTCTCACTGCAAAGGGTAGCAGTGGCCTCCTGCTGAGAGATAACGCCACATTTGAGTCCTGTGTCATTTGGGTTCAGTCCTCTGCTCTGCTAAAGCTTCCCTATGTCTCATTTTCTCTTAAAGGATCTAACACATGCTTCCTTGTGCCAGCCTGTGGTCAGGGTAGCTGCATTAAGGACTGTAGAGCACCAAACTACCAATGAGACATGATTCATCAAAGTGCCATGGGCAGAGCCTGGTCCTCAGGTTGAAAAAGACACTGAGAAGTTTCCCCTCTCAGGGTTTTTCACGCCACTCTCAGGACATTTCACAGTTACCCCCAGGAGGCAGCTACAGGACTGTTTGACCCCTCATATCCCTGCAGCCCACCCATCCCAACAAGACGTCCACGGCCTTGTGTTAACCGCACTCTCCACCCTTCCAAGAAGAGCAGTCAGGGAGGGTCAGGCTGTGAGTCAGCAGGGGAGGAGCAGGACCCCCATGCCCTTGGCTTCCTCCCTCCTTCTGCAGAGCAGTAACTTGCATTGGCTTTTCCCCAGTTTCCCCCCACCCAAGCCCTGCTACTTGGAGTAAGAAGGTGCCTCGTGGAGAAATTGTCCCCACTTCCATGGCCATGAGACCCCATGAGAGAAGTGTATGGAGGGTGGACACACTCCTCCTTTCCTTCCCAAGCTCCACGTCCTTTTTGAGGGAGCACCCCATGCAGGAAGCCTGTGAAATCCCGCAGGAGCTGGGCAAGGGAAGGCAGGAGGGAAGGTGAAAGAGAGCCCTTACCTCCTACGATGATAATCTGGTCCCCAATCAAGACAGCTGGTGCACAGACATTCTTCACCACTCTGGTCTCCATCCGAAACCACGTATTCCTGGAGACATGGTAAACCTGACAAATAAAGATACACACACAGCTGTTTATGTTGCGTTTTAACTGGAAATTGTAATTGCAGAGGAACTTATGGTTTTTATTTTGTCCTAATTAATACAATCCTCTGGCTTGAACTGCTGGAAATCAGAATTTACTCACTTTTTTTCCTAATAAGTCCCTTTGGAAAGCATTCTGGTTCTCCAGGCTCGTCTGCTCAGGAGATGCTAGCACATGCACTAAGGCAGAGTGTATCTGCCATATGCAAGCTGCTCAGCTGTAAATCTTTGTATGGCCATTAAATCATTGTAACTCCTGGATAATGCTCTCCTGAAGTGCAAGCCGTTTCATTTAATTTTCCAGTTATTCTGTGTATTCCTGCCTTAGCCTTAGCAATTTCCTGGGCAAACAAACCTCAACTTCACCCAGCTCTGCTGGCAGCCACCGTGTTTGCCCAGCTGCTATATTTGTGCTGGTGGCTGGTATGCACTCAGATTGGCAAAGGGACTTGTTGATGGGCCTTAGAGTGGTATCTAAGTCATCAATTTATGTGAGAAAAAGAGCTGTTGCCAGATGATGATCATTCAGTCATCTGTATCTGGGTGACACAAACTTTTATGTCACGTCATCCTCTTCTTAATATAGCAAATATCTCCAGGACATCTCCCCACTAACTGATAAAAACATTTCCTTCCCCCTGATAATCAAGTAGCGTTATAACCATAGAGAAGTATTGCTCATGTGCTGGCTGTCATCTTAGTCTTTAATGATCCTTCTAAGTTAAAACACCTAAACCAGTGAAAAACACTCATGGGGAAAGTAACACTAAAATGTTGCTAAAGCATCAAATCAGATAAGAAAGGATTTCATATATTTTTTTCCTTCTAATAGAGTGTAACCGCTGAAAGCAGGCAGAGAGCCAGCAACATGTGGCAGGAGCCACATTTTTAACACAACTGTTTATACAAAATAACTGTCAGTTTAAGTCTTGGCCGTTTGATGAGTGAGAATCTAATCCTGCTAATGATCGCGAAGCTTTGCTTTTGCTGCGAGCGAGCAGGTGCACAGCTGAGACCCCAGCTTGGCCACCGAGTGGAAAACACTGATTTCAGTGAGACTGGCTACAGGCATGAAGCCAGGCAAGGGGGTTGGCCACTGCCTGCCATAGCATCACCTGCAGCAGCCTCGGCCCCAGTGCCCACCAGCAGCAGAGCTGACTGACCCCCAAAGAAGTACCTTGGGACTTGTGCCTGAAAAACACTCAAAGGCCCAAATGAAAGAGTTGCAATGTTCTTTGCAGACAAGACTGCCCTGAAGCCATGTGTCAACTCATCTTGCCTCTTGCTGCAACTCACAATAAAGTTTTTTTGGGGGGTTGGTTTCCTCAGGAGGGTGACGAACTGCCAAATACCTTAGATGAAACTGCCTACAACAAGCAGGACTGACCATTACCTGGATCAGCCGGACAGGGTTTTGCATAATGTCTTCTCCCCCAAAAAGGTAGATCCTCTGATCTTTGGCAGCAACAGCAGGGTGAAGGACAGCAACAGGCATCTTTGCCATGCTCTCACAGGTGTTGTAGACGCTATCGTACCTTTCCACAGAATTAAGGATTTCCTGGTTTTCACCAATTCCACCGAATGATAAAATATAATTTTTATATGCCAAGCTTCTGTGGGAGTAACGTGGAACTAACATGTGCTCAACCAACCTCCACTGATTGAGTTTGAGGGAGTAAATGTAAATATTATCACTGACCGGGCTCTTCTTATTGCTAACAGGCATCCCTCCAAGCACATAAATATTGCTGTGTAAGCTCACTGCAGAAGCTTTGTACAGGCGCATGGGAAGTTTGGCCAGGCTTAGCCATTGGTTCGTCTTGTCATCATAGAGCAGGACATCCCTTGTTGTCTGCTGGCTGTCCTTCCTGCCACCAATGATGATGAGGAACTCTTGGTTGGAGTACCTGCGAGGAACATGCAGCATAGGCTTGATGTCAGGTGCGTTGGTGCTGTACAAGGAAAACATATGTCTCCGGGCTGACTCAAGGATGCTCCTACAAGTGGGCGAGGACTGAACAAGGGAGTCATTGGCGATGAAGTGGAAGAGGAAAGTTGGATGGACGTACTGAAGCCGGACCTTCTTGAACAGCTCTTGGAGGTAGCGTTGTCTTGCCTGGAGGTCATGCCGGATCCAGACCATCAGTGTCTCAAAGACCTGCTCCTCCTCCCCGCAGAGATCATCGTCCCCAAGGTAATCAATAAGCTCCAAGGGACAAAGGTCCTTCAGGTCCTCAGAAGAGGCCACCTCAGGAAAGCATTTCAAAGCCATAGCCTTGGCTTTCTTATTCAGGCTTTGGCAGTTCAAGACTTTTGCCAGTCTGATCATGCTCAAACAGTTGTCAGGAGTCAGCTTGTCTTGGAGGTAGGCAGAGCAGGCCTCAAACAGCTTAGTGTACTGCAGCATGGAGGCCGTCTCCAACAGGCGTGGGACATTCTCAGCGGATATAAGAATCTCCCCTGTGTAAACGTAAAGGATAATCTGATCCAAAATCTCGGCGTCGATGCCCTTCAGGGTGACTTTAGCCTGATGACTCTCTCTGAAGTCGTTACAGAACATGGCCTTGAAGTATGGACTGCTGGAAGCCAGCACGTTTCGGTGGCAGGGGATTTCAAAGCCCCCAGAGCAGAGGGTAACATCAGTCAGCATCCCGCTCTGCCGCAGAGCATTCAGCTGCCTCAGCAGTTCGGAGGAGAAGTCCTGGTCTTTGAAGAGAAACTCCTCAGTGGATCCCATCTCCATAGCAAAATAGGAGAGAGATGAATTCTGAACTTGGCAGAAAAAACCAAATTCTTAGCAGCTTTTATTGAAATATCCAGCTCCAAGGGAACAAATCGGGACTTTGATGTTGATCTAAATATCTGTTTGCTGTTATGCATAAAAATGGAACATGGGTTAAGCACAGTGGGAAAATAATAAAGAAGCTAAAAGGTCGCTAAGACCCTTTAAAATTTTCATAAAGTTATCAGATAGGTTGCAGCTCTGAGGTCAGCACTGCCTGTGTCCCTGGCAAGAAGCAAAAGCACTGCAGTTATCTCACTGATTCGGGATGAAAGCTGGATGGCTGAAGCAATTGGTTTGTTCGTTTTAATCACATTGAATAAATGTGCTTAGACATTTATTCACTATTTTAAAGTATTAGCAGTTTAGTAGCTTGCGCCTCTTTCCCCTAGAGTTAGTCACTCCCAAAGAATGTAAATCTGGCAGAGCTGAACTCTGCAGCAGGGCAAACGAAACCGTAGAGACTGGGAATCTGCATTAAAACGGTTATTTTTTAACTCTGCTTAGCTGTGCTTTTTTTAATGTTAATCAGACACACAAGGACTAAATTAAGTGCCAGGCAGAACAAGATGATGAGTATCTATTGTCATGGCTAACTGCTCAACCTGCAGTGAAACGGTAGGGTAGAAACGTTTACCTTCTGTTGTCCTTCACTGCATGCACTTACTCTCTGTCGTTTATTCTCTGCTGAGATTTTCCATAGCTAGAGCCTGGATAAAAACCTATAAACCCACAGGATGTTTCTTTCAGTAGGTAAGTGATTCATAGAGGGTGATTTCTGGACGTGTTTATTCTGAAGTCACTTTTGCCGCTTTGGGGAGCGGTGCGCAGGAGCGGCGAGGCAGTGGGGCATTGTATACATTCCAGCGCTAAGAATAGGCACACACGGGCTTCTCGCTGTTATCACATGTGACGCCGCTGTTGCCTTTTGCAATGACCTGGCCACTACTGAGCATGCCCGAGTGGTGTTTTTCTGGCAAATGTTTACATATAATAAATAGACACAGAGAGGAAAGTTCACTTATAAAAGTCCTGGCCGTCCATTTGGAAACAGCGGCAGGACCCTGTCCTAAAGTGCCTGGGAACTCTAGAAGCCTGTAAACAGTCTGCAACGCTAGGTAATGCACTGCCACCGTACTTCCATGGAGAAGAAGGGAGAGAGAAGGGCTTCCAGGGACGCCGGTGGGATGGACCGTGTCTCCACCTTATGGAGAGATCCGGGGAGAGTCAGCCCGTTGCTGTCTGTTGGGAGATGCTGATGCACCAGGACCCCTGTGCCCAGGGCTGCCCCAAGGTGGGCAGGGAGAGCCCAGCTACCTCTGCCAAGCAGAGGTGAAGTGCAGTCTTGGAGCAGTTTATGATGCTGCTTGATACTTCATATGGAAAATATCAGGTTGTGGCTTTTTGTGTAAGGAACTTGGCTCTCTGGAACCCTTAGCAAAGAACTTCTCAAGCAGGTGGCTTGAGGAAGCTCAGTGTTATGGGTGGAAGGACTGGAGCGGGTTGCTGAAGTGAGTGCAGCAAGCTGGAAACCAGGGTCCCAGGGTGGCAGGTCCCAGGGTGGCACTTAGGTCCCCAGGGCAGACACCTCGATGGGGTCCCTGACTGCAGATAGTGCACATGAACAAGGTGTCCAAGCTCCTTTTGCAGCCAGTGAGGTCTAGTCAATACAACTGAGTCTGCTGAGCTATTCAGGTCACCAGTAAGTACCACCTATATTTGGGCAGGTGAAGAGTCCTCCAGACATTGCTAAGTCTCCACGGGCGCTCAGCTGCCTCAATCACATGTAGGTGTCCATATTTAACACTGCCATGTAGGTATCTGAGATGATGAGCCCAAATCCATACCCAGGGCTGGGATCAGTTGAGTGCCTTGTGCCAGCAGAGGATCCTCCACAACTCCAACTGGCTCCTGGCTGGGGTCTCCAGCAGGTCCAGTGTGATGTGTCCCAGCTCTGTGGCAATTTCCCAGGTATTTCAAGAAAAATGGCATTGGCTGCCCATGCCTGGGTGACTGGATTGGGCCCGTTCTGTGCTGAAATTCCTCCCTTTGTTCTGGGATGGGCTTGAACCCAGAATGTCATTTCTAAGCATCGCTACCACAGGGAAACACAAGGTTAAAGCATAACTCCTTCTCATATTTTCAAAGCCAAAGCTCACGGGTGAGTCATGTCTGCATCTAGTCACAGCGGGGCAGATGAGCAAAAATCGTTGGGAGCCACAGTGCCCTTAGGTCAACTCCCGTGCCGCACTGGTGTTTGCAGTCCTCCATATGTTCCTGCCCCCGCGTCCGTGGCCCAGCAGACCACAGGGATAAGGGCAGCCTGTTCCTCTAAAAACAGCAGCTTTGCATCACGGGTCGTGCCGTACGTGGCCTTTCCCAGAGGCTTTTCAATGCAGCATAACAACATGGTGAAAGGCCTGAAGACTAGACAAAACCCTGAAGGCCCAGACCCATGTTAAAGACAGAGTGAAGTCAGGCTGGTGTAGCTTTTTGGATGCTGTGGCATCTTCCCTTCCCGCACAATCCGTGCCTCTGTGTGTGCACACCATGCACGTGTGAACGGCCAGGCGAGGTGAGGGAGAGGAAGGGCAGGAGCCACTGGACTGGACTCCTGCAGATGAGTTACGGTGAGGGTAAACATGGCAACGTGCAGCCTTTCCTTGAGAAAAGAAACGACCCGGAGGATGATGTTGGGGCGCTGGGGAAATTGGGCCCTGCCCTCCCTACTCCCTGCCGCCGCTGTCTCACCAGCTGGCCATGATCTTGCTATAAATATTTAGAGTGGCATTAAAAACTCAAAGGAGAATTTCTCTCTCCTCGTCCAGAGAACATTAGCTACCCAAACAAAACGCCCTCTCGCTTTCTTTCTTGCTCTGTATGTATATGCTCTTGCTGCGGTCCGTTTTGATGATTGATTGAGCTTTATATCTCTGTTCTGGCTCTAACTCTTTGCTGCCTCTTTAATTCTGCCTTTTCCTGGCAGTGGCTGTGGATTTTTTTTTTAACCCTTAAAGAAACAAATGATGCTATCTGACATCACTAATGACACTATTTTATGGGGTCGGGGAAGGGTAGGTGGGATGTTCTTCTGCTTTAGATACTGATAAATGTGGCATTTATTTAGAAGATCTCAGGCTCGAGGGCTTTGCACGGTTATGCAAACTCCTGCTAACCCAGAGTACAGCGTGTGCTGTTTAAGTAGCTTATTGCTCTCGGGGGGGTTGCTGCTCCCTGCTGAGTCCCCGCACAGGTCCCTGCCAATTTGGGGCCAAGGCTCCCAAGCAACAAAGCTCCTGCTGCCTGCTTTACAACTCTCTCTTCTTTCTTTCCTAGAGATTATGGTTTCAGACACATCTCCAACCAAGTGGGTCCATCAGCACTGCTTAGTTAGCATTTCCTTTATAAATAAACTAAAAATCATTTTTTCATGGCATATCCTAGAACAGTATGTTTTATATGGCCCTTACTGCTGCAGCATCACCCCCGGTGAGAGGGAAGAGCTCTTTCTTCTGTGGGACAGTGTAACTTGTCTGAGAAAGTCTGTTTCTGAACAAGTTCTTGAGACAGGTTTCCTTGGTTGGCATGCTATTGACCAAACCAGGCCCGAGCGGTCTTTTTTGGGAGGACAGGATACTGTTCCCCCGTGATACCCCACAGGAGTGGGATATCGCACAGGTAACAGGCTGGTCTGAACACCACATGCAAGTGGGAAAGTGGGCTCATTCGCGAGGTTATGTGACCCAGCAGCACTGTGGGACGTGATGCTGCAGGTCCCCCCCAGCCCTTGAGGGAGGCTGGAGCCATTGGGGGCTGTTAAAAGCAGTGACCCTCTGCAACTGCTGCTGTATGAACTCCATCGGTGGCCAGTTTCTAGAAAATGGAGATGTCTACCAAAGAACCACCACTCTGCCGCAATGCTGTATACTCACCCTGCTCCTTCTGCTGTCTCCTGAAGTGTTTAGGATTGCTCAGTTTTTGGAATTAGGATGGCTGAACCTTTGATCTGACCCAGAGAGCTGTTCTTATGTTTTAATGTAATGGAATGATGAAATGTCTATTATCATGCACTAAGCAACAGAGTGGAAAAAGGCTGTAATCTAATCGGCCAGCAGACAGGTGCACAGGGAAGATTGGTGATGTCAGACAACTTCTAAAACTCATACGCTGATCCTGTTACAATTCAGGTGAAAATGAACAAATATGGATAAGGAAAAAGGATTGTTCAAGGCAGAGACTTCACTGAGCTTATTCAGTGTTACGTGCACTGCCTTGATGACTACCTGCCCCCCCAGTTATCAAGAGATCATCCCTTTCCCAAAATTTGCAGTCTAAATAAGACAGGGAGACAAGAAAAAATATTCCTTATTATGGTCTTTATAAAACTGGGAGAGGGAACAAACCCCAGGATTAACATTCCTCCTTGTAAAAAGAGACAATTACAGGGATCATAATTAATCAGATGCCATGTGTTGGAGAGGATGGGAAGATGCTGCAAGCAGCAGTGGTGGCTGGCTGGGGTGACAGCCTTCAGCCGAGGCTGGGAGAGCAGCCAGCGCTGCCTGGGATGCTGCGTGCCCCGGCAGCGTGGAGCTTGGGTGCTGGGCCCTGACCAGGGTAAGATGGGCACCGGGCACCATTTTGCTTATTGGAGGGGAGAGAAATATGGGAGCAGAAAGGAAGACTAATAATGGGTTGGGGAATTATAAGATTTATGTATCACGTATTTACACATGCATGTAAACATATATAATGAATATGCGCATTGAAAGAGCAAAGATATGTCTATACTAGCAAATTACTATCAAGAGATAGCATGCGTAGGGACCTTTCTACTCAACACATATGTCCGTATCTCATCCAGCAGATAACACCACCAGGAGACCTAACTCCACATGTGATCTCTGGGCCAGACCTGCAAAGGAAATGTTTCCCTACACCCAGCACCCGGTTTTGGACTCACACTGATACTACCCACTGAATCAGCCTCCCCGAGTCCTAAACGTGCTCAGCCAGCGCTCAGTGTGGATCTAATATTTGCTTCGCTGGATTGGGGAAACAGCCCTTTGACCTTGTCCTCTAGCTCCCTGGTTGACATCTCAGGTTCACTGAAGGCAATGAAACTCCCCAAGCTAGCAAGTAGTGGAGAAGACATTGAAAAGTAAACAGAATCTAGTGTGAATATGGGGAACTGATGGACAATCATATGTGACAATAAGATGAAGTCCTTTGTGTTACTTCAGGCAACAGAAATACAATGACTATTCCACATGGCACTGCCAGGTGTGGTCTCCTGTCACAAACTACCTAATTCTCCTAGAGTCATGGGAAGATTGGGTTGGGGAGCCTCTGGGAGCTCACCTAGTGCAACCTGCTGCTCACAGCAGGGCTAACCTCAGAGTTAGATCAGGTTGCTCAGGGACTTGTCCAGTTGAATTTTTGAAATCTTGAAAGATGGAGATTTCGCAACCTCTCTGGACAACCTGTTCCAGTCCTGAACCACTGTCCTGGTGAAGATTTTTTTCCTGTATGTTCGATAAGAATTTCCTTTGTTGCAACTTGTGAATGCTGCCTCTTGCCCACAAAGTCTGCTAACTTCCTTCTGCTCCTACTAGTTCCCAACTATCTGGTCTTCTTCCTATTCTTTATGTCGAGATACCGTTATGATCCTTCTCTCTCATTCCTCTCTAGCTATTGCATTACTCATTTTCTATTTAGCTGCTCAGCAAACATGATTTCCCTGAGTGCCCTATCACCACAGCTGTCATTCACATTGGTATGATATTTAATTCTGAACTAAGGCTTAGTTCAAGACTTGATCAAATCTGGGTTTGGTTTTGTAGGCGTGGTAGCAGACTACATCTGTAAATACTGGTCTTGAAATATGAACTTCAATTTTGAACCCCTGACCTAAACATTTCTTACAGAGGCATAGGGACAAGTTTTACTCTTACAGCATTGGAGACACAGAGCAACTTCCCAAGTGTCACTGCCATCACTGCATGTATTGTGTACAGATAGAGAGATACAGCACGTAATTCAATAATGACTTTGGCCCAGTATGTGTGGGTGTGAAGATGTGTGGGCTCCGGGCATGGTTTCAGGCCAATCTCTAATTAAAGAGTGAAAGATTAAGATGAAAGCGATTGTGCTCTTCCTTCTTTAGTCAGAATGACCTACTAGCGTTAATTAAAACAGTCTTCAGGCAAAAATAATTTGGCTGCCAAAGTTATGCGCTTCACATTAAATAAGTACATAGCTGGGTTTAAAGTGTGCTGAGCTTCTAGAGCTTTCACAGAAACCACTCATATAGCTTTGGGCACTCTTGTTGGAATATTTTAAAACAAATCCTTTGTCTAAACCAGCTCCTTCATGTGCATTTCAGACACCCGCTGGCTTTTTCTTCAAACTACATCCTTTGAGAATGGGAACTGGCCAGCTTATCTTGGACTCAACATACAGTGTGACCTCTGGAGGATAAAATATCACCAGGAACACTGGACACCTAAGTAGATTATCCATCTATCCTCTCTATAGTCTCTGGTTACAAGAGCCTCCTGGCAACAGCAACATGAAGATACGCAGATTCTGCACTCTCCGCTCCTTCTGGGTCTGAAAATTAAAATGCCTTTGATAAAGGCAAATCTGGAATCAGATGGTTTATTTCAGGTTCATTATCTGCCTTTGACATTTTTAGGTTGCTAGAAATGCTGCCAAAGGAGGATCAGGCCTCTGAAATGCTGGAACATCCTGTTACACCTGCACGACGCACAGATCATCTTTCTTAAAAGCCCTCCATCCTTCCCATCTCCTATTTATGTTGCCCCATCTTTACAGACTTTAACCAGGTGTCCAGATACTAGCACTGTGACATTGACACAAGCTAGGAGAAACAGGTCCAGTGCTTCAGAAATACTATATTCCATGGGAATTAGATGCCATCAGCCATCCTACTTCAGAGGATCTAGGTCTGAAAGACCTTTCCCCTTGCAGAGCAGTACACTCAAAAGGGGGAAGCGGCCAGACACAGAGAAATGCTCACAAACTCACCTCCTTGACCCAGATTCTCCTCTCTTTCTTCTTATTTGTCAGGCTGTGCCATGTTATTTTTCATCTACATCTTCTGCCATACAATTATAGGGTAGTTCAGGGAGGAAGGGACCTCCAGCAGCCTCTAGTTCAACTCCCTGCTCAAAGGAGGGTGAGTCATGAGATCTGACCAGCTTGCTCGGGGTTTTATCCAGCTGGGTCTTGGAAACCTCCAAGGATGGAGACCGTGCAGCTGTCCTGAGGCCCACAGCTGCCCCTGTGGGAGCACCATTTTCCTGCCTGACAGATCCATCTCATGAAGCCCCATCTCTCCCCCAGCTGTGCTCCTGCACCATATCCCAGGAGGTGGTGCCGATGGGGACCGCAAGTCCTTATCTCCTTCATGGAATAATTTAGGAGGCAACTATACTGAGAGGGCAACTCACTGACAGGGAAACCATTCCGACCTTCCCAGCTGATAGCAGGATTTTAATCAGGGCCTGACTTAAATTGTTAATTCACAGCCCTCAGGTTGTTTAAAGAGCTGTGATAATGAGCTGAGAAGAAATTACTATCCATTTTCTCTTGGCAGGACTGTAACAGCATGACATGGCACCCGTCAAATTGGGGAAAGAATGGGGATAATTTTCAGAACAAGAGAAAGACAGAAAATCTACCCAGAAGAAACAATGACAGAAGATTCTTCCACATATGCAAACACAGAGAGGTCAATTTAGATTTAGTTTTTTTAACATGCCTTTATTGCTTAAGGACATTTGGCGAGATAGCCATAACATAAACCTCACGTCCAGCATTACTTGGCAATGCATTTCCCAGCTGGAAAGAAAATAAATTGGATTTTTTTCTTTGTGCTAATGCCACATTTTTTGGATGCTATTTTGGAAACTAATCAAGAGGTGGCTGCTCAGCATGCCTCTTCATTCTTGATGGCTTTTTAGTGCAAAAGAGCCAGCAGCAACTTTCTGAAGTCTCCAGAGGTATCAGATCGGACAGCTTCAGCTAATGACTCCTTGTACATTTGCTGGAACTTCTCCTTTATTGCTGGCAGGTCACTCTGAGGAGACACCAAGAGCCTCTTTAGAAAAGTGCTTTGAGTAATATGCCCTGCTCCTACCAGGACCCCTGGGGTCTGATCCAAGGTCTACCGCACCCGGTGGGAGGAGGAGGGGAGAAAGCAGGAGACCTAAAAAACTTGGAGGACTTTCAGCTTAATGTTTGGATTTAAGGTAAGCTCCTGTCAGACGGCGTGGTGAGAGGGGGCTAGCTGCAAAGAGGGCCTGTGTGGAGAGCTGCGCCGGGGAGGTCGGGGGCATCTCTGCCCAGTGCTCAGTGGTGCCACGCGGGCACAGCCTTGCTACTGGACAAACTCACACAGGTTGCTGTGAGCTCCTGAGGCCACTCTGTAGTGACAAGCAGGGAAAGAGGCACTTCCAGGAGTACGGCTAAAAGAGAGCTTTGTTCCACCCACAAAAGTAATTTTCTGGTTACCACAGAGGGGAGAATTAAATGCCTTGTGTCAAGCTTTCCTGTGAAAAGGCATCCGTGGCACAGTTCTGATCTTTATCACTGGGATTTTAAATGTTATCATGATTGGATTGTGTCTTAACAGAGACACTACCCTGGAGACTAATTTCTCACACTGCCGATCATTGAGAAATATGCTCTCCTTGTCCCTGTGAACAACTTCTCCTCTATGTCAAGACTGAAACAGCCCTGCTGTTACAGCCTACACAGCTTACAAGGAAGGTAGGCTTAAAGACTGTGTTTAAGATCTCAACTGTCTTGTGCAGTTTTGTGCTTTTTAAAATGACAATTATCTCCTTTGCTTCTTTATTTTTCTTCCCTCCTCCCCATCTGTTTTTCCCAGCTGGAATCAGAGAGAATTGGCAACATATGTTTATAAGCAATTCTTAATTTGGGAACTGCTGCTTTATCATTACTTAACGAGGAATTTACTTTTAACATCCTATTGGGGCCAGACCTCCCCATGGGTTAGTTTTAACCAGGTACAGTTGACTCCACTTGAAATTGCCTGCATGCTTTCTGGTTTAGTTCTTTTGAAAACAGAAATAGATGCAACATCAAAATTAGAGTTGCCCGAGTACAAAAGCAGAGTGTGACCACTGATGTCATTGGGCTGAAATGGGTTGACTGAGCACATGACCTACCAGGACTCACTCCATACCCTCTACATTTGTATTTCTCCCAGGACTGATGTGAGGTATTACAGGTCACAGGGTACCCTACCTCGGCCCTGGTCACAAGGATGCGAATCAAGGTCTCTTCATCAGTCCCGGCTCCTTTCATTGACTTGTGCAGAAGTGAAGCGAAGTAACCTGGACAGTCTTTGGCACAGCTGACTAGAGGAAACAGTAAGAGGCTTCATTATACCTGTATATTTATACTTTGTCATATGTCTTCAATGAGAAGGAAAGAAATAAAGGAAGCTCTCTAGGGTTTACGCTCAGACAGACATATGAGCTGGTAGGGCTCTCATTCTGTGACTGGTCCCGCATCAGTGTGCAAGGAGAAGTCTTGGAGTCTGAATGGGGATGTACATTGCTCCATGGGGAAAGCGTATTACGCAGTGAAATCATCGGCACTGAGTACTCTGCCATTCCACAGTGAAAATGAAATGAACGAGATCAAGCATTTGCCCCTCTGGAGTTCCTCTCACCCATCCATTCTTGAGGTAGCTGCTCACACAGGCAAGATTTGGGAGAGTCCAGATCCAGACAGCTAACACCAATACCAGTAAGTAAACCAGAGCCAGGTAACAGCCTGAAACGCCGGTCACAGTCACCCCCAGTCCTAAATTGCTGTCAAGGGCCCTGTATATTTCTGTGGTGGCTGGCTAGCACGCTTCCGACGATGCCTAGGCATCTGCTGGAAGTTAGCAACACCGCGGCCTTAGGGGCAGTTTGGAGGTGGCCCACCCTGTGTTAGAGGGCAAATAATTTAGCTGTTTGGAGAGCAGCTGTGTCTAGCAAGTTTTATTTCTAAAATCAAGGCGTCCAAATCACTACTGAAAACTGGCTCTTCTTTTCCTGGCAGATATGTCCACTCATCTTAGGGCTATCTCCTTGTCTGTCGCCAGGCTGTACACAGACCCCCATCAACCAATGCCAGATGACAGCAAGAACTAGAAAAGAAAGCTCTTGACATTATTATTTTTTTTTACCAAGAGTGAGATAAGCCTTCTCCAGATCTCCAGATGTTTCACTTTTAATGGATTCTTCTATGTCTTTCCCACACACCTATGTGGACAACAAAAAAAGAAGCCATCAGAGCCGCTGTCTGTACATGTCATCCTACTGCCATAAAACCAGCATCAGATTTAGGATCCAATGGCAAAAGGCCAATTCAGATCCTTTAGAGCCTTTCCAGGGGAGTAATTCAAGGGTAAATGAAGTAATCCCCTGGTGTAAGTGCTCACAGATCCACTGGCACCAAGAGAAGAAGGTCTATGTGGCCAGGTAAGGCACAACGGTTAAGATATGGACGACCTAAATCAAGCAGTTGCACAAATCTGAGGTCTTCTAGAACAAAGAAGCTGTAGCTTCTTCTTGAGTGACCCCTAGTCAGAAGAAACTGTTCGAGCTTCCTCTAACCCCTCCATCAAAGGCTCTGGATGGCTCCCACACAAATAAGATAATTTTTGGAGCTCTACCAGCTCTATGAAGTTTTGTTACTTGTTGTCTTTGGCTTCCCAGGGAAAGTTTACAACCACTGCAGTTATTCCCGAGTTTTTGTATTCTTCTGTAAGAAAGGGGAAAATCAGACTGCCACTTCAAAACAGAGTTTATCCTGACTTTTGTGAACTTCCTGAACCTCAAAGCCTTTACTTTGTTCTGTTTTGCCTATCAGGATGGCCATGCATGATTCAAGACTCTAGTGGACTTTTAGGTCAGAGCTGGAAGACCATGGGTATAAGGCAGGAAGGGATACCTTCTGAGGATTTGGGCTTAATTTCTGCAAACCCTCAGCCTGGTTTAGATCTGGGCCTATTTATCTTTCCAAATGCAGAGGATTGCTGTTTGCATGGCTCTAATCTTGGCCCACTTCTACTTCAAATGCAGCCAGGCAGGATGTGGTGGATCGGTTTGGGCAACCTGATCTGCTTGGCTTTAGGAATCAAATAGCCAAGGTAGCTTGGCTATCGGAGCATTTAACTGAACCCCCAGGGTTTCGGCCACTCTGAGGGAGAGAGTATCAGTTAGTGGCTGGTTTTGTTCTCCTGCCAGCAACAAACCAAAACTTGGATTAAGCTGCAAACATTTTTCCAGCTATGGGTTCCTTATTGTGCTGACGCTGAAATATGGCCTTGACTGTAGTTTTTGCATCTTCAGTGCCAAAAGTTACAGTTTTCTGATGAACTCAGAGTCATCCTAGGGAAGTTCAGGACTACGAGCTAGAGGCTGGAAGGGGGACCCTCTCCTGAGAGTAAGTGTCTCTGCTGAGCTTCCACCGCGCTGCCAGGAGAAGGACCTTGGATCTCCCATTGCTTTGACCTTCTCAGGTCATTTTCAGGTGAGAGGTCTCAGTGGATGTTAGCTCCAGGCCCAGGCATGAGTAAAATGTCCCTGGTGGGTGACACAGGGGGAAGTACCAGACAACCGGGATCCTGCTGCCTGCTTTGCCTTATGTTTGGAGACAGAGGAGAGTGAAGTACCTGCACAGCCTGTCTGCCCAGCGTGGGCAGAGAGGAAGAGGCTGGAGATGTGCCTCCACCCAGCCAATGTGAGTGTGTGAAGAAGGGAGATCAGGAGGAGAGATCTTGCCAGGCTCTGCTTTGGAGAAGGAGAGGAAAAGACCAGAAAAGCAAAACCCTGCTTCAGGGCAGGAGTTTGCGAATCTGTCCCTTTGCTGGCCCTCCTGCAAGAGTGGGGACACCTGCCATTGTGCAGCTGTGGGAAGGAAATGACATTGTGACATTTACTGTGCTGGATGTTGTGTAGGTTTTGAAGGGGAATAGGTTCTTCACTGGCAGAAGATACAGCTTTTATTCCCTATTTCCAAAAGATCAGGATCCAGTTGTACAAAAATCTTCTCCAAGATTCTTAAAGCATTCAAGAAGTTTTAAAATGGCAAAGAAAGGATTGCCTGCTCTACATGTTGTAAGGTCTGCAAACTACATGTCGGGCCTTACACAATTCACATCACAGAAGAGAATAACTCACCTTTTCGTAGGCTTGAAAAGTAGCTCTCAGCTGACTATAGCTTCTCTTTGCTAAGACCACATTGAAAGCAAGCTCCTCTGTTCCCCACCGGCCTTCTCCTGCCTTAAAGATTACATGTTATTTTTTTGAAGCAGTCGTTTATTCACAGTAGAGAGAAAAAGTCAGCCAGAGCCCTTGATCCACCAAGCTCCAGCCTGTTCCTCCCTCGCTTCATGTCTTTACGCTGCCATTGCCCCCATACTTGGTGTGTTTAGTCAGCCCTGAGGCAGCCCTTGCTGCGCAGCACAGGGGAAATGGGGATTTTTCCACAATTGCACTTACTTTATACAGATCTGTGGCATCTTGCTCAGCGAGCTCTGCATTGACCTGTTGGGTCTCGTCTCGGCTTGCCTACAGGAAAGGACGCGACAGTAAAAAAGCCAGACCAAGTACCAGTGACATTTTGTAGTGGAAGGGAAGATTGTCAGCTCGAGGCCCTCACAAACATTTTGGTTATAGTTTTGCTGCCATCTGCTGACAAATGCCTAGTAATGGGGCACGGTGGCACTTGGTGGTACAGCTTTGAACGGTCTGTTCATGTTAACCGCAGTCTCTGGTTTTCCTGACTTTAGAGATGAAGCCTGTATGCTAGGACTCATCTCCCAGTTTTATTTACTATAAATAAATAACTCTAACTCTAACAAGACTCTAACAAGATTTCAACTCTGATTCCTCTGGAGCAAGAAGGGGCTTGGTAGCTGCACAGCAGTAGACTGTACTCTGTGGATGCTCCCTGTGGCTTGTCCCCCGTGTCCTTGCCATGCCATGGGTGCTCCTGCTTCCTCCCCCAGCCAACACATGTCCAGAGCAGAAAATAAAATCAGAAGAAAATCTGGTGTGGGTTTGGAGTTAGCCTTGCTTTGAGGAGGGCCAGACCAGAAGAGCTCCAGAGGTCCCTTCCCACCTGTGTCATTCTTTTGTTCTGGTTTGTATTGGGTTTTGAGGGTATTTTTCCACTGGTGGGAAGTGGTAGCATGCGTGGGCAGGCATTGGGGTGGGAATGGGTCTGAGATGCGCAGACAAAGCTGGGGCAGGACTGCCCCGACATGGCCTTTGGTTTCACTCCCAGAGGGTTGAGGTGCTGGGTATGTACAGCACCCTGGGCTCAGACCACAAGGTTTCTTAGCAAAGCAGCTGGTGTATCCGTCATCCAGCTACTGCAAAAAAGGTTCCCAGTACCTGCAGTGAAGTGCTGATGGTTTTTGTGGTGCTGGATATGCCCTGATAACTGCAAAATATTTTCCTGACTAACCCATATACTCTGAGCATTCACTAACACTCTCTGATCAGACCGGCCACCATGTTGCATTTCTAGATGAGATGCTACTTTTTTAGTTATACTGTGACTTTATGGAGATACTAATATTTTTCTTTATTTCATGTAGGTGGTTTAAAATAAAGTGTGTTCTAAAGGCAAATATGCTTTTTTGGTGAATGGAAAACTAACATAACAGCAATCTCTTTCTTACTCGTTCTGTATCCATCTGAATTGCAAATTCCTCAGCTGAGATGGAAATCAGATTTTGCTGGTTTTGGGCAGAATTCAGCATAACGTAGCCATGACCTTGAATGGGTATTCTAGCCATTACCATGGTATAAATAATAATAAAATAATGCTGTTGTTTTCAAAGTATCAAAATTCATAAAATTACTTCTGATTTTATATAACCCCTTTAGTTATATTTAAAAGCTATAGATATAGACGGCCCTTATCCTGAAGAATGCCTTTTGCTTACTATAATTACCTCATTATTATATTATGCATAATAACTACATTATTATAAATACCATCTAATACTTGTTATGATGACCCAGGGTAGACAGGATAGAGAAAAGGAAATATGTCTATCAGGTATATGCATAAGAGGAAAGTCCCTAGCCTTACCTCTAGCACAGTGACTAATATCTTCTGTAGGGAGCCACTTGTGTCACTTTTAACATCAGACTCTAGATCCCTATCAAAGACTGGGGAGAAAAAAATCTGTGAGTGGTCACCCAGTGATAAAGGCTTTAAATGAATGTGTTTGAAAGACAATAGTACTTACGCCGTTTGTATGCCTCCTTTATGTTTATGATTTCCTATGCAAATAAATCAAATAAATAAGCAAATTAATAAACACAGAAAAGTATTTATAAATAAATAAAAATAAATAAATGTAATTAATTAATAAATTAATAAGCAAACAAAACCCCAGCAAGTCAATACCATGTCCGTGTTGCTTGAGGGGTAGCAGGCATGAAGGCAGGAGAAGCCGAATTCCCACTCCCCACTCAGGGCACAGAGACATGGCACAAACCCAGCCCAGTTCAGGACACAGCTCAGCGGAAGCCTGACTTGTGCAAGCCTCCTTCTGGTTTCACTTGCATTTAGGTGTAAATATCTGTCTTATAAATCTGTAAAGGGCGGGTGTCAAGAGGATGGGGCCAGACTCTTTTCAGTGGTGCCCAGCGACAGGAAAAGGGACAATGGGCACAAATTGAAACACAGGAAATTCCATCTGAACATGAGGAAAAACTTCTTTACTTTGAGGGTGACAGAGCACTGAACAGGCTGCCCAGAGAGGTTATGGAGAACCTGCTTGGATGCATTCCTGTATAACCTGCTCTAGGTGAAGCTGTTTTGGCAAGGGGCTTGGACTAGATGAACCCTGACCATTCTGTGATTCTGTAATCTGAAGGGCTTTTTGAAGAGGATTACATTCCCATACCTGGCAGGAGCCACCTCTGAACAGTCAGTGTAGTGCGAAAGCTGCCTTTAACCAGGGACCTGGGGCTTTCTCTATCATTGGTGTTGCTTCTGTGCCATCCACAGGAGATATGAGCAGGACCAAGGAGTGAATTTGAATCATACCGCAATTAACTCCTGCAAGAGTTTCAGCCTCGGTATAGCACCCTTATGGCTGCAGCCACTGGCAACAGACATTTCATTCATGGAAGCTGATCTGATCCCTCCTCCCCCTCCCAGGGGGATGCTCTTGGAGAGCTCTTTGCCCTGTTACCTAGGGAAGGTCACACACAAAAACTTCCAGGGTGTCCCAACCTTATTGTTTCGTGTGCAGAGAATCTCAATCAGCAGGGACTCATCCGTCCCAGCACCCTTCATCGCCTTCTGAAGCTCTCGAGCCTCATACTCGCAGGGCAGGTCCAGCAGCGCCAGCACAGCCTTTTCGAAATTCCCGCTCAGGTCTCCCTTCAAGTCATCTTCCAAATCCTGCAGGGATAGTCAGAAGGGTTAGTGCAAATGTTTCAGGGAATTTCATGATTTCAAGGCTGCTTCTGTACAAAAAAAGGGCAAACACATAAAAAAGGCTTTAAACACATGGACTTTTTGTTGCAAAATAAATTCCCTAAAAATTTAGTTCCATATTGAATGAAATGATTGTCCCATCTTCAAATACCAGCCAATATCAGTCCAGTTTTGACTATTACTTGTTTAAATAACTACTAACTTGTTTAAAAACTCTAGACTGCATAGTCTAGTGCTTTTAAAAGCTTAACAGGAAGGTTTACTCTGAAACACGACACAGAAACTTTCTGCTTCAAAAGAGCTGCCACAGAAGGAACCAAACTTACTAAACTCCTCTTCCAGTTTTAAAATTGACTTCTTGGAAACAGAAAGAAATTTCTGTAAAGTGCTTTGGTGCCAACCAATCAGCATTTTTTCCACCAAAAATAATAATAAAAAAATATTAACCTTCTATTAATGACCTACTTAATTCAAAATTTAATAAGACCTAAGAACTTGCTAGCGTATGCACGCAGAGAAGGATGCCTACTGATGATTTATTTGAAGCTCTATCTGCAGCTGACGTTTCCTGTAGTACGGGAAGTACTTGACAAGTTCAGAACAACAAACCAGGAGCCCAGCTCTAAGTCTATTGTTCTTAAATACCCTCTTACGCAATCGCAAGTGAACACTCAATGGATTCAAGTCAGAGGCTGACATCGGCGGTGGAGCAGTTTCGATGCACCACGAACCTCGAACCTCGCTTCCTCGAGCAGCAGGACAGAGAAATGGTACAACTTGCGGCTCCTTGCCAAGAGAGTCAGGCTGCCCAGGCAAGTGAGAAGCGTTGCTACATGCTGATGTAACCGGCATTTCTCATGGCATTTGCTCGTTTCCAACGCTTATTTTTATTAATCCTCATTATAGAACTAAATCTATAGTATTTATGTAACCAAAATCTTTATCATGCTTGCTGTGACTGTTACAGACTGAGGTTACCCAGAGAGGTGGTAGATGCCTCATTCCTGGAAATGTTTCAAGGTCAGGTTGGACGGGGCTCTGAGCACCCTGATCTAGTTGAAGATGTCCCTGCTCATTGCAGGGGGTTGGACTAGATGGCCTTTAAAGGTCCCTTCCAACCCAAACCATTCTGTGATTCTATGATTCTATACAGAAAGCTTTCAGGTTCAGTGCTGCCTGTCTTAGTAATATTGATTAATGACTAATGAGCAAGCAGACCTTAAGAAAATACCATTATAATAATAAACTCTGCAGGATTCTGCTGTTTACCTAAATAATATATTGGAAGCTTTACTTTTCTCATTGGAAACTTTATTTCTCTTACATACAAAACCATTAAGGCAGTCTACCTTTCCTCCTCCAGAAATCGAGTGCCCAATGAGACTTCTCAGTTTTGCAATGTGTATTCTACTTCATCACTGGAAGAAATCAAGACTACATCTATTAAACTCAACAAAAATATAATGATCTAAGATCAAATAGTTCCTCTGAATTTGCGTCTGGTCTGAGAGAGATCCTGACTTAAAATTTCTCTTTTACATTTATTCCTTTTTCTGAATGTGCTGAAGATGAACACAAGCTGAAATACTTTTTATTTCAGTTATGAATTATTTTCTAGCTCTCCCAGCTTTGATTAAAATGCTCTCATCTGGCTAAGGCTAATTTCAAGAAGACTCTGAGGCCTAAGATTAGAAAGATAATTGGTATTTTAGGAGATACAATAAACTGCTGAATCAAAAACTAACTAGTGTCCTCCTTAAATCCACTGTGCCCTTGATATTTTCAAAAGCAAAGGCCTGTAGGCTATATTTCTAGCAGGCCTGTAGTATGAAACAGGGAGGCCATTTATTTCAAAATACCTTGCTATACAGAGCCTTGTATTTCTGTTTTATTTGTTGTCTCTGCTCCGATGTTCGACTCGACAAGACTTCAATAATTTTCTTTTCATCAGTTCCTGAAAAAGAAGTTGTACATAGGAATTATTTAATCAGGAATTGAATGCAGAGGAAAGAAAACATGAACTCTAAACATAAAAAAAAATGCTATACATGTATCCCCATTGGTGCCAACTTTAGGATTTTTAGCATCTAAGATTATTTTGAGTTTATAATTAACTGTAGTCAGCTACAATGTTCAGACCATAAAATAAAATTTCACCGTCTTGTGCTGCTCATATTTTATCAGGGAAATTGAGTCTTCTGTTTGAGAAGGTCAGAAACTGCTCCTAAAATCAGGGTTATGCCAGTGCCTGCACACTGACATACATGTTTTTCGTGGCAGTGCTTGTTTGAGTAGTCCTGAGGGATCAGTCACCGGATCCAGTTCATTAGGCACTCAAATGCTTGTGCCGGCACAACAGAATGGGTTGTGCTTTGCACGAAATGGAGTTAGGAAGAGAAGCAGGAACCAGCCTTTGTGGTCTGAGTCTCTGCTGATGCTGTTTTGCTTGGCGAGAGTAAGTGAGAGCAAAGCGGGAGCATGGGGTGCTCCGGTGATGGGCACCACAGCAGCTGCATCTCCCGGGAACCTGCAGGGGAACTGAACACGCAGTGTCCCTCCAGCAGAAAGCCCCGGGGCAGCTTTGAGCTGTAACTTGTGCAATGGATGGAAGCAGCTTACTGAAGGCAATGACCTTGGTCTTGTACTTTTCTTGCCCTCAGCCATGTAAACAGATGTTTGCACTAAACAAAGCTGCTGGAAGACACTCATTATGTATGTGGCTAAAGAAATGGTATTGCAGTGATGTCACTCGGATGCCCGGGAGACACAATGGAGTAGCTATTGCATTAACACACATGTCCTGGTGCACTCCCACCTCAGGGCCAGCAGCCCGCCTCAGGCATTATTTCTTCAAGACAAGTATTGAAATGGAGAACGTGTATCAGAAGACACCTATGACCCTGCATGGGATGGGCACTGCCAAAATACCCATAACATATAAAGGATTTAGATGGCATCAAGCCATGTGCCAGGTCTGCTGATGCATGCATGTCACACTGGTGGACGCTGCCCCATGCTCTCCTTGTGCTCTTCCATCTGTTGCACCCACGTACTGGGCTTTGGGCTGTGCCTCACCTCAAGTTCTCGGGAGCAGGGACCAACAAGGGTTTCCAAGGAGCTACCAGTATAAAGGATAAAAGTACAAATGATACTGGCGTTCAGCAGCAGCTGGTGCATTTTCATCCCTGCATATCACCACCATACAGGACAAGTTTAGGGCATCTTGTCCAGTTCTTCCTGCTCAGAACCGAGGCAGAAGGCACAGTCCAATTTTGGAAAGAAAAGAACTCCTGTCTGACAATGTGGGGTTAGACTCTCAGTCCTCTGGGGAACTGTCTTGAGGGGGCTCAGTTGATACAACAGGAACGATTCCTAAAATTCAGCACCTAACTAGCTGATTCTGAATGTCAGTGCTATACCAGGAAGAAATGTTTAAATACATGTTTACTGTGCAAATGCCTGGAGTGAATGAATAACTTATTGCTCTGGTGTGCTTCCTGGCTGTTCTTCCTCTGCTGGACATTGTCACCTCCACAGACCTGAGGATCCCATGAACACTGTGCACTCCTCATTCACACCAGTGCACAGTCAGCCAGCTTACTTCAAACTACTTTGGAAGATGGTGGGAGCCAGTATTTTCGATTAAAAATCACCAATGCAGATTGAGAGCACCGTATATTCCTTTCAGGTGATGGAGCTGCAGTGGGCTCTGATGAACATATGGATGGAGGTGGTGATGTTTTTTACTGGTCCTTGAAGGCCTGGGAAAGGCATATAACCATGACCTTAATCCAACCTGACTAGTTGGACCCCATGACTATCATATCAGTCTTGACAGCTTGATGTTCCTATCACAGGGAGCAAATATCATGTTTATCCCAATTCCCTGGAGCCAAGCAATTAACAAACTAGATCTTACCAGTCTTTGAGGAACAAGCTGGCTTCCCTTCCCATTTATCTTAATCATATAAAAATTCAGGGGTGTGCATGATCTTTGAGTCAGTAAGTGACAGAAAGCATAAAGATTACCTGAAACTGGTTGGAACCGTTGTTTTGCCCTAAGTTTATGTATATGCTCTTTATAAATTGAATTGCCCTTTGTAAAAAAACCAAGAGCTTTCTTACCTGCTCCTTTGCAGGCACTATGTATTTTCTTGGCATCTCGGTCTGCATCAAACCCATGATGATGGCGTTTATTGGTTGACTAGGAAAACAGAGGCACAACAGATACATGGGAAACAATTTTGCATTAGTCTCTCTGAATGACAGAAGTTTGGGCCAGGTTCTTGCCTGATCTTTGTTCACACCATCTAAACCATGAAGTTCATGCTGGGCTTTGCTGAAATACTCTATCTACCACTAGGGCTCCTAGAAAGGATCTACAAATAGCTGCCACCACATGACACACGGTGCTGATCCTATATAACTTTGTTCTGTCAGTTCAGGCTTACTCAAATATTTTAAAGGTAATAACTTCATACTAGGCATCTTCATGCCAGATCAAATATTATTTGTTTGCACCACTTTAACAATAGGCCAATATAAACACCTTATCAGATGTGTACAGAACCAGACCCCATCTATGCAGTACATTTGTAAGTACTAAGAGTTTACAGTCCCAGTCAGCTGAATAAAAACTGGTCCTGCAAACCTTTCTTGCATCGATGCATTCATGCAAACAAGATAATTGGAGATATAGAATATGATAAAGCTGGTGATTTTTTTTTTATTTTGGCAAAATAGTGCATGTGGTTACCTTGAGCCAAATCTACTGGGGAAAAGTCCACAGCTGCAGCAGCAGTTTACAGCCTGACATATCAATGTAAACAGAAACCCATGCCTGTTCCTGCTAATCTGGCAAGCTGTGAATCACAAGGGCTGAAATACTGGTACACCCTCTATTCTGCTGTTTCTCAGGCAGAGGTAGAAGCGTCTGAGACCAGGAGGGCAGCAACATTTTCAACCCCTGTAGTATCATGAATTGGATATTTTAAATGCATAAACTCTAAAATAATACCGGACAATAGGTTCTAGGCTTCTAAATCAAGTAGAACTATACGCACACCACGGACTCGGGGGAATCTAGGTGGGCACTGCAAGTGCTTTGGTACTCCCATTCAAATAGCAACACGTGGATCAGGCTTTGCAGGGCTGCCAGGGACTGGCACCACCACTGTTAATTAGGGGTTATGACACCCCAGGGCACGGCAGCCCGCTTTTAAGCCCTTCTGAAAATGCCTCCATCCTGCTGAAGAGCAGAATAGGCTAAACGGCTGATTAGCCTCCTTGTCTTTGGGGATAGCACAGGGCAGAGATGATTCCTGAAAGACATTAGGCACAAGATTCTGCTTGTGGGATAAACAGAATGGAGCCATATGGCTGTGGGCCACGCTCTGCAACATACCCACCTGGCCAGAGAACAACCTGTTTTATTTACAAGTATAGATATAGCCTGGAAGCGTGTTTGTTGGTATTCTTCAAAAGTTTCATGCTGTGATCTACCAGCTCTGGTAGAAGAGCTACAGCTCTGGATAAAGGAGTCCTCTATCAAACGACAAAGGGTTTTATCTCAAGGCGAAACCCCAAATCCAGTCCCTACCCTGCTTTACCGATGTACCTTTGTGATAGACCAGAGACCATTTAGGTACCTGGCTTTTCTAATGCAGTTAGCAGCTAGGATTCAATTTACTGCTAATAGTAGCTGCTGTAATGCAGCAATCTTGCTGAAATCGAAAGTTATTTTTACAACAATAGCAATTAGTAAGGTACAATAACAATGTGATAATTTCTCTTGGTCTCTACAGCACAAGCTAACATTTCATTGCCACATCATTATCACAAATGTTGCTTGTAAATGTGTACCCTACTGTACGCTCTGACACACATGCACGCTTCTCTGAACTTTTCAAATATAGTGGAAATAGATGCATATAAGTAACTAATATTTTCTAGAGGGAGATTTTATTTAATGGTCTTCAAATTTCTCAGGAATTTTGTCAAAAAGAAAAGGGAAAATCACGAAGTTAGAAAACTGATACACTTATCACTGGTTTTATCCAAAATGAATTGCATTCACATCATGATAGGGTGTACATGCTTCTGCTTTGATGGAATCATGTATAAAAGGTATCTTTTTGCACAACATGCTTGAAAATTAAGCAGTTCTAATTTCTTTCTTTCTCTTCTGATTACTGCACCCTCATTTCCATTCTTGTGAGAATAAAATTCACCTTTGCTCTCTGTAATACCAAACCAAACACCAGCTAACCAGACTCGGTGGGTGATGAGTCTGGAGGAACAGAATGATGGGATCCCACAATACAACCCAAGCCTATTCTGGATAGACAGCCCCGGCATGCAAATGCTGCACGCACAACGGGCCTCTTTGCTGAAGAGTCGTATGGGCACGGTGTTGACGCAAGGAGTGTGGTCTGGGTGCTCCTCAACACACAGCGGAACCAATGAGCATCATGGCGTAGCCTTCAGGAGGATGCTGTGCTGTCATAGAATCATAGCATCATAGAACTGTTGAGGTTGGAAGGGATCTATAAGATCATCGAGTCCAACCATTATCCTAACCTGACAAAACCACTTCTAAACCATATCCCCCAGTACCACGTCTACCCTTTTTTTAAACACCTCCAGGGATGGAGAATCCACCACCTCCCTGGGCAGCCTATTCCAATGCTGGATAACCCTTTCAGTGAAAAAACTTTTCCTAATATCCAACCTAAACCTCCCCTGGCTTAACTTGAACCCATTTCCTCTCGCCCTATCACTTGTCGCTAGGGACAATCCCTTTGATTGTGCCCCACACACTGCACTGTGTGATGCCGGTACGGTTTTCCCCTCTCCATAATACCGAGTTTAACATGCAAAGTGTTTTGCGTGTCCATACTTTAGTATGGACTTCAGTCCATACTTTAGTATATGATTGTTATTATTGGTGGATAATGCGCTCCTAATTACTTCTTGCATCAAGTATCATGCACCCAAAGGACGCTGTCAGCTGAACAGACAGTATCCCTGCCCTTCTGCTGCGCTGTGTGGAAAGCAGCTGTTTGTAGGAACGGGGTACGATATCCGAATGGGGTAAATGACGGTGACACTAATATGTTATTTTGGCTCTGTAGCATTAACATGCTTTCCAGATGATGTTCATGCCACTCATACGGTTGATCCTGCTGTCTGTGTTAGGCAGCCAGTACTGAAGTTATTCTAGAGTTGTTTGCAAAGCATTTCTTTGTGAGGGTAAGGACCAGAGAAGCAGCTGAAAACTCAGCAAAAAAGGGACAATTCTGGAGCACAAAATACAGAGAAAAGTGCTAACGTATCAAATGCACAGATCTGACTACTTTGTTGTATCCAAGTGCTATTCTAACTCATAGACCCCCAAATTTGCTCCAGCAATATGAGTTGAGAACTGTTGCACATTCACTTCCTCGTGACCCGGGACAGAAGATGCACTGGTGAGAAGTCAGAGGAAAAAGGCTTTGTCTAGCATTCCCTCCCAGTTTTCAGTCATTCAGCCTGGACAGAAACACCTACACAAACCCCAAAGGCAAGGAGCTGGTTTGTACTTTGCTTTGTGTTACCCACCAACAGTGCTGGGCTGTGGGTATCGCCCTTGTCATGCCAGTGCTGCTGCCTCCGCAGTTCCCACTGCCCCAAACCTATCCCAGATGTAGCTGGTCCTGGTAACGGTATTGCAGGACTTTGGGAGAGTGGTTCGCTCTCTTATGTGTTGATGGTTGGTCAGTTATGCTCAGGTTTTAGCAAGACCCTAACTCCTACGTGCAACTTGTCATTGTAGCTGTACCGTGTAGCACAGTTGCAACAGGCAGCAAAATGGTAGCACCAGCTACTGAAATAACATTGTGCATACATGAGGATTCATAAAGAGATAAATAAAGAAACATATTTCTTTTCAATGCAGAAGGGAAGGAATGCCTGTTTCTTAATGATGTTCAGGCCATGTTTGTTTTAAAGCACCAGAGGAATCTATTGAGTCAGCTCTGCTAAAGCCTCCATCTTCAAATAAATCATTGTAAAACATTAAATGATGCACCTGGGAGATACCATTCTTATAGCACTGTGTGTAATAGTACTATCAGCTTTATAGAAGCTGAATTATAGGAAATCTGATACTCTGGGTGACTGTCAAGGCCAACCCCTGAGTCATCTAGAAAGCCCTGCTTAGAATTTGCTACCTGCTGGGTCCCAGCCTTGTTCTTGCCCACTGAAACAGCCTTCCCACGCAGGAGAGGGAGAGCTGTTTCAGATCTGTCCTGCTTCCTACCCTGTGGATTTTGACAGGTAGACTTTCCTGCAAGGGATAAATGGCGGAAGAAATTGATGTTTAATACCATTTGTAACTTGTAGGTATTCTTTCAAAAATATGGGCAGAATCACTTTTATATAGTTCTTGTTTTACAGTTAAGATCTTAGATTAGATTTGAGTAGTTGATTACTTACAAGTGTTATAGCAATTTTGGGGATAGCATGATGTGGAGTCTGAAATATCAGGTGGAGAGATGGCATAAAAACTTTGCAGCTGGACATAGGATATAAGCAAACTTGCTCTCATAGATTGGCCCATTTCCATCTACTCAGTTACTTAATTTTTTTTTCTACATTTCTCTCCAATACCTCAATATTCATTAGTGTAACCAGAGTTCTGGTGGTAAGAAATCCTCTTTTCACTTCCAGCCTAGCTGTATTCATGGCCTATGTCCACTTGGTTTTTTCTGCCAACAGTGTTCCTTAGCTTGAACAGTTTTGCCTCACTCATACGTATTTTCAGACAACAATAATTTTCCCTTGCAGCTTTGGCTAAAATTGCCATAGATTCATTTCTGTTAAACTGGATAAATTATAACTGATCTAAAAGTAACACTTCTACCTTGTTGTAAAGCACATCAAGTAGTTTGTCCTACTGTGAATTACATTTGACTTTAAGGAGATGTAAAATGAGTTTATAGTTGAAGGTGGTCTGCAATGCTTCGAGAAGCACTTGGAAACTGTTCTTTGATATATCAACATGTGGACCCCTTATGGTGCACAAATAAACAGTTTAACAAAAAGGTCAGCAAAACTAAGAAAGACATGGGGGCAGCAGGAAATAAGAGCTCTGATGGACTCAAGGCATCAGTAGTTAGAATTGGTGGGATGTTGCAATACACAGCAGGCATTTCTGAAGACAAAATCTAATATCTTCTTTTAGCTAAAGACAATTAAGCTTGTAGTGGAAACAAAGTGCTCATCTGTCAGTAGACAAGAACAGAAGAAACACTACCACGAGCATAGAATCATAGCACCATTTAGGTTGGAAAAGACCTTTAAGTAAACTTAACACCGCCAGTTCCACCACTAAACTACATCCCTAAGTGCCAGGTAGCTTCCTGTATTGCAAACGAGAGACAGCGTACCCTGCCTGAAAATAGCTGATAATACAGCTGAGCAATCACAGCTATTTTTTTCATTTTCATCATCTCAAGCAGACGCCACAACCATGCTCGGGAACGGAGGTTTATGGAGAAGTAATGTCAAAAGAACAGAAAGGGTAGCTGCTTGGGATGCTGCTGACAGTGCAGCAGGTCTAATAGTGACAGGCAGAGCTCTAGAAAGGGCTGGACTGATCCAGGGATGCTGAGCGCCTACCCCAGTCAGGGTAGTCATTTTTGCCAGGTCCATTTTATGTGCTTTATTTAGTGGATGTCTAAGCTCAAGCTTCTCTTTGGTCGATGTTTTCATTTTTCTTTGGCTTAACCGAAATAAAAATTAAATCTCAAAACGGCAGCACATAGAAAGGGCAGACTGACACAACCATGCTCTTTACAGCACTGACTCCTGCACGAGTGGGGTCTGGAATAAAATTTAGGGCACTATTCTGTTGTCTAAATGTAGTTAGGGCGCTATTCACTTGTCTAAACATAGGTACCTGGTGCCGTTAGAGGTGCCCCAGGATAAGCTGCCCGCTGCTTGTGAGAAATGAGTGGTCTCCTGCGGGACCTGTATCTGTCAACCTGGTGTGGAGGTCTCACATACCTGAGGGCATCACCAACGGTTACTGGAGGTGGGCAACAGAATCATACCAGACCTATTTCACCGGTTTTCTTATTCTTCACATAATTTTAATTATGTTCACCAAAATGCATTGGAGAAAACTGAGGTTTTAAAAAGAATGACATAAACCAGTTCCACGTGCAACAATCTGAGCCTTCCTTTCTACCAAGCAGGTGAGCTCATGCCTCAGTCTTTTATTCAGGGTATTTCTAATACAGTCTCTGTCTTCTCAAGATTTTCAAGAAAGGTAACAGGCACCTAATAATTTTGAGACTAACACACTGCTGGTAAATTAATCTGAAAAATTGAGCCCCGTGGGTTCAAATATTTTTAGCTAGGGTAACAGATATATACACGCCTCGGTGTCATGCATCCTGTTTCTTTAGGAAGCCAACCCCCAAACAATCCATAATGTCCCAAAGGTGAGCACAGGAATGCCAGAAAAGCGAACAGGCAAGCCAAAACAACTGAAAACCCATCACAGATTGGAAACTGCGGAACCTGTTGAGATTTCTCAGTTCTCACCACACACAGTCACTGAGTCACCAGTTCAAAGACCTTTGGGTAGCCTTGTCTCCAACTAATGAACCAATTCTCTTCCAGCTCAGCACGGCTAGAGCTGTCAGGACTGGTTTGGGCAGAGCTGATCTCGCTGTAGGCAATGGATAAGTGAGCTGACATCTCAAGGTGCCTTCCAATTCTATAATTTTCTGAAATGCCTCTTTTGTGTGGAGAGGAGAATTTATTTTCTCTGTCTACCAAGAAATGTCCCAAACCTTGTTAGCATAATAAACAACAAGACTGAGATGTTCATCTCATCAGTTAAATTGTATCTAATATACTACGAACATGGAAGACAGCTTTTGGCAAATCAGCACCTACACGATTAATTTTTTATCAACACATATATACTCAAGATTAATTATTTATCCTGGCAGAAGCCTTTAATAAGCTATAATGCACCCGGAATCCGAGGTTAACTAGACTAACAGTACTGGACAGAGAAACAAAAAGGGCACAGTGTCTTGATCTTGTGGTTTTAGTCTTCTACATCACACATCGTCAGGATAACATCCTGTTAGCAGAGCAAACTGAGCTCTTGCTCAAAGGGACAGTCTTAGTGACAAACAGCCCAAATCTCATCACTCATTTCCCAGCACTTCTGTGTGTTAAGAATAAAACATAAGAACAAAAACGGGAGTAGGCTGTGTTTTTTCGGTTCTGATCTACTTCCAAAGACAGACTGAAAACACAATGCTATGTTTGTACTTCACCAATAGTCCGATTTACTAGAACAGACATTTCCAGTCATAAATACTTTTTTCACCCTGTAGTAATGCTACCTTAGGGCCCTTTGAACTGGGTCAATTTTTGGATCATAGCAGACAGTATGAGCATAACAGGAATAGTCAGAGCCTTCTACCCCTATATAAGGTATATAATTCTTTTATAATATTGTCACCTTATTTTAAACCTATGCATTCCTAATAGAAAATATATCTGCCTGCTTGTGTCAGTTCAAAATGCAGTTGAGGCTGGAATGAGCATCAAAAGAGAGGAGGAAACCCCATTTCAGCAGTAGCATCCAACCTGCCTAACAAGCAACATACCTCCCTCACCCACGGCAAAGAGCCTGGAGACACGTATCACACATCTCAGGGCTGTGGGTGGGAGAGCTCTCAGAGCCAGCAGGCAGAGGATCGCCTCTCCAACGGGAGCCTCTGACTTTGCTGTGGGATGTATGAGGGCACTGGGGCAAGCTGGCAATGGGGCCTGGACACCTGTGGCTGCTTTCTGTGGCAGCGAGGCCTGAGGACACCGGCACAGTCCTGCTCCCGGCCGTAACAGCCAGCCTGGCACGGGGCTGCAAATATTCCTGGGGGATGAAAGGGTAACTTGCCCAGAAAGCTCCAGACCATCAATCAGAAAGGGCAGAGCAGCGGATAAAGCCCATTTCATTTCAGTGCGTACATACTTCCATGAGAAAAACTTCTAAATATTAGAGCTCTTTAATACAGTGGAGAAGCAAAAGAAATGAAGATTGATTACTGGTAGGCAAGGCTGGGTCTCATCTAGCTAGGACAGGCTGTTAGGGATGAGGATATCTAATTGTTAGCAGATGATGGGTTCCGCATCTCCTATCACTCTTGCATCAAAGAAAGATGTTCTTCTGCAAGCTCTTCTTCAGTGAAATTTGAATAATTGGGCTCAATTATTCAGGCAGGAATTTATGTGAAATGTAAAGGCTTTTAGCACATAGTTCAGAGTAGATGGGCGCTAACATTTAAAAACAAACAGAAGTGAACAGCTGCTGCATGTTGGCAGTGGGGCAGTATCAGCCAAGCACCAGGGTTGGTGCTATGGCAGTAAAAGGTGGGGCTGGGAAACACTTTTTTGACGTATGTTAATTGGCAAGCGCTACCTTAAGGATTATGTGTGTCCTTTTGACTGCATGGTTTCTTCCTCTGCTGTTTTGTAAAACCTACCTGTCATTTTTGTTTGTTTGAGTAATTTTCTCAGTCAACCACAATATGTAACTGGAAAATTGCCATCTGCCTCCTTGACTGCTCAGAGAATGGTATCGGCGTCTCCGAATGCCATCCGCCATCTGCCAGGCAGGCTGTCACCCCTCCAAATCCTTACGGCTGTTTTAGGTCTAACAGCTGTATGACAGCAACACGCACTGTCAGGCTAGCTCGCTGCTGACAGTTTGTTGCTATCAGGAACAAAACAATTTCTATATTAAGTATAACACAGTGGATAATACAGTGTATGTAAGTCGTGTTGACTACATTACTCAACAGCCTTTGCAATGATTCAGTGACTCCCTCCAAATTGAGAGGTGCAAATAACCTTATTTTCTACATCTAAGACTAAAACTACAGTGACAACAAGATCCTAATAAAATTAGTGGCATTTACTTTTTCCTATTACAAACAAGTGGCAACAGTGAAGGTAATTGCTCTGGCAGTTATTTAAACTGCAAAATTAAAACCATCTATCTACTACAATGTCCCTCCTGTTTCTAAATAGTTGTTAATATATCATCTCATAATAACTTATGGCTAAGTTTTTATCCACTCAATTTATTCACACTCATCACTATGATAGAAAAGTCCACAATTAAGAGAAAAAAATATGTTCGGGGGGGTCTCTCATAGCTGAATTTTACAATGTCCAGTTTTAATGTGTCCACACCTTCTTGTGGCTGTTGGAACTCCTTAATGCAGATTACTTTTAAAATCAGAGTTAGCTATTAGGGTACCATGCAGTGGGAATGCCGAAGTTTCAAAACAGCAGCTTTTATTTCTAGAGGGCTCAATTCATCTGCTTAAATACAGACACCTTTGGGATGTGCCAGAGCACCCAGCACCTCCGTGGGGCTGGCAGAGGTGACACAGGGCTGACAGGGACCTGACTCCCCTGGTGTGGCACCTGAAGCCAAGGCAGGAAAGGATTCTAGAAATCACCAGGGACACCATGCCTGTGTTTAGTCACGAGTCATGCCTCACATCACTTCCTTTTAATACTTACCTTGCAAACGGAAGCCACAAAAAAAAAAAAAAAGGGGCAAACAAATGGCTTTATGCACCTAGGACAAATCTAGAATTCCAAGTCTGGAATAATTCTCTGTTACACTGGGCATGGACTTGTCTACTTTTATTTTATTGACCATAATTCCTGGTTGGAAAACACTTTGTATGCTGGGCCAGTAGGGATAATGATAACTAAAATGTTTGGAATCTGGCATATGCTGCCTCTTTTTCAGCTGAGATACCCAATCTCTGACTTGCATACTGATAAAGAGGTAGCTCAAGTGTTCTTATGTCTTATTAAAAATTTTACACTCATTACCTCAACTAAGATTTGTGATGAGTTTTGGTAAGTTAACATTGATGGAACTGAAGTAAGTTCTTGTGTATGCCAGCATGAAAGCTAATGTGACTTAAGTATGCCTACGCAGGCCTGAAATACATGGACACAATCTTTGGGAACATCATGCTGACTCTTTCATGTATTCTAAAGCTGAATTATTTAAAAGGTGAAGAACTGGAAGGATGTTGCACCCCATCAGGGAAGCTCCAAGATTACATGCTTCTCCCCTTAGTCCCTTCATTGTTTTTAAATATTCCTCTGCAAGATGCATTATCTGAACACCATCTATTTATTCATCGTCACATAGAAGGGCTGTTACTAGACAGACATTGCATGTTTAGTGTCCAACAAACCAACTGTGTCTACTGAACTTGGAGGTTTCTGTGTCTAACTCCTTTCCACCTCACAGATGGAGGAAATCGCAAGATACTGCCAGGTCAACTGAGTCACCCAGAGCAGCAGTAATCAGTCCATTGTTTCAGTCAGTAGTAGCAGTTAACAATAAAGGCAGAGTGATTTTTCTGGATAGTAACAACAGATCTTGGTAGAATATACTAAAACTATTGTATACAAAGAAGAGCATTAGAGTCCAGATATTTTGGAATTTTTTATGTTTTTGTAAAACATAACTGTTTGACCTGTTTACGTGATGTAATACATAATGACCCTTTGATACTTGAGATGGGTTCTTTTTTTTGCCATAAACTTGTAATAAATTTTTCATGGGTAGGTGCCTGTTAACACCTACCACAGCTGCACTCATAGGACAGCCTCAGACCTAAAAGGAGCAGCAAATATCCTGGATAAAAGGGGACCATGGAAATGAAAAGAATCTGCCACAGCTCTTCCCCAGTGCTAAGTGGCTGAACAAGAAGGTATATTTGTCTTCTGCTGACTGTGGGCTTATGGCCAGGGACTGAACAAGAATCGACTGTCACTGAAGTTTGGTCTGCCAGGGGAAGTAACAAATAGCAATTGTGGAGCTTTGTGATGAGATAATAAAATCATGCTGTGGTAAGTAATGCTTGTACTAAGGAAACTTTTCTACAAGGATAGAAATGTCCCTAGGCAACACAGAGGCCCTTGTGATGTTTGTGAGCTTATCTCCAAGAGGACCCCTCAGGCAGATGTGCTCTCCAGGTTATACTTATTTTTACCTTCAAGTTCTCCAACCGTCTGGCCCACAACAACCTGCCACCCCGTTCTTACTTTATAGTCCTCCCTGGCAGAAGGTTTGGGATGGTTTACAATGAGAAGATGAAACTTAAGGGAGTCCCAGAGAATCTCAAAAAGTGGTTTAAATTAAGAACAAAGAACTCTCACACCCCCCAGATTAATTCAGGTCACAAATGTCACAGAGAACAACAGAATAATGCGTAAAGAGTCTTACTGGATTCTTGAGAGAACGTTAAAAAACAATTACACAATTTCACAAAAGTAAAAATCCATCAAACTTTTCAAACCATCATATAACCAAAACTATTGCTGCTATTCCCAAAATGTCCCCAAAGCACCTTGCTTACAGCAGAGCATCTACCCAGATTTTCAGGTGGATTGATTCTATTTGTGGTAATTTTGAAGACCGCAGAAGTACAGATAAGCTTGATGCAAGACTGCAAACAGAGTAAATAATTAGAGACTAAATCTCTAAGGAGGTGCAGTCAAAAACTTTGTTTGATTGTAGAAAAAGGGACCAGATTGAGTTCAGAGAGCAAAAAGCATGTGGAAATATGCAGATTTGGAGCTGTAATGTTGCATCAGGTACAGCTCTTAATTGAGAGCTCAGTTTCTAAGAGAAAGGTACACTTTAGAGCTGGTTGGAATTTTTTTGTTGAAAGCATTTTTTTTCACTAAAATTTGTTACTTTGGTTCAAATTAACATTTTCAGGAAGATATTAATTTTGATGAAAGCTCCATTTTAAAATGAGACATTTTGATACAGCTGAAAAGTCCCATTTTAACATCCACATAATGGAACCTTTTATTTGAACAATGCTTAGCTTTCAGTGAAAACTTCATTGAATAATGACATTTAAAAAAAAAGTTTTAAAGCCTAAATCCATTTAACCAAATAAAATACCTCATTTGACGCAGATAATTTCTCTCAGCAGAATTTGGGCTATTAAAAAAGATTTCACTCCTGAAATTTCAAAGCAGACAAAATTTTGGAAAGATGCAATACTCAACAGAATGAAACAACACAGTTTTACCCAGATTTCCAGTGTCAGTCTTGCCCATGAAACAGGAGTTGCCTTCATGCACTGCAGTGCCTCCCAAAGCCACCATAAACTACAGCAACACGTGCTGCAACACCACAGTGCCCCTTTCATCCTCCATAAAAAAAGTGCTTACTGGCTCATCTGCTGACAAACTGGTAGTCCCTATGGTTGGTTTCTGTATATCCTCTGCGAGTTTGTAAGACTTGCTCTGGAGGTTTAAAAAACACAATACAAAAGACACTCATGAACCGATGGTTGCAAAACATGAGATTAGGAGAAAGAACAAACTGCAGCTGAAAAGCTTTGTTAAGAATTTAATATTTTCAGGCTGTTCCTGAAGCGGTTCTCTGATGAAGATGCAGGCATTTCTCCAAGGTTACCTGTAATTTCCTAGGGACAAACACAGAATGATGCAATTCCCAGATGAGTCATGGGCTGAATCATGGGATTCTATTCCAACATGGGCTCACACTTCTTCCCACTGGACTCTACAGCACAAGTCTGGTGTACTGCACCTGAGATCTCTCTTGCCACAGATAGACCTCAAACGGCTAGTTTAAATCTAAACTGAATATGCTTGCTCTACACTGCATTCAGTGCAGTGTCCACTGAAAGGCTCTCCAGGGTCAGAACCCGCAGGAGATGCCTGCCAACAATACTACAAAGTGTGCTTATGTGGACACACAGGGCTGTGCGGCAGGAGCTTTCTTGGCCATGTTTCCTATGCAAAGATAGGCTGCCGAACTGATCGCTTCTCTCCCCTTACACAAGCAGCCAGGCTACAAAAGGATGGTATGGAGATGGGACCATGTACCCTTCCACAGGGAGACAAAAAGCTCCTTGGCTTAGCAGCTGGAGCTTTGCGCTAAACGGTATGGGCTCTCTTGCTCAGTCTGGCAAAGAAAATGTCCTGGAGAGTTGGTCCAAAAGCAGCAGATGCTCAGCATCTCTCAAGGCCTTGCTGAACTTGAATTAAAAAATCGGTCACATAATAAAATCTCAGAGAAACTAATGTAACATTAGCCTGTATCAGCAAACAAGCTGTTGTCTACTGATACATACTGTAAAACTGCACATTTTCCGACAGCATTCAAGGAGAAAATGCGCTGCTGAACAAATATTGCCTTTTATCCATTAGTTCTAAAATCAGAGCTAAAAACCACCAAATTCTTCGGCACAAGCTACTTAACTTTCAGAAGCACCAATCATTCACAGCTACCACACAGGCTTTTGACACGCAGGTTGTTTTGAGGTTGAATATATTTACGCAGATTTAGGTATTTATTATTAAACACCCAACTGTTACCAAAAATTGTCTCAGTCAAAACTTATACAGTAATTTGATGTGTTAAATGCTGAAACCTGGATTTTAATCAGGCCCTTCTGTGAGCACCACACTTGAGACTACTCCTGTCCTTACTATTCAGTGATAAAGTTAGCCAAATTTTGAAAGTGTTGGCCTTTGGGACAGGAAGTTTTTCAGACATCTTTAGGGAATTATTTTAGTGTTCAGAATGTTCCAGCACAAATTTGCTGAACTATAAAATGAGTTTTCCCATGACATCCTACACATCATTTCTTTTTCTCAAAATCAAAGTGCTGCCCTTTATAACTAAGCCACAATGAGCGTTAAAACATCTAGAATCTGTGTTATAGTAATAGTTTCATTATTCATGTACTGCAATTAAGGGATGTTACCAGCTATATACAAGCTTCCCACCCACACAAAGTAGATTTTGAGGTTAAAGCTTCATTTGCAGCTGTATTAATGTCAGTTAAAGTGAAAATGGACAAAAATAAAACCAGGAAATTGTTGCATTCTTGACAATCCAAACTAAATAACTACTTACATGTGAACTGCCCATTTTTGCGTAGCCTGAGTGTGGAAGATACAGCTCTTCTGCTCTTCAATAAAACAAGCATTCAGATGGAACAGTCAACTTTTACTAGAGCAGCTATATCCTACCCAACCCTGCGTTAATCAATAACTTCTGTCATTATTTAAATTCTAGTCATTTCAAGGTGGGGCGTATTCATCATTACATGGTGGCTTTATTATCCCTACTATCTAATATCACATCCTGTTGGGTCATGGAGCTGGCTGGTTTCTCCAAAAATAATCAGGGTTTCACAATGTAAGCCTTGAGATTAAACATACTCATTTATATAATTGTTATTACAATGATTTAAAACATATAGCTATGGTAGTGCCCAACATTAGCTTTCCAAACATTTTAGAAGGAAAGATGCCTCCTCTGAATAGTTTATATTGGATCTTCTGGGATTTAGTGGTATTTAATATGTCATTGAGGACTCTCACCTCCTACAAATATTGCTTTTACTGGGGTTTTGTGGCAAGGTTTTGGTAGTGGGGAGGTTGCAGGGGTGGCCTTTGTGAGAAGAGACCAGGGGTTGCCCCCAAGCTGGACAGAGCCAGCACCAGCTGACTCCAAAACGCATCTACAGCTGGACAAAGCTGAGCCTCATCGGCGACGCTGGTGGTGCCTCTGTGATAACATTTGAGAAAGGGTAAAAAATATTGCACAGCAGCTGTGAGAGGAATGAGAAAAACGTAAGAGTAACACCCCTGCGGACACCAAGGTCAGTGAGGAAGGAGGGGGAGGAGGTGCTCCAGGCACTACAACAGAGATTCTCTTGCAGCCTGTGGAGAAGACCATGGGGAGGCATGTTGTTTCCCTGCAGCCCATGGAGGACCGCAGTGGAGCAAATACCCACACTGCAGCCCATGGAGCGGGTGGATGTGCCCTGAGGGACGCTGCAGCCTGTGGACAGCCCATGCTGGAGCAGGCTTCTGGCAGGTGGCCTGTGGAGAGGAGCCCATGCAGAAGCAGGTTTTCTGGCAGGACCCGTGACCCTGTGGGGGACACACGCTGGAGCAGGGGAAGAACACGAGGAGGAAGGAGCAGCAGAGACAAAGTATTATGGACTGACTGCAACCCCCATTCCCCATGTCCCTGCGCAGCTCAGGGGGAGGAGGTAGAAAAGGTGGGAAGGAAGGAGTGAAGTTGAGGCTGGGAAGAAGGAGACGGAGGAAGGTGGTTTTAGTTTTGTCTTTGTTTATTACTATCCTACTCTCTTTTCAATTGGCAGTAAAGTAAATTAATTTCCTTAAGTCAAGCCTGTTTTGCCCTTGACAGTAACTGGTGAACAATCTCCCTGTCTTTATCTCAACCGATGAGCTTTTTAATCTTATTTTCTCTTCCCTGTCCTTTTGAGGAGGGGGGGTGAGAGAGCAGCTTGATGGGCACTTGGGAACCAGCCAAGGTCCTGCTTTAGACCTCAGGTAGGAATCCAGAGAAAAATAAGAGAAGAAAACAAGTACACTTTAATTTATAGCAGTTCAGGGGAAAACAAAAATATCTATGTGATTATCTAAACAGTAAGCAAAATAAAATCACTGTGTTACTTAAAGTGCAGTAGTATTTCTAGGTTTTAAGTGGTCTGACAGACAGTACTTTCCTGCAAAGACCTTGCTACCATTCAAACACACTTAAAAATAAATGATCAGCTTTGATCATGGTGTTTCAACAATCAAATGTGTGTATGAAGCATTTTATCCAGAATTCAATGCTTTGTGGTAACATACTGTCTCAAAGGCATCATCAAAGCCTTTACTGAGCTTGGAACTACCCACTTCTTTCATAATATTTTTGGGAATAAAGCTGACCCAACTGACATTAAAGGAAATACTGAAGTTGAAGACAGAGCAACTGCAGGGTTTCTCTGGAACCTGTCAGGTTGGAGGGCACTTTTAAGCTCAAATACAGACTAGTAATCCTACTGCTTTTACTGGTTGTGAGCGAAATACAGCAGCACAGAAGGTGGAACGCATTACGGACTTAATACAAACAGCAAATTGAGTCATACTATATTGTGCTGTGCACGCAAATGGTCTATCTAAACATGCAAATAGGGTACCAGTAGGAAAACTATGTTCTGCTCCCACGGATCAATTTGGTTGACTTGGCTTAAAAGTTTGTATAATTAACAAAAAATAACTCTTGTACGGTACTTTTCAGCTTCGTAAATAACAGGACTGACTCTCTGCAGAAGACCTGAGGGTCTGTACTCCTGTGGGTGACATACCCCAGGCAATGAGATAGGGGCATCTCTTGGTATCTAGTGAATGGAGTCTGCCTCCACCTACTTCTTCCTTCTTTTGCCAGCAGGATGGAAAACTGAGGGACAGGTATTATGCCATGGCAAGATCAAGCAGGCTGGATACAGAAGACGAGAAGGTACTAAGGGCTTATCAAAAGGGTGCCTCCAAACATTCTCCTCTGAAAGGCGGAGCAAGAATTCAAAAAGGTGAAAAGGAGTGCACTACAGTGCATAACTGTTGACTGACAACACTGCTACTTGAGATTATTGCTGGCAACCACCAAGCGAGTGTTTGCTGTAAAGGTAACCACAGAATTGGTTAAAGCTGATGGGCCTTAACTGGAGGGTAACTAGAAGAGGCAATTAAAATCTTCAGTCTAGCAGAGTGAAATAATGAGGGACCAGGGGTGGTAACAGGTAAGAAAAGAAGGTGAGCTTTGCACTTTTTGCAGAGGATGTTTGTGGTAGCAGTGTGCCCACATGGCTGGGCAGCAGCATGGTGCTTTGCCTGTCTGCAAGAAGAGGCAGAACTTTTTCTCAAGAAACAGGCACCTGGATTTCTGTGTGACAGAGAAACACGGTTTGTAGATTACATCAGAGTCAACAGAGTTAATGCCTTTACCAACCTTGATTGCAGCATTGGTATGAGCCGTGAAACGGCTGTTACAGTGGTAGCGGTGCCTGGCATTCCTGTTCAACTCTGCTGATCCCTGGTGAACCTGTGTGAGACCGAGAGTTTGCAGAAAGTAAAGACAACCACAAGAATTCAGAACAGTATTTGGAGATTTACCCAGACCAGACAAAAAGGGCATTGGATTGACCAGAGACTGATCGGTCACTATCAGGGATCAGAAGATTTTCAGACAGGTTTACCACGACATTCACTAACAGGGATAAGCTGCAGGGAGGACTTAAGCTTTCAAATGTCCACTTTGGAGAGGAATGTAAGGGGTTGAAAACTGGAGTGGAAGTCCTAAATAAACAATTCAGCCCACCAACAAACTCAGCTAAAACAGCCATTTACAATGAATTTGTCTCCAGTTGGAAGTCATTGTCCTTGAAGGAAGTCACTGTCCTGGATGTCCCATTCCTGGATGTGCAAAGCCCATTATTTCTGAGGAAAGAATTCCCTGGGAACTATTTGGTCTTGAGATCTGATCAACAGCTGTCAATTTGAATAAGCAGTTCAAGGGTACTGCACAAATCACTTCTGAAAAAGAGACAAGAGTCATCTTGGGGAGCAGATATTCTTCACACGTTGGTGAATCAGCATGCAGCTGATCAGGTCAGCCAGGACTGGAAAGAACGAGAATAAGAGATCTCATTGCAACTTCCCAGTGCAAGTGCTCAGTTCAGAGGAGAGCTGCACTGATTCAGCTTAGCTCGCTCTTTCAGAGCACTATATTTTACTGTGTAGACAGGCCTCAGCTACCTGTCAGTGGAAAAGCAAACTGGCAGGCCTCCATCAGTGCATCAGGCTTATTGAGCACACTGCAATCAGCTTCTCTCTCAGGAAACACAGGAAGTCACTAGAAGAAACCAAGCTGCTACTTCTGATTTTCATAGAATCGTAGAATCGTTTAGGTTGGAAGGGACCTTGAAGATCACTGAGTTCCAACCCCTCTGCCATGGGCAGGGACACCTCCCACTAGACCAGGTTACTCAAAGCCCCATCCAGCCTGGCCTGGAACACTTCCAGGGATGGGGCATCCACAGCTTCTCTGGGCAGCTTGTTCCAGTGCCTCACCACATTTTAAACAAGGAGGAACTGGTTGAAAATCCAGAAGGGGAAGGTAGTTTGTTTGAAAGTGGTAACAACACATGGACTTAACTTATGTGCAAGGGAAAAGCACAGAAGACTTGGAGTAAGGAAAAAAGCAGACTTTTGGAAAGTCAGTCAACTGAAAGGTAATGTGTTTTGAGAAGGTGATCTCAAGAATGAAGGCTGCTGAGAATAACTGGAAGAGAATATATTAAAACCCAAGAGGCAAATTTTCTCTATAGGAAGGAAAGATAGGAAGCATAGTAAGAAAAATGCATAGCAATAAGTTTGCAACAGGTGCTTTTTAAGAAAATGAAACTCCAAAAGATAATTAAGCATAACTAATGCTGCAAGTAGATACAGAGAACAAGAACACAGGAACCAGTTTAGAAAACCAACTGGACAGAGTGAGTTATGAACAACAAGAGACATCAAAGGCAAAAAGAAGATGGTCCACAAGAAGTAAGGGATAACAAAAGTAAGTGGAGATTTATTACAGACTGTGGAAGGAGAGCAGCTAATGGATGATGCATGCCAGGCCAACGTGTTCAATTCTTGTTTTGCTTGTCCTCACAAAGGAAGACTATTCCTGCCAGAAATGAATACATTTAAGTAAGTAGTCATGTGTACCAACCAGAATAGGAAAAAAAAAAAAAAAATTAATGACTATTCATTCTATACAGTCAGCGGCACAGGCCTACTAAGCATCAAACTAGGAGTAGCAATCTCCGAACCAGGGTTGATTACCTGTGAGCAGGTCAAGGAAAGTCATAACGGACTGGAGAAGGCTACACATAATGCCCGTGTTCCAGGGTAGATAAGTTCATTGCTGCAACTGCCTGAAGGGTCAGCTGGAGAAACTCTAAACTGTGCAACATCCTACATATAGATATCCATCCTGAGGGGCAGAGCCGTGAGGTAGTAGATGTGATTTTAATGACATCCTACGGTTTGGGAAAAAAGGATCAGTAGCACGATCCTCAGTGCTCACTGCATTTTACATGCATGATTTACACCAATGGGATTGTGACTTCAGAGTCCAATGACCTCAACTAAATGTGCAAAAGTTCAGAGTGTTTTATCTATGACTTTCATGTAGAAAGTGAATTTGAATCAGCTGTTTGCAAACCCTCAAACTCACAACAATTTTGTTGTACGGTGTCCTTTCTGGTAATAAATTAAAATTGTGTTAAAAATCAAGTACATCCACTGTTGCCTTCTAATCACAGCTCTGATGAGTTATTCTGCCTCTCTGAAGATCTACCCTACATCAATAGTTTCTAATCACCTTGGTTTATTTCCCTTTTGCCAGCACTACCAGTGAAAAGACTGAGGCAGATGATAGAAATATAATGGAAGCCACCAAACTACCAAATAAGGGTTTTTTTTAGCGCATACATTACTGTTATTCTGATCACCTGACTTTTTAGCTTGTGGATTCTCATATCTGTGCCTTACTAAAATTACTATTCAGCTGTTGGTGCCACTAAGAAGATAATTTACCTCAGAACCATCCAAGAAAAAAATTGTACTGCCCTATTGAGAGGTGTGTCTAATTTCTGATATCAAAAGCAAACAGACAGTACCAGCCAGAGACCTGTACCATCTGGTTTATATTGCAATGGGCAAGGTAAAAGGGGTTTCTTATTAATGTCTTTTCATAGTTTATTTATAAACCAATGTAGGGTGTGCCAGAGGAAGGTTCATAAGAAACCTGACAACTGGGGTTAAAAGAATGAAGGTTGGCAGGCTGTGACTGTGCTCCTGGACTGAATCCTGCCGGTGATATGAACAGGCAGGCCTTATCTGAGGCTCTGCAGGTTGTGTGATCTGCTCACCATCTCTTCAGCTCCAGTGATCTCTGTGTCGGCACCATGGGGCACAGCCACCGGCTGAGGCTTTGTGTCTGCAGTTACGCAGAACTGGGATCCTGAAGACACCAGTGACGCTGAAGGAGAACTGGGTCTGTAGTTCTCTGGTGACCTACTCGAAGATAAAAGAACACTGAGTTTCTTTCTATTGCTGTTGGTCCCCTTTCAGCTCTGTCACCACTGCTCCAAGGTTTGTGGTTTGGGCCAGGTTATTACTGAGCATGCAGGATAACAGCCTCAAAAAGTAAATGGCACAAGTTATCAGGGCCTCACTTGCTTTGTTTATTCTACTTACATATCAAATCATTCACTAAAATTTTGTGTAGTGTTAAAAACATAGAGCCCTGCCCCTATCTGTAACTCCCTGATGCTTAAACAGTAAGAAAATGTTTCTGCATGGGAAGTTGGCACTGATTTTGACACAGGTAAGACTTTAAATGACTCACAAAAACCTAGATCATAAGATAAAGAGAGGCACCTGCTGCTTTTTTTATTTGAAGCAGCTTCCCTGATATTAATCCACTTGCTTAAGACCCTGTACGAACAAGGGAGGCTGCTGGTGGCATTCAGGTCTGCAAGTTTTCAGTCAGGTCTGCAAGCTTTCAGTCCCCACGCTACGCAGACCACATACTGGCGGCACACTCCGTTGTCGTAGCCCAGGGCCACTGCTAAATGAAATGATCTCGCTCAACCCTTGTCATGAAATGCTTATTACGTTCCTGCACCTGCAAGGGCAGCTGCAAGTGACTCCTTGGGGCAGTCACTAGCATCTGTCCAGCTGTACTGTGAACTGCCATTAGGAAACTAATGTCAAAACGAACTAAGCAGGTAAGCGAGGAATTTTAAGCTCGGATCCGTTCCCACTCTGTCCGCCCACGGACAGCTGCGTTGGTGAACAGCGGATGCAGCCCAGGTGAGGGACAACCCTCTCAGGGCACCACCGCCTGCTCCGTACAGCGCGCACAAGGCCCCGACGCTCCGCCGCCCGCAGCTCCTGCTGCTGCGACTGAGGCCTCGCGCCCGCTTACAGCAGCTTACTAACATCGACCGAAACAATCTCGCCGCGCTCCCCTGCCGCCCGCCGAAACCGGGGAAAGAAGCGGGTGACCGCCGCCGTCCCGCGTGGAAAAGCGCCTCCCGATTCCCTCCGGGCCGCCACCACGCGCGGCCGCTGAAGGGACACCCGCTGCCGCCCC
>VZSZ01000216.1:373554-417585 GCA_013398815.1 Ibidorhyncha struthersii
TCAGACTTGCCTGCCCCACGGGAAGGCAGGCGGCTGCGGCCACTGGTCGCCTGCGTGTTTGTGTGTGTGTGTGGGGAGGTGTGTGGCTGTGGGGAGATGGGNTCCTCTGTGGGAGACGGCGGGGGGATGTGCGCGTGTGGTGTCTCTGTGGGGAGATTGGGATATGAGGGCGGTGTGGAGTCTGGATATGAGGAGTGGGGGATATGCGTGTGTGCTGGGGGAGGGCTCTGTGAGGAGAGGGCCATGTAAGGGTGGTTTGGGGTCTCTGTGGTCAGAGGGAGATGTGGGGGTCTTCTATCAGCTTGTGCAGATGCAAGACCAGCGGAGGTGGTTATCCCCCATGCAACCCCTGAATAGCGTGAGCTGAACCAGGACAGGTGTCATCGGAGACTTGTGCAGCCCTGTGTTTTGGTAGCCAGGGAACTGCTGTAGTGAGTGGCTTGTGGAAAAGAAAACCTCATGAAATTTTGATTTGCTGGATTTAATGGCCCTCTGACAGCAGAGGAGAGGTATTGTGTCAAGTCAAGGGGGTGCTGCCATCTCCAAAGTCTTATGCTGCTTGAAAGCAGATGCTGAAAAACAATTGCTGCTCTTGCACAAAGGAAGGATGGAGAGGATGAGTAGTGGCTGCAGGCCCTGTGTAATTGAATTCCTTGAATTTGACATTTCAGAAGCTGAATGATGGTTTCTCTTTACCTGCCCAGCTGAGTGCCGTACTATTGGCTATGTGATTCTGGATAGAAAACATACTAGTATTTAATGCATTATTTACTTTAATGTAACTTCTGGAATACTGTTTTGTTTACTTTAGTGTTAGAATAATTGTTAATATGTTTGTAGTTTATAGTTTTGTAGTTAATATGTTTGTAGAGCAAATACTTGGATCCCTCTTTGGCTGTTTAATCAATTATGGACCTTGTCTGTGATATCAGGTGTTTCTTCTCTACCTAATTCTGCAGTACGTGTGCAACTTGTTTATCCCATATATGCAGTAAAGTTAGTTTTTATCTAAGGGTCTTTTGTAATATGAGCATCAATGAGGGAACCAGGAGAGGGGAAAAAACCAAACCCCAAGTTGCTTGTTGCAGGTGCAGAATAGAATAGTAATATGAAGAATTTCAAGGGGTCAGTTTTTGAAATAAGGCATTTAAAGCATCAACCGAAGTTCTCTTTTTATCGTCTTTCATGATAGTCAAGTAATGTGCTGTGCTTACGCCTTAATCTTGTGACCTAAGATCACTTGATTGCCTTACTTGTGTGAAGCTGCAACTTGAGCTGTTTCATTATTTAGTTTTTCCATTATGAGCTTCTTAGGTGCAGCAGTTGAAGCTTCACATGTCATTTACCATGCTTGGTTAATGCTACACAATTCTGGGCAATTCTTCAAGGTTGCAAGACACTGAATGCTTGGTAAAATGCTTGATGCTTCATGTCATCTAAAAGACGGTTTAAAACCTTTGATTTAAGAATTAGATGCTCCCGTGTTTATCAGAATGGTACTAGGAAAAGAGTATCTAAAGGTTATTGCTTAAATCTGCATCCCATGTAGAGATACCTATTTAACTAAAGATACTTTTGACCTTGTATTGGAGGTACTATCATTGTATTGAACTGGGGGACTTCCTGCATAATGACAACTGCCTGCATGTGTTTTCTCATAAGACACTTCGCAGTGGTTTAACTGAAACAGCGTTTGTGTGTGTCAGCTAAAAGGCCTTTATGTTTTCAAGGGTCTTGGAAACTCTCAGAGGGAATATGAAAGGCAGGTCGTACTCTACAGCATCCGCAATCAGTTACGATACCGGAATAACTTAGGTGAGTAAAGAAGCTAAGTAACTTCTAATTGCTACCTGAATCTTCTGTGTGGAAGCTTGTCTTTGCTGTAAAACTGCAAGAACTAGCCCTGTTCTAAGGTCCTTCCTTATATGAAAATAAATACTTTAAAATGATAAAACATCAAGAAAAGTCTTGACTTTTGAGTCCATTTGGCAGGTTTTCTAGTGAAGCACTCTTTAAGATTACTGAGTTGGCAGGTGAAACAATTCCTGCTGTAGTTATGCCACAATTTTCTGAGATGTTGGGAGAAAATTTGACTAATAAAATGAAGAATGCCACTAGATGAGATGCAGATAGTTGCCCTGACTCACGTGAACTACTGGCTATGACTCATTTGCAGACTTTCAATTTATTTTGCATTGAAGGCATTCATTTGTCTTCTCAAAGCAGATAAAAGTTTCACTAATTAGAAGATAATTTTCTACAGCCTGCATGAGTTCTGTCTCAATGGGCCACTTCTGGGTAACCTGTAACATAAATCTGCCCTGTTCTAAGGTCATCGCTAAAGGCTCTGAGAGTACTGGTATCATATGTAGAAATCCTTGGATGTGGAATGCCCTGCATCACTCCTTTATTTTGTTTTTCATTTTCTGTCAGTTACCATTATACTATTTTTAATCCTTTTGTCGTAATGCTTTTTTTTTTAATTGAACTTCATAGAACAGTGTAACTTTTTTTCCCCCCTTGTAGTTAAGCATGTCAAGAAAGACGAACGTAAATATTATGAGGATCTGTTAAAATACAGTCGAGATCATCTCATGTTATACCCTTATCATTTGTCTGACATCATGGTAAAAGGTCTAAGGGTAACACCGTTTTCATATTACACTGGCATAATGGAGGTGAGTACAAAACTATGGTGAAAATATGTTGCTTTCAGTCCTAGAGATGTTGGTGATGGTTGTTTAATGCATATGAGGCAGTGTCATGTAGTTAGTTCACTTTTGGGTAGGCTATACTATCAAATAAGGAAACAGTAAGGAAACTTTCTAGACAAATGCATGTACCTGCAGTTTTTTTCCCATCTGCCCCTGTCAGCTGTTGAAGAGGTGGACTTTGTCATGTGGAACAGGGGTGGGACTCACTCTGAGGCCAGTCTTTCTCTTTTGATGTTGGAGATTGTGACTCTTCGCTTAGAACTGTGAAAGAAGTAGCTCATTCTGTTAGATTAATAAAACAAAAAGAATTTCCATTTTTAAAAACCAGTACATTTGAATGGTTATTTTCTTTTTTGTTCCCTTTCAAAAAGGACACTTAACCATATTAGAAGCTTTTTCAAAAGCTTGAAGCAGACCCTTTTTTATGAGAACAAAGATGGTTCTGTTTTCCATCAGCACTCTGGCAACCTTCTTTTATTTTCATTGGATATCAGAAGTACTTTGTTTATTTTGTGTGTAGTGATTGCAGACATAACAGAATAAGCTAACAACTAATCTGTTATTACTGCTTAGTAATTCCTTGTGCTGCTTTTTTTTTGTGAAGACAGATACAGGATTTTATCTTTATTATTCTGTCAGCATTTTTCCTTGTAAAGCTTATGTTAAACAGAAGTCTCTCTTTTATGTATTTAACATTGCATAATGATTAATCAAGTAATTGGCAAGTTTGATAAAGTAACTGACTTTCATAGATTTGTTTTAATTTCATTTTGTTCTTAAAAAAAAAAGAGGGAGAATTTTGGACCTGCTTCTCTGAAATGATGACTTTCTTGTTGCAACTAAGTTTTCTTGTCTTTCTAAGGATATAATGAACAGTGAAAAAAGCTATGATTCATTACCCAACTTCACTGCTGCTGACTGTAAGTATTACCTAGCTGCATTACTGTTTTCAGTGAGTTGGAAATAAGGGGCTTCTGAAAACGCATTTGTGGGCATGTGTTTGCTTGAACGTAAGTGTGTGAATTAAGGTGTGGAAGCATTTAAATAGTGACATTAAGGAGCATGTGCCCTTCATATGGCCAGCACTGGAACGGGACTAGTTTGAGTACAAATAGGAATGGTGCAAAAGCTTGTGCAGCTTCTGTCTTTGCTTGTATTGCATTCCTATTTGCTTGGACTTCTGGCTGGAAAGTCTTACAGGCCATTGTGCATTGGCAAGCTGAGCTGCTGGTCCTTTCCTAGTGTGTTTTTTGGCATGTGTTTGGCAGAAGGCTTTGGGAAGACACTGAAAGGCTGTTAACACTCTTATGAATCAGCATCGGTGTGGATGAAGGAATGATGTACCAGAAAAGAGAGAGAAGAGGATCTTGTATTTTATGACACTCCTGGATGTGCTAGGTTTTTTATCCCTGCTTTCTGTTAGACTGTTGTGGGTAAGAGGTGGGGAGATCAGGAAAGCAAAAACATTGAATTTTGTGGAGAACAGAGTAAGAGCAACAGCCTACTGATAAGTCTTATAGCAGAAAATACAAACTACTGGCATAGGGAGGGTGTTAATCAAACCTGCCATTGAGAAGTTTTCTATAGCTAAAGACTTAATTCCTCACCTTCGGTATGAATTTATATAGTTCTCCTTAAGGATAGTGTGCAGTCAGGTGAGGAGTAGCCTGCAGCTTTTGAAAACAGCTTGGTAGGGTGTTTTTGTGTGGGTTTTTTAAAGGATGTTGTCAGTTAACTGTACTAATTTACCTCTCTGTAATGTTCACTCTGGGAAAACAGATTAGGAAAAGCTTTTTTCAGTGCCATGTAGCTTGTTGGAAATCTAGTGTTACTCAGGAGTATGAAGAGAGGAAAGTCTTCTCTGTGTGTGTTTTCCTAACAATTCTGTTATTTTAGCACCAGCTGCATGTCAGTTGCTGAGGTGTAATTAAGTTAAACATTTTTATTAACATCTTATCATAAAAAGAAGTGTCAAACTAGAAAGTTGGACTTAATCTGTATTCTGTCTCAGTTTTAAAACTAATGAGTAGTTTTCTAGTGTCTGTTCATACTTCCTTAGTGGTTGAAGTCTAGAGATTATACAATTAAATTCTGATCCAGTTTAGCTCAACTAGATCTTAAGCATTTTCCCTTATAGGCTTATGTGGCCTTTTGTGCTCTAATTCTTAGTTTAGAGTTCTAATCCAGTGCTTGGTGTGGGATTTATTAGAGGTGAAGAAAAACTGTTGACCAACATTTGGTACAACTTTAGTTCTGTTAATTGGAAACATAGTTATTACCTGTTGATGTGAGTGGAGGAGAGAAAGGGGTTGGATTATTCCCTGCTACCCCGTGACTTGAGAGACATGAGTTACGGGGTTTTTTTTAACCTATACAGAGTAAATGAACAGGGATGAATTCTGGTTTTAGATGCACATGGTTCTCTGTCAAATTCGGTTGAAACTGCATTTAGCTCCTCTAACTGTCCTTTTATTTTGGCAAGAAAGAGTACTTAAAGATATTATTATAGAAGTGGGTCTGATTCTTTGAAGAATGTTTTATGTATCTTCAGTTTAAACCTGTCTTAAGAGAAGTAAAACCTTACTTATTTTTCAGGTCTAAGACTTCTTGGTATAGGAAGAAACCAGTACATAGATCTAATGAACCAATGTAGGTCTTCAAAAGTAAGTTTTTCTTTAACTTCCTTTCCCTTTCCTTCTCCACTCCCTCCCTACCACCGCTATTATTTCATAAGAAATGAAGAATGGAATAATTTCATGGATCTTGTTAGTTTAATAGTATGGCTAATTGAATGTGACAATATAATAATTGCTAATTATATTGTGTTTCCTGAGGGTAATGAAGAGCTTTTTAACTTAAAATCAAAGTATACTAAAGAAAAAGATATTCAGTGCTACATCTCCCCCCCACGTTCCACGACCCCAAATGTGTATTTTCAGAGCTGTATTTATTCTATGGCACCAGGTAGCTAACGTCTCCTGGCCAGTATAAACATGGAATAATGATACTAGTTCTGGAAGAATTATCCCATGTTGCTATGGGTGCAGTTGAGATTAGAGTTTATTCTGGGACAGTCCTCCATCTTGGTGTAAATTTTTGTAGTATGTATGTTTGTTTCTGAGACAACAGTAATGAGTCTGAACAGGTGTCCTTTCATGTGAATAGCACATGTGGAAAACACTAATGATTGTTGGTAAAAGTAGGCCCTTTAGTTTGCAACAGTTCCTTTCTTTCTTCAGGAAACTCATAAGTGCTCTTACAGTAGCTTCACAGTGCTCCTTCAACCAAAAGTGTGCTTTCCAAAACATGAAGTTGATAGTGTGAACTGAAAAGTAATGGCTGTACAATGGAAGAGAAGCTGTTCAGGTCTATAAATAAACAGTACCCTCTGCTTTTTCTTTCTTGGACTGCAGTTCATTGTAGTTCTTTAGCACAGTGCTTATTGAGAATGTGGGGTACTTTGTCCTTTAAAGTAAATAAAATGTTCCTAAAATGTTTTTGTTTTTTTTTAAGATCATTGAACTTCTTCAAAATGTCCCCTTTGTATACTTTGTTTGCTGTACTCTTACCTGTTCGCATTAGAAAATGTCATGAATAGTTTAAATTTGGACTTGATCCTAGTGTGTTTGAACAGCGTGGTTTTTAATTAGTGACACATACAATATGAATGAATATATGGGTTTATGGGAAGACTTAACAGTATCAGATCCAAATAATTATTTTTCCCTTCCCATTTTCACATGATTTGAGAGAGGAGGGAAGCTTTTACTAAATGACAAGTATTTGGGCATGTCCAGTCTGTGAATATAATGTACTTAAACTGATTTTTATAAACATCTATTTTTATATGAGGGTAAATGGCTGTCTGCACATGTGAAGTGCTCTTTATTACTATCTCAAATGGACTGTACCACTGCAGAAATTTTTCAGAAGGAAAACAGCTCATGATCTGTTACCTGTGAAACCTGTGGAGATTGCTATAGAAGCTTGGTGGGTCGTGCAGTCTGGCTACATCACTGAGGATGACATCAAGGTATTTCAGTATGGATTGCATCTCTAATTTTGGTTGAATACTGATAGTCCCTGGAAACAGGGGCTTCCCTTTGTGTAGAATAAACAAAGATGTACAGGTGTACACTTCGCTGGGTAAAAAACTGGCTGGATGGCTGTGCCCAGAGAGTGGTGGTGAATGGAGTTAAATCCAGTTGGTGTCTTGTCACAAGTGGTGTTCCCCAGGGCTCGGTGCTGGGGCTGGTTCTCTTTAACATCTTTATCAGTGATCTGGATGAGGGGATCGAGTGCACCCTCAGTAAGTTCGCAGATGACACTAAGCTAGGTGGGTGTGTTGATCTGCTTGAGGGTAGGAAGGCTCTACAGAGGATCTGGACAGGCTGGACCAATGGGCTGAGGCCAATGGTATGAGGTTCAACAAGGCCAAGTGTCGGGTGCTGCACTTGGGTCACAACAACCCCATGCAGCGCTACAGGCTTGGGGCAGAGTGGCTTGAAAGAAGGACCTGGGGGTGTTGGTCGACAGCTGGTTGAATATGAGCCAGCAGTGTGCCCAGGTGGCCAAGAAGGCCAACGGCATCCTGGCCTGTATCAGGAATAGTGTGATGAGCAGGACTAAGGAAGTGATCATCCCCCTGTACTCAGCACTGGTGAGACCCCACCTCGAGTACTGTGTTCAGTTCTGGGCCCCTCACTACAACAAAGACATTGAGATGCTGGAGCGTGTCCAGAGAAGGGCAACAAAGCTGGTGAGGCGTCTGGAGGACTAGTCTTATGAGGGACGGCTGAGGGCACTGGGGCTGTGTAGCCTGGAGAAGAGGAGGCTGAGTGGAGACCTTATCACTCTCTACAAGTACCTGAAAGGAGGTTGTAGAGAGATGGGGACTGACCTCTTCTCCCTAGTGACAAGTGACAGGACGAGAGGAAATGGGTTCAAGTTAAGCCAGGGGAGGTTTAGGTTGGATATTAGGAAAAATTTTTTCGCTGAAAGGGTTATCCAGCATTGGAATAGGCTGCCCAGGGAGGTGGTGGATTCGCCATCCCTGGAGGTGTTTAAAAAAGGGGTAGACGTAGTACTTGGGGATGTGGTTTAGAAGTGGTTTTGTCAGGTTGGGTTAATGGTTGGACTTGATGATCTTAAAGGTCCCTTCCAACCCCAACAATTTTATGATTCTATGATTCTAAGATTATGTTGCAGGTTTATAACAACTCTTTTATGGAAATAGAGATTGAAACTAATGGAAATTGTGATGTATTATTTGTTTACTTATTCTGCCCTCTCCCTCCTTTGTACTTTCTACGCCATGTACAGTGAGGTGGTTTTGCATCAACCAATCTGTGGTAACTAATGTGCGTGCTAATGTGCTTTGTAGGGAGCAAGCAACAAAATACTTTTTCATAAATGGGTATTTAAGCCATGACAGCTCAGTTTTGACTGAATCTTCACCTTCAGTATAGGTAGAATCAGAGTATTACTGGACTTTTTGATAGATATTTTCATTGTTTCTGCTCCTCATGTCTCCTTATTTGTTTCATTGTTTGCGCAGGAAAAATTTGTGGGCTGACTTACTGTTTCATCCTCATTCTACTTCCATTCTCACAGTTTCTTTTTACAGTCAACTAGTCATTTCATCTGCATTTAATTCCTTCTTTGTAAGTCTTTTGTTTAGATTGGAACAAACTTAAAGCAGTGATGGCATCTTTTTTTGGCTACTATTTGGAATATCTTAGGCAGTGGCTACTCATATTCTGACATCACATCAACCCAGAGTAGTTAACCTGAAGTACGTTACTTTGATATTGTAATGGACCTCTTTCTAGAACAGTTCCAGTTGTGTGGTTGAACACTCAGTTTGGAAGTTTCAAAGAGCAAACCTCTTACGCTGTAGTTTTCACTTGCCAAATACCTGTGCAATGAAGTACTGTTCCTAGAGCATGCACAATTTTGTGAGGGAACAAGAGGAAAAAATGTTAAGACTTTATCAGGAACTGGAGTGAATTCTTCAATATTTTGGTTAAGATCATGGGTTACTTCCTATATTCTTACATTACTTATGACTGATTTGAGGCTGAAATGTTTGGGATTTTTTTGAGTGGTATTAAGTAAGTTGCATAGACTCATTGCTACAAAAGACTAACATGACTTCTTTTACATAGATTTGTACTACATCGGAGAAGTCTGCTATTGATAAGATAATTGATTCAGGTCCTCAGCTTGCTGGTTCATTAGACTTCAATGTAGTTCACAGTAAGTTTTTAATGAACATTCCTTTTCTGTTTGTAGATCTTGCTCAATGAATTCCAAGAGTAGTATCTGAAAATTAGGAATAAAAGGGGATGCAGACAGCTGAAGCATAAGAGGAGGTGGAGGAAAATACTCAAGAGCTTGTACAGACTGCAGTCCAGATCTTGTCAATGGTTTAACGATAAGCCATTAGCAGCTGTTGCTCTGTTATTGTTCTATTCAGAAAATTCTTTCTCGTTAGAAACTGTCAGTATTGTTGGGGAGGGGGATGTAGATGAGGACAAGCTGAAACAGAAACTAAAAATGTCAGACTTGGTAATCCTGAATGGTAAAACTTCACTCCTTGATTTTCAAAGAAGGAGAGTTTTTGTAACTTTGTACTATCTGAGCACCATAAAAATGGGCCTTAGATTTAAGGAGCTGTCTTGTTTCTCAAAGGTCTGCAACTGTTACTGAAAAATGGTGTGCATGTGTCTCCCCATTTGAGCGTAACAAGTATTATAGACAAATCATATTAGGTAAAGGAGTACAAAATCACTGACAAACTCCTTTAGAAGTCTGTCTGTAAGCGCTTGGCTTACTACAAGCAATCGAAGCTGTGCACTGTAGTTTTTTTTTTTAGATATTGAGGCAGAATTCCACTGTCTGTTACTGAAGCAGAACAAAAAAATTAAAGAAGTGGGGTAGGTGAAATTCATGCTCTGGAGTGGATCTGAAACAGTATAGGGCTTAAGAAAATTTGAATTCCAAAAGCACTTCATGATCATTCTCTATACATGGCCTGCTGTTGCTCGTGGAGAGGGTTACAGCTCAGGTTTAGTAGGTTTAGAAGGATCTGGCATACCTTTCTACCCTAACTCATGGGTAAAAAAACAATGTACAGACAATTAATGTAATGGTCTGCCAGTAGGATGGGATTTCATGGGGAAAGAGGACTGTTTAGTTCAAACTATGATGTCATCAATACATCCTTACTTACTGTACCTGAAATGTATCAGCTGTGAGAGCTGAATCTCTGAATGAGAGACAGTGAAAAGCATTCTTAGCACGTTGATGGCTTGTAATGTCCATTAAAGCTAGTTTGCATAGCTGAGTATGTCACTGCCTGTGGTGAGCAGCAGTTGTATCAGCATGAATTCAGGTTACTTTTTGGTTTAATGTAGACATTTCATTTAAGAACTGATTTGGTATAGTCATTTTACTAGATATACTATAGATATGTACATACACACTATAGCTGGGCTGAGCTGTGTGTGTTTGAAACATCCTGACAATTCTACTTCAGGTATTTAATAACGCTTCACCTGAGGGTTGTTGGTACACTTCCTCCCTGCTGTAATCAATATGGTGTAGATGAAGTGATCTTGGTTAACACACAAGGAACCACTGACAATAAATTCGGCTTATTTCATACTGTGTAATTTAGCTTTGTGCTTTACTATTACAATGTAGCTGTTACAAACCTTAGACTGTAAAGGTAACCATGCTGAAATGTTTTGCCCTGCCTTAAAAACTTCTCCCTGGCTTATCTACTCCGCAGAACTCAGTTGAGATGCTTAGCACTCAAATTGATCTTATGTGGGGAAAGTGTCATTTAAAATCTGCCACATTATTATCCTCATTGTATGCAGTGTCCCTCTGTATCTGCTGCAGCTTTGCTGGTGCCTTGTGCTGAGATGCCCCAGAATATATTTTTGCAGTTGTGTAAAAAAGGCTTTTTGTGAAGATGTGTGGGAAGGACATGTGAGGACCATCAGAACTAGTAGTTTAGTTTGTATCCTTGCTACAAAGAATGCAAGTTGCAGCCTGAGTTAGGGGAGAGCCAAAATGTAGCCAACATCCTCGGCTGACAAAACTAGTTTAGGATAAAAGGAAACCAAACCACTTCTTGACAGTACAGTGATGATGGTGAAAACTAAGTTAACATTTAGGCAGGGAGACACTCCTCTTTGTCAAACGTAGCTGCTTCAGTCTGTGGTCATTCTACTGTCCTCGATTGTCCTGAAAGTACTTTTAGACCGCCAAGTGTACTGCATCAGACTGCAAGTAAAGAACTTTGATTTGGGGTGACACCTGTTTAATATTAGATGTGGTTTATTGATCCATGCATTGCAAAGTAGTATTCTATTGTGGAGACTATTAGGAAAAATTACTTTAAATTCTGAATTGGCTGATGGGGAAGTCTACTTTGTATCATTAGTACTCTGGAAAATGCTTTTTTCTAAAATGATGTGCTTTTATTTATAAAGGCTTGTATAACAAAGGATTTATTTACCTTGATGTACCAATATCTGATGACAGCTGTATAGCAGGTAAGTATATGCTTAATGGTATTATACCTATGTTTACTTGGTTTCATTTCAGTTATCATGTAGTTGTCTGTCTTGGAAGCTGCTTGTCTCTGTGCATGAGTTTGCTTAAAGAAAACATTTGAGCTTTGAAAATTTTTCCTGAATAAATGGTTTCCACTCTATTAAAACATTGTTTTTATTGTATATAGGATTTATTTCAACTTGAATTCTTATATTTTCTTGTTTTGTATACGTATTTAGGTAAGGTGAGATTCTTCTAAAGATTCATGGCATGAATTAATAAGTACCTTCCTATATGTCTGTAATGAAAAGGAAGAATAGCATAGAGAAACATAGTTGCCCTGCCAAAAGGACACCTTCTTTGTCTCCTAGTTTCTTGAGATATGCAACTTTTTTTTCTAGGTATCAATTCTATCCTTCATGGTCTTGTCACATCAGTTAGTCATTTGCTGAGTTTGAGTACTACGTAGGAGCTTAAACTAGCAGAGCGCATGGCTGCCCTTTTGAACAACTCATGCTCTTCTAGGACTTGGGGGGTGGGGGGGTGTCTGAATTCAGTGTAATCTGCAAAGACATAAATCGTTTGGAACCTGGCTGTGCAGAAGTACCTGTCATTGCTGTAGCAGAGGTCAGTTAAGTGGAAGTCCTCTAAGTACAAGAGAGTTACTGCTGAGATAATAGCTTTGGGAGTCCCAGCTACAGGGGGGGGAGCTGTTTTTTTTTGTGTCCCACTTCAATCAGAGCCACGATTTAATCTCCATACACGTTACAAAATCATGTTATGACTGGGTGACTGGAAATTATCTGTAGTGGATGATCTGGAAACTGCAAGATTATGATGCAAGGTGGAGTGGCTTTAGTTTTTGTAAGAAAACACACTGACAACCATTACTTAAGGAGTGGGAGAATCTTAAATACCATGTATACTATCTTTAGGCTTTTGTTTTGTGACTGGAAAATCCTCAAAATTACACTTATTTAGTTTTCATGGTACTTGTAAATTTATTTTTCTGGTTTTATGCCGTTTCAGTTTAATGAAGTTACTTGCAAAATTACAATTCTGTAACTAATTCTTCTTTTTAGTGCCACCACTTGAAGGTTTTGTGATGAACAGAGTGCAAGGTGATTACTTTGAAACACTCCTGTACAAGATATTTGTTTCAATAGATGAACACACTAATGTGGCAGAGGTAAGTAAAACTTACCCTGTGTCAGGGAGTAACCTGGTCTAGTGGAAGGTGTCCCTGTCCAAAGCAGGAGGGTTGGGACTAGATGATATCTAAAGTCCCTTCCAACCCAAACGATTCTACGAGATAGGAAAACTTGAAAGGGCCTGAAGCACACTGCTGAAAATACTTAAGGCAAAGATATGGACTGGTATCAAGTGATTTTATTTAGAAGTATTGCAAGGCTTAAGATCAACCTGGTTTTTATGTTGAGTGTAACTTTTACAGTGCTTCAGGCTTGGAAGAAGTACTTTCAATTCAGTGAAACAATTCCATCAGCTGGAATGAATTTATACACGGGGGGGGGGGGGTGTAATGTAGTCTCTTTTATATGAGCTAAAACTGGAACAGTGAGTTTTACTGGGGTGAAATAAAAAAATTAATTTTTTTTTCTTTCGCGGTGAAACCATGAAGGATGTTGGCTTAAAGTAGGAATGGAACTTTTGTATAATTTTTAATAATTTTAATATTAGAAGTATGTTTTCATAAGGTCTTACTCTCAAAACCTGGTGAATAAGCACCTGAAAAATACCCATTAAAGATATCCAGGATTTGTTTTCCTCTTTGCATGTCTTCTGATATACATGATTAACCTAGAAATTACGCAGTGGAAGGTAACCTCATCTTTCTTTTGCATGCTTTCAAGTGGGACAATTATGAGACTTCATCCCCTCTTTTCATCACTTTCAATGAAAACAGGATGTGTTTAAAAATAAAGAAAACCAACAATAAGATGCTGAAGCCCACAAGTGGTGAATTACCCTGCATTGTTAATACTGTATTGTTGATTCTTCTTTCTTTTTTTTCTAGCTTGCAAACGTCCTACAGATTGACTTATCTTTAGTAAAGGTATGTGTGTATAATGCATCTGTTGAACTTGATGTGGAGAGTTCACTGTCTGGCAACATGGTTTCATATAGCAGTTCCTTATTATATGTATGTGTGTTTCTTCAGAATGCTGTGTCCATGTATTGTCGGTTAGGCTTTGCTCATAAAAAAGGCCAAGTAATAAACCTGGATAATCTTCATCCATCGTGGAAGAATGTTCCTTCGGTAAACAGACTGAAGTAAGTGTCTTAATTCTTTCGCAAGGCTTATTTTTCTCATTGAAGAGAAAACTAGAACCAAAATCTGATTCTAAAGCTATGGGTTGCATTCTTTGACTTCTTCAACAACAAATCTCACTTGGCTTTTTAATGTGTATAATGACAAGAATACTTGATCCTCTCTTTAATCGGAGGATAAGGACTGGTAATTTAGCCTGTAAGTTCAATGTACTACTTTTGTTGCTGTTATGTAGTACTGGCTTTTTGACCTTTAAATGCCTAATTGCTCACTTTTGAAACAGACAACTGTACGTTTGCTTTAAAGTCCTGTGGCCAGAAATAACAGCTGTTACTGTGCTAGTACAGAGATGAAGTCTCTTGGCACTGCTGTCAATGAATATACACATAAAGTTTGCTTGCTTACTGTGAGGTACCATTGCAGTTCTGTCATTGACACTCTCGCATATATGTATACCTATATCAGATCCTGGGAAAGTGATTTTACAACCAATCAACAAAGACTTCTCCAAGTTGGTGTGCCAAGTTGCATTAATTAAGAATTGTCAGGCACTTTTAGTTCAATATCTATTAAGCCATTTAAAATGACTGCTCTGAGTTTTCTTAAATGTTAATTCAGTCTGTGAGAACAAAGTGAATTAGATTTTTTTTTTTTTCCCCCCATTGGATTCTTCTGCAATGATGGTGGTTTGATTTTTCAGATATCTTTGAAATCTGGTATTTTCAAACCCCCAGATAAACTTTTCTGCTGAAGCTAAAGCAGGACTCTGAGGGACATCAAGCTTGACTGGTTTAGGGCTTAGAAATATTGAAAGGCATGAATTGGGTATGACTGTGCATGGACTACTTGCAGTGGAAGGCAGAGATACTTCTCTGGTACTACCGTGACCGATAGATGTGGATTTTAATTCACATTAATAGGAGTACTTTGGACCCTCAAAAGATGCTGCTTTCATGGGACAGTGGGGAAAACAGAAGTCCTGTACAGGAAGCTGGGTCATCAGCCACAGATACAGATACCAACAGTCAAGATGATCCAGGTTAGCACTAACAGTAAATTTTAATACATTAGGATCAATTATTTTCATATTTCTAGAGTGCCATAGGCTGTAAAGGGGTCTAGAAATGAGTAATCACAGCTTGCATAGATCCTTTTTTCATATAGAATATACAGTGGGGGAGGTGGCATCTACTTTGGTTTAAAATTATTTAGCCAAATAGCTTTGTTTCTTAAGATGAGGCTGATCTGTATTATGGATATCAATGGACACAAAGACACCGGCTTCTGCATTAGGTCAATCTGTAGTTTAGTAGTGGTAAGGGAATTCTGTTCTACTCAGTACGACAATAACTAATGGGTTTTCTTCTTTTTTTAATAGATTTGACTTAAATTGATTATTTTATTTTTAAGTAAAACAAATGTGATCATATATTTTCTTTTTGTTTTTTATTAGCTGAAACAGCCAGCGTGAGCAGCCTGAATCTGTCTAGTGGACACACAAAGCGTATTGCCTTCCTGTTTGATTCTACTCTCACTGCCTTTTTAATGATGGGAAATCTTTCACCAGTATGTCAAAATTGTTCAATGTGTCATGCCAAGAATAAATACGTAGAGCTTTAAAATATTTTGACTTCAATATAATACAGCTGTAATTATTTTAAAAAAAATCCTGTATTGTTTGTTGTTAAGAAATGTTTTTGCTTAATAAAACTTTTACTTGCCCATTCCATTCTCAAGGAATTAAGACAGCTTTGTTTTGTTGTTCCAGAACTTGAAAAGTCATGCAGTCACTATGTTTGAAGTTGGGAAACTGTCAGATGAGAGTCTTGACAGCTTCTTGGTGGAGCTGGAAAAGGTAATCTGTTACATGTTTGACCAAATGCTTTTTCAGCACTTGATGTGCTAAAGGGGCCAAAACCCCCCAGTATTTTCATTGTGTAAAACTGCTTATTTAGCAATGCAATGGTAAGAACAAGCACCTTATCATACCAAACCTAAGTGGTTCAGTTAAGATATTTCTTATGCACAGCATAGAATTGTCTAGGTTGGAAGGGACCTCTAAGATCAAGTCCAACCATCAACCTAACACTGCCAAAACCACTACTAAATTATGTCCCTAAGCATCATGTCTACCTGTCTCTTAAATACCTCCAGTGATAGTGACTCCACCACTTCCCTGGGCAGCCTGGTCCAATGTTTGATAACCCTTTTGGTGAAGAAATTTTTCCTAGTATCCAATCTAAACCTCCCCTCATTTATACCTCTAGTGACTTTCAGGGACACACCATGCATGTATATGAATGTGGTGAATCTGGTGAGCAAAGTGAGTTCATGAACTACATTTCACATGTAGTTTCATGGTGGGGGTTGGATGGGACCTTTGGAGATCATCTAGTCCAACCCTCCTGCCAAAGCAGGTTCACCTAGAGCAAGCTGGACAGGAACACATCCAAGCGGGTTTTGAATATCTCCAGAGAAGGAGACCCCACAACCTCTCTGGGCAGCCTGTGCCAGTGCTCTGTCACCCTCAAAGAGGTTTTTTTCTCATGTTGAGATGGAATTTCCTGCGTTCCAGTTGTGCCCATTGCCTGTCACTGGGCACCGCTGAAAAGAGCCTGGCCCCATCCTCTTGACGCCTGCCCTTTTGATATTTATAAGCATTGATGAGATCCCCTCTGTCTTCTCTAGGCTAAATATACCCAAGTCTCTCAGCCTTTCCTCAGAAGGGAGATGCTCCAGTCCCTTGATCGTCTTCATACACTCTTGGTTCAAGTCTGTGTGTATACACACCTGCATTAGGGCTTCTTCAATGGAAATAACTTTCTTTTTAGTAAGGTGTTAGTATTTCTGAAAGTCTGCACACCGTTTTTGTAGGAAACTTTGACCATTATATGCTGGAATTTTTAACCTATCCACCTTTTAAAGGTAATTCTAGAAAGGCAACTAGAATTATGTAGGACGACTGCTGTTAGTTGCTGTATCACTTTTATACCAGGATGACTGGGCATTTAAATAATTTTATCTAAAGACTGAGTCGCAGTTCTAATTTATATATGTTGCCTTTGTGTTCTTTTTGCCTGTTTGACTAGCATGGCCAAGACTCACTTTTCATTTAATAGTTGCTGTAAATCACCTTTGCATATAAGCTGCAGGGTTGTTACTCAATTACAAGGGTCTAAAATGCTAATTTATTAATCTTTCCTTTTCTGTAATTGATGCTTGTGGAAACAGCCTGCCTCTTGTATGCATTTATTTTGTTTCTTGTTTAGGTTCAAAGCACGGGTGAAGGGGAAGCACAGCGGTACTTCGATCATGCGCTTACACTAAGGAACACAATACTGTTTTTGCGGCATAATAAAGACCTAGGGGCACAAGCTGTACAGCCTGATCAACCAAATAACGGTACTGTGAACACTTTTGAGAAAATCCTTCTTCTAAGTTTGTTTACTTACCTGCCATGGACTTGGCTTCCTGATTAAGCTGCTATTTCAGAATGTAATCTGTATCCTACTTGTTTAAAAATATTTTGAAGCTAAAACATCACTTTTTCATCATCCTTTGAACCGGCATTACTGGGTTTGCCTGTTGAATGACAGATTTAGTTGTCAAAACTTGGATTTAGCATCCACAGCAACAGATTAAAGCATAATGATGGCAAGAAAAGCTGAATTGGAGGAAGAGATTGGTTTCAAATCGTGTGCTTCTGAAGGCCATATTAAGGAGTCATTGTTTATTCAGAGTTGTTCTGTCAAAGAAAAAGTTTTCAAGTCATGAAAGGGAGTGTATTCTAATGGGGGTAGACTTTCCCCCCCTCCCCAAAATCTTATCTAACTTCCTGGGTACCTCTGTGCTTATTTCCTGGGATCAGTTAGTTGGTGAGGAGCAAGCTGTAGTTCTGTGCCAGACAACCCTGTATTACTGGAATTGTTAAAATCATGTACAGATTTATTCAAATTCACCCCAATAATTTAAAACTTAGTTGTGGAAAATATTGTATTCATGGCTTAGCACGGGATAATAGAAAATCTGAAATCATATTTTGGGTTGTATGTTCCATCTTAACTGGTAATTTAAGATTCTTATGTTTTCAATGTAGGGTTTCCCTTGGACCTCTTACGGTGTGAGAGTTTGCTTGGCTTGGATCCAGCTACCTGCAGCAGAGTTCTCAACAAAAATTATACTCTGCTGGTTTCCATGGCACCACTCACCAATGAAATTCGACCAATTAGCAGCTGTACACCCCAGGTGAAAAGATACTTGGGGGAAAAAAAACAGTATCTAGTAATAGAATATCTTCTTAATAGCTTTGTTTTGGATACATCTTTTAGATGTCACTTTAAGTGACTCAGTTATTGACATGTAGAATAGTAAAATAGTTTTTCATCTAAAAAAAGTATTTAGTGAGGAAAAATGTTAATACTTAGTAAATTAAGTTTAATTTATTAACAATTATTTTGTTCAAGTAGAGTCAATGGCAGATACTTTGTTCTTGAATTTGTATTCACAGAAAATACCTTACTATCACCTTCCTGTCAAGAGTCTTGCAATACTGGACTAAATATCTAGAATATCATCAGTAACAGAGTAATACAGGATTTATATTTCTTTAAAACTGTTGATTCTTAAACGATACCTGTACATATAACAGTCACAATGTTAAATTGTTCCTGATGTCTTGAATAATCCCTTTTCAGCATATTGGACCTGCGATACCAGAAGTCAGTTCAGTTTGGTTCAAACTGTATATTTACCATATAACTGGACAAGGACCACCCTCTCTGTTGCTTTCTAAAGGAACACGTCTTCGAAAACTTCCAGACATTTTTCAGGTAGTGTATGCATGGATTTATTTTCCCTCCCTTCTCCAGACATTTCAAAGATATGCTGTATGCAGTTGAAGTCAGAGGTATAATTCATTGTAGATGATGTACCTTTTCTGGAAGCAAGTTTTATGTGTGTAGCATCTTGGTTTGTTTTCTTTCAAGGTTCTGAAAAAGGAATGCTACTTATTCTCTCTTCTTGTCACAATGTGACACCAGTGTATTTGATGCCACCCCTTTCAATTTTAGTGTAAAACGTGGCACTGTAGTTGTTTGTAAGCCCATCCCTAGAGTGCGTTATGAAGACGTAGAAGAGCTATATCAAAAGATAGAAACCTAGTATGTTGGGCTTTTTCTAGTATTACATAAGAAAGGACACTTCTACATATAACTTTGTCTGGTTTAGAAGATGGCTAAAATGATCACTTTCAGTTTGTCCAGTGTAGAAATCTGTGATGGAAACTTTTGAAGTATTAGGCTGTAATTCTCCCTGCAGTTTAAATAAGGGTTGTGCTAGGTTGGACAAAAGGTCTCCTAGCCCAGTAGCCTCTCTCTAGCAGCAGCTGGAAGTAGGAAGAATAAGCACAATATGTAATACTTCCTCTTAAGACCTCTCCAGCCCTCCTCATGTTCTGGTCTGGAATTTCCTGAGCCATATGTGATTTTGTGTATCTAGAGGTTGTGACTGGAATTCTTGTCTCTGCAGTGATCAGTTACTCTCCCAAATTCCTTCCAGCCTTGAATCCATTTAACTTTTTAGCATTCATACAGTGCTTTGGCAAGGAGTCCCGGAAGACAGTGCAGGTGATCGACTTGTGCCTGGATGCTACCTTCTCCCATTCCGTCTCTGAGATGCTAATAAGGGATGTACCAAGGAGGACCGTTAGGTATTCTGTATACTAGGCAAACCTAGGTGGAAGTGATTGTGGCAACTTCTAAACTTGCCTGAACCAAAAATCATTTTATCTGTTGACTTTGATTTGAAATGCACTTAGCAGTGTCTGGGTCTTGCTGCTCACAGTGGAATTTGTAAATTAATATTGTTAAAATTTATTAATTGAGAGGCCTCTACAGTTTTCATCTCATCATTTAGAATAGGCACTTGAGGAGCTAAATATATTACAATGGTATGGAGGCATTCAAAGAGGGATGTGTATTCTTAGGTGTACCTACATCAGCAGTCATCTCTGGCTGTAAGATTTGTATATTTATTTTCCATTCCTCAAAACTCTTTCCCACTTCCCTTCCCTCTCTGATGTCAGAAATTTTGTGGATACTTCGAAGACTTACTTTAAGATAATACAGAATTAAGTGAATCAAGGCTTCTAGCACAGAAGGCATTTTGCAGTCATCAGTGGTGATGAGCTTGATTCAAAGCTTAGCCTGTCATTAGCTTAAACTACCAGTAAGTATATGGATTGTATACTTTTAGTAGTAAAAAGCATTCAGTGTGGTAGCCTTGGAAAAATTCGATACTGCTTGAATCCCAGTGTCCTGATAGGTTGGGTTTTCTTGTACTAAATGATCTCACATTCTGCACTGTCACAAACTTACTGGAGCTGTTTTTTCTCTGGATTCATGTGTGAGTGCTTCTCTCCTGCTACTGTTTGTCAGTGTAATTATCTTAGGAAACTGTCAAGACATTTCTAGAAATCTTAGAGATGCAGGGAAATTCCATCTTGAAAACTGAGAAACTAGGAAATTACTTCCTGGTTGGTGTTCTTCCTGTCTCTTCCTCTTGGACAGGTGTTTTGGGGGTTGATACATCTTTGTTGTCTGTTGATGGTGTTAGTTTATCTAGCTTATATTTTGCTTTTAGATTTATGTGGGATTATTTTCATCTCCTGTTTGCTACGAGGCTGCTGCAATAGCCACATAGTTCTACAGGAATTGGTGATAGACACCTCCTGTTCAAAATAGTGTCTTAACTTTGAGGTTGGCAAACTTCTGTCTTTATCAGCAACATGAACATGAGTGAGCATTGGTGCAAAGTGTAACAATATAGAGTTGTAGTTACCTGTGGTAACTTCCTAATTGTAACAATATGCTAATGCTTAACTCTAGTATTTCACTTTATGTGCTTGGGTAGTTCATTACTACTGTAAATACTCTTATTTTCTCTCTTCTAGGGTTATGATCGCTTACTAATAACGTCTTGGGGTCACGACCCAGGAGTAGTTCCTACTTCAAATGTTCTCACAATGTTGAATGATGCTTTAACGCATTCTGCTGTTCTAATTCAGGTACAGAGTGCAGTGCTTTGTATAAATGATGAAAATATGCATATTTTTTGAGTTAAGCTGTTACACGGTAGAGGAGATAAACAATGTAGGAGAGCTACACATTTGCCAAGAGCTGAAAAATATGTTTAACTTCTGTAGCCAGTGTTGCTATGATTCAGTGGTGGTGAAGACACGGGTTTTGAACTGAATGCGTGTTACGTATGCATTATTGTATTATGGGCAGACATAATAGGGTTTTGCCAGCTAAAAATGAGAAGCGGATTTATAAGAGTGTTAGGGATGTAGGAAACTGGAACAAAAGCGGAGAGCCCACAAGTTTTTTAGACTAGTGGTATAAGGTAGCTGGGAGTATGAATTGTTATTCCAGAAATGCATCTTTTCGGAATGCTTGGTATTCAGCTGTTACTGTAAACTGTAGCGAAACATGCTCTCTATCACAAACAGCAGAAATAGAATGGGTTTCTTTATTTGGGAGAAGTAAAATAGCTTCCTCTTCTGTTTAATCAGTTCAGGTGAACTCTCAGAATTAATTATTCAAATAAATAGATGTTTAATATTGTAACAAACATAAAATTACCCATTCTCAAAGGCCCACTTGTGATAACCTTGACTGCTCCAAAATGTTCTGTACTTGAGGGTGTAAACTCCATTTTGCTCCAGAAGTGCTCGGCGATTATGAAATCTTTTTATAACTAGTAATTGGAGAGAAAAATTGCTCCTCTTCACCTGAAGTTTAACTTCATTGTGTTTACTCACGTGCGTTTTAGAGGGGAAGGGGTATTTTATTTAATTACTTATCTCAGCTAAGCAAGAACATTAATGATCTGCTTATTTGTTTCATCAACTTGACTGGTACTCCTAAAAAGGAAGCACAAGTAGGACTAAGCTAAGTTGATGAGTGTATTTTTCTGTTCTTAATTTAATTTCTTGATGTTCAGGGGCATGGTATGCATGGAATGGGAGAAACAATGCACATACCTTTCCCATTTGATGAAGCTGAGCAGCAGGGAGGTAACGGACTGTCTTTAATGTAATCTCTACACCACCCTATTTAATTTTCTTGCACGTTACCTTATGCAGTAAGGTTGCAATAATCCTTTTAATACAGATTTTCTTGAATGTGTACCAATCAAGTTAGATGAGAAAATCGAAAGAATATTTAAATGGTTGACAAGTCTGTTCTGAGCTTAGATATATGGTCTTCTCCTTTTTATCTTCTCTGTCCTAATTAGAATGTCTTTTCTGGCTTCTCTTCTCTCTTAACACAGATGTAAAGAAGTAACTTCCACAAACACTTCTAAATCTTTCTTTGTGCATATTTTCTTATTAACTAGTATATTTATTAACTGCATAAATGTCTTCCGTGTAGTCTATTCAGCATCTCTTAACTGTACAACAGGTGAGACCAAAACTGAACAAACTTATCTTAATTAGTAGTACTAGGAACTCTTATGGAGGTTTTTTCCCCAGGAAGAGCTTTGCTAGCCAAATCCCCTACTCCTTCAAAGTCTGCCTAGCTCAACTGATTTTGAAAGGCAGCAATCAGCATGTTCTGAACTACTCCTTGATGAGGAGGACACAAGCTTTGGGTAGTTGAGGCTATAGCCTTCCCAACTGAGAGCTGTCATGAAAATATGATTATCCAGGTGTGAAATTTAAAATTATTTAAGCTATCACTTAGAAAAATCTGGTCCGACTAGAAGTACAGCTATATTCCTAATATAGTTTTTGCTAGGTTCAAAATGAGTCACTTTTATATTTGTTCTCTCTGGGATGTCTGTTTTTGTCTGACTTGATGTTAGGTGAAAAATCTTGAAGACAGAATCTCTTAAGTTCTAGCATGAGCAACTCAATATTGAAACTACTTGTTAACCTCTAATACTGTATTCTAATTCTTCAGAATTTCAAGTATGTGGAACACGTATCTTGTATTGAATTTGCCATAATAGACTCTCACACTGAAGGAGCTGGATGTCTAATTCCTAGCTGAACCTTTCAATCTCTGCTGTCTGTATGTGTCTGTATGTGAGAGCGGATCATCTTCTGTTTGTATTTTTCTTTCTGTTCGGCTCTTTTACTGTACTACAAAATACCCAATTAGTGCTTGGTGTGGGAAGACCGTGATCACTTATGTGTTATCCTATATCTACCGACGTGATCACTAAGCTGGAGCATTACAAGAGAGAAAAATCCAGATAAAAAACTTAGCCTGGCCTAGAGGTGAACCATATGGTTATGGAGGAGGCTTCTTGTAAAGTAAGCTGGAATATGTGTTGTTTTCCTCTAGATTTCTCTCGTGTGAACATGGGCATTCATACAGCTTTAAAAATACTGAGAAACAAAGTAGACTTGCAGCATTTTTGTGGCTATGTCACAATGTTGAATCCTTCAAGTCAGAACGCTAATAGAAAGCTGAGCGATGCTTCTGATGGAAGAGGTTAGTTACCAATAATTGTCTTTTTTCGCTGTTTCTGTAATTTCATATACAATCACATGAACAAAGGATTACAGTTCTTTGATTTGGAACTCTACAAAATACCATCCAACCCAGATAGGAACCCATTTTCAGTGTAAGTCTATTGGCAAGAGGCTTATTTCCTAATTCTTCGTTGTTACTAGCTCATAAATAGCAAATACAGACTGCAAAATCACTGGACTAGAGCAGTCAACAGAAGAAAAAGAGTATTTTCAAAATATTAAAAGTAAATTGGTGGTTTTAAGTGTGTGAACTTAATCTTTCATAAATATGTTGAGGATCCCTAAGTGACTCTTTAGTCCTAAAATTAACCAGGCCCTATGTTTCTCCATATCCCTTCCTCCAATTTTATAGCTGTATGGTCTTTGGGCAAAGCTTGTGTCATGTTCCTTACATCAGGTGGTCGCTAAACTTATATTCATGTGTGTGTTTATCTAAAAATTACTTTACCTTTAGGAGAGGCTGAACTAGTATCAGGATCTGATGTAAATGGGAGCACAGAATCATTTGAGATGGTAATAGAAGAAACCCCAATGGATTCTTCAGTCAAGCAAAGCCTTGAAGGTAAAACCACGGCAAATGGCTTGTACTAGACATTTTCAGTCCAGTGAGATATCTTGGTTTTAAGGATCTGAACACATGGTTGTTTGCACTTACTGACCCAGTCAATAATCAATGCTAACTGTTCTTCCTGCGTACAATTCAGATTACCTTAAATCTTTGAGCAGTTCAGTAGATGAACTATCTTAAAGAGTATGAACTGTCCAATGGAGCCTGATCTGAGATAACTTCTTCTTTGATCAATATTCTTGCTTTGTCTTTTCTTGAAATTTGGTTGTCTCCTGGTTTTCTTTCTGTAGTACCCACAACAGAACTGGAGTGGGTTCCCCTGGAACTGTGCTTTGGCATTCCACTCTTCAGCTCTGAGTTGAATCAGAAAGTCTGCAGAAAAATTGCCACTCATGGATTATGTAGAAAAGAAAGGTGAGCTGTAATTTACCAGCTACAGGTTTAACAGGTTGTATGTGTTATGTCCAGAGCTTCTGCAAAAATTATACCTACAACCTGATGACTACAGGAGCAGAACTGAGCTAAGTTTTGTAGAGTACCTAATTCTAGCGTGTAAGGTGGTTGCTTTTTGGCTCATAGATACCAGCTATAATATGTAATCTAGTAGTCCTTAGTTGTGCTAAGATTAAGATTAGGACTCTTCTTGTAGTTTCTGCAAGGTGAAAATTAATTCTTTGTAGTAAACTGTCTATGAACAGATCAGGAAAGAAAGTAAATTTGGGTGCCTTTCTACACATTTCCCCTTCCTAGCTTAGCACAGGCTTTCTTTCCTCCTCCTAACCCCTCTACCCCAATTTCGGGGGAAGACCAAAAGTAAGGCTGCTTGAAAACATGGTTTAAGGATTTTATTATAGTAGTTGACCTGCTTTTTAAAAGCGTGTGACTATTCTGTTTCTTAAAAGTCATTATACTAGACTGTCCTAGATAAGAATGAGACATGATGAAGTCTAATATATTACTATATCTTATGTAAAATAGCATTTTTTCAATTGCAGTGGTTTCACTTTAGCACAGTGTAAACGATAGGGAAAATACCATTTAGCTGACTAGACCCAAGAGCAGATGAGATGAGTCGAGCACCTCTTCAGTGATGACAATAATATCAAGCTTTCTGTGTGAAAGCTTTTAACTCTGTCACATGATGTTAAGTACTACTAGAGTTACTTGTGAGCAAGTTATTATGGTGGTACTTTACTGGTAAAAATTTGCATGCCTTGGACATAGCTTCTTCTCTTTTGTTTTTGACAGCCTTCAGAAACTCTTACATTCCAGTAGAAAGCTGTCTCTTCAGGTCCTTAATTTTGTCCATTCATTCCAGGTAAGGAGCAATAATCCAGATGTAAATTGTTCTGTATGGTCTGTCATCCCTTTTTGCCCTCCTACTTGCCATCCTTGGCTGTATGGAAACATACATAGTTTTATTTGTTTTTTGTTTAAATGGTAACTGTATTAAAAGCACTATCATCCTTAAATTCCACTGGTAGCAAAAAGCGAGTACTTCCCTGTCCCTTTTCTAGCCTTATTTAATACTTGTCTCTTGACTTCTGTGGTTGCATCTTGTGTGTAATTAGTTTCATTGTTTTTTTTAATGGGACTTTCACAGCAAAATTGTTCTTCACTCCTGCTATAACACAGCCTACTCTGCTGGTTGCTTGGATGCTTCTTAGATATGTTAGGGAGATTTACTGCAAACGGTGGATATGCTGATCTTTTGAGATTTTTATCTGCGTCTCAAGTCAACTGTGTTCCCTTACAGAAAAAATAGCATACGTTAACATGTATTTCATATCAGTTACTTTTTGCTCTTGTCCTAAGATCCTCTAGATCTTGGCATTGAATGAGTATAAATGTGTAAAACTGTATACTCTGGGAGGATTTTTTTAGGAGCGTAGATAGAGAATAGGGGTCTTGCGTAGCAAGCAAGGAGGAATGATGCCAGGTCTGCAGACTACTGTAATTCTGCATGGAAATCTATGCTAGCAAGGCATGTCCGCATGTAATATGGAATCTGCTTAGCAGCTTATGTCTTATGATACTTTGCTCTAAAATTCTATCTTTTCAATAAGGTAAGGAACTTGCAGGTTACTTAAAGAGGTAGTGTTATGGATGGTGTGACCCTGAAACCATTTCCTCATGAGAATGTTGGAAATTCCCAGTAGGTTAGAAGCCTTGAAACCGTCTGTCAGTCTCAAGTGACTCCTGTCCTAATCTCTTAGATACTCTCTCTGAGATATGCTTTCCTTGATGATGATCTGTATAGAGAGGAAAAAAAGAAGGTGCTGAAGTGATTTTTTTAAGCTGAGAAAACCAAACTTCTGGGAAATAAAACGACTCAAAATATGGTCAAATCAGTGCCTCCAAATATATGCATAGCTCTTTGCACTGTGTGGGATAAATAGCAGTATGACAGCAGTTCTGAAGATTGTATAGCTTTACATGCATTTTGCTAGGTCTGTCCTTCAATTCTAAGCCTCAGGCTTCCCTGAAGGTTTCTTGGAAGGCCAGTAATGCATGCATGGGTGCATCTGAGGCAGCTGTATGCTTATTTCATGCTTCCCCTTGTTTATTCTGTTTTTACTTCCATAATGATTCGGTATTTATTGGATTAAAGTAACACGCTTTATAAAACACTAAGTGTATTTGCAGATTGGATTAGCCTGTCATATTCTACCTGTTAAATCCTTCATTGTTTGTCTTTAAGACAGTATTTTTTTTCTTCCTTTTGCTTTTAGGAAGGTATTTCAACACTGGATCAGCTCCATGATGCTGGTTCTTCAAGTTCACTTTTGCAACCTATTTCTGCAGATACGGGTGTTCCACTTCCTGCCAAGAATCTCATGTTCAAAGAAGGTGTATTATCTGAATGGAATGGATGGTCTCCTTCCTCAGTTTTTTTCAGCCACAACTAGGGAGCAGGTCAAATAGGGATTCTCATGCATTGATCACTAAATGCCTTTCTTCTATTATGGTTAATTCCTAGTGCCAACCACTAAGAAGTGTACCGCTGCTGCAGCATAACCCATGTAAAAGTAGTGTTACAAAAATGTGTCGTGTTGCAGTATTGGGGAAGTGCTTAAACTGTCTAGAACTTGTTACTCATTACTGCATATCTTGCTGCAACAAGAGAGCTTTTTAGCTGTCAGCACTATTTTTATCTTGAGACAATCTTTCTTTTATAACTAAACACGCCCTTTCTAGGCTTTCTGATGATTGTTAAATTTCTATGCTGTCACCACAAAATGGCAATAGTAGTTTTCTATGTTCGTTACTCAAACATAAATTCTGTTTAGTTTTGTACTGTATTACTGAAAATCTTTCTGTATAAAGGTAAGAGATTTGGCTCTTCCTCTGAAAGCTCAGTGATACCCACTGTTTAAAAAAAAATAATCATAGTGATATGGGGCATTAAGACTTGTTGAGTTCTGTAGTTCAGCTTAACACAGGCCTTGACAAATCAGTACAATGGGAAGAGATGTGATGCTTTACAGGAGGCTGAGTTAGTGCAGACTTGAAGGCCTGCTGATGACTTAAGGCCTCTTTGAAGATGAGTGGTACGCTTTCATCTCTGGCAGAAATTGATGGAGGTGTGGAATTATGAAAGGGCTGAAGTGGTCAGCTCTGTTCACGGGGTTCTTCGTGATAACGGATTCATCTTGCTCTTTGTATGAAACCAGAAGTGTCTGAGACTTGATCACACTGGGAGTTAGTCCCTCATTGTTATTTGAAGCTGGCAACGATTGCCGTGGGAAAACTCCTGATGTTTTAAGTTGAGTATAAGGTAGATAACTAGATCTGTCCTGGTGATTAATGTTTAAAAGAACAGAGCTTTTGATTTTTCAGACAGTCATTAGCAAAGGAAGATAACAGCAGAGGATGCGTAGGCAGAGACTTCTCTGAATCTGTTTTCCTTGAACAGCTGTTGATTATGATAAACATTAACAGTGAGCTGTTTCATCTAAAATCATGTTCTGGCTCTATTTGTAGGGGATTATTTCATGTAGCATGATTTCACTTTGTTTATATTAGGCATTAACTTCTTGCCAGCTTAAAGGAAGTCTGTCCCATTTAGCACACAAGGAGAAGAAGAGATGTAAAATGTTAAGACTTTTAACGCAGCTGTCTAAAGTACTCTGCCAACTCTCTTTACTGGAACTGACTTGTTTTAAATAGTCATAATTAAAAATGAGACTTAACCATCCTGTCATTACTAGCCTACAACACGTAATGGACCAAGAATCTGTGGCACAGATGATGCTGGACAACAGCAAGGAGAAAAATGGTAACGTTTGGGTTTATATCCTGTTCTGTATGGCTGTAAGAAAAAAAAATAAAAGAAGTTTGAAAAGAGCAAACATACCACAATAGGATAACGCAGTGACTTCAGTTACAACTGAAAATTCCATATTTTTTTTTTCCTTTGCTTTATACACATTCCTAAAGTGTAAGTGTAGGACTTGCGCTCTAAGAAACTGGAAGTCCGTAGTACTTCAGTTTGCTCAGTGCTGCTTTCTTACATCTGTTCTGTTTTTGTATTTTGCCAACAGCAGCTGAACGTAGTAGTCTGCGTATATTACAGAGCTAGATTATCTATATGAAGTTGATCATTTACACTACAGTGACTTTTGTACTGGATGTGCATACTCTCCATAGTGTTTTCTTTGAAGTTGCCTTATTTCCTTCGAAAGACATTAGAGGAATTGGATGTCAATCTGCTAGAAATGGCAGAGGAAACATTTACTGTGAGAATTGTTATGTGGAGGTTAAGCCAATATCTAGCACTGTAGAGGAACTAAGCAGCAGGTGATGGCTTACACTTTCAGTACTATAGATGTTACTTTAAGTGCTACGGTGAGCTGTAGTAGATGAGCTAGTTTGGCATATTGTATCGAATTTTGCCATGCACTGTCTATACTAGTATGTAAAGTGATGATAGCACAAGCTGTATGGAAGTTTAAAAATGGATAAAATTTTTTTTGTTCTCACTGCATACTCTTCAGTGTTACTAAGTGAAGGATACCCTTTGTTATTAGGTTGTCCAAAGTAAAGTTTCTAAATACAAGTAGCCTGCTCTTCAGAGTTGTTTAATACCCATAAATCTTACAGTTAATGGTAAGAATGCCAGATATGTTGCAGTTTTTTAGAACTCAAGCCAGTCTAATTTAGGTGCTTCAATGCTAGTTTAGGATCTTAAATGTTCAAGTCTGCATATCTGAAGTTTATTGAAGAGATTGCAACCAAAGAAGTCCATAAAATACCTGAAACTCTACTACAGCTGCAGCGCTTGGGATGGTCCAGAGGCTGTACTCAAAGTATATGACTTTTGTTTTAAATATGGTGTAAAAAATAAGATCTTAAAGATCTTCCTACCAAAAGAATCTATTTTATACTGTATTGCAAATAAAGACAAATTAAATCAATTTCATTTCTTCAGGTAGTTTTATTGACAGTGGGGAAAATAACATGCGTTACACATTGTAAAGCTGTTTTAGGTTTCTGTCTTCAGCAAGGCTTTTAACTTGCAGAAGAGAGATTGGCTTTGTGCTCTGGCACAACCCAAGTAGTATTCAGTGTAGATATACCTGAAAATGTTCAGGAGCCAACTAGAAAGTGTGTTATGTTTGCTTTCGGGTTTTTTGATCATGACTTATTATTTCACAGTTCTTTTTTTCTTTTCACTCATTGTTTTCGAATTTTCCTTTATTTTCTTGTTCAGTGTTGCAAATGGTTTGTATTTTGAAGGTTTTAAAGTACAACTGTAACTGAATACAGTTGCGCTCTTCTAGTGTGACATTGTTAATATTATACATTGAATTGTACAAAGTCTGTGTTTGGTTAAATTATTGGCACATGTAACAGATGTTTACAAATAAACTGTGGTGTAGGTCAAACCATGTGCAGAATCCTTCACATGCAGTAGTTTTCTCCTTTGGCACAGCACTAAAATGTCACTCCATGACTAGTGCTCAAGACTACCAAGTGTCATCAAAGTATCTTTTTCCTGTATGCATGCAATTCTGCAGAAATGCAGTTTTATCAGTAGAAACCCCTTATTTTACTGTAGTCTTTTCCATGCCATATGCTTAACCTCTAAGGAGAAGGGAAAGTACAAGAGGATGGTGTATGGTGTGGATATTTGAAGGCACTTGTGCATGTGGTGTCTTACCCATTTTCTTTGACTAAAGACACTTCTGACTGGGAATGTGGAAGAAATGAAACTAAAATAATTTGTTTCTTTAAAGTAATCCAGGCTGAGGATTCATCTTAGCAGTATAACTGCAGAGTGTCTCATGGTTTGATTACAATATAAAAAAGAAATACAGTCCCAGATGGTGAAAGAAACCTAATAACCTCCTCCTTGGGTTTCACGGAATAGTTTTGGTTGGAAGGGACCTTTAAAGGTCATCTAGTCTAACCCCCCCTGCAATGAGCAGGGACATCTTCAACTGGATCAGGTTGCGTGGGTTTATGTCTTTATTCTATCTCGTATTTTCTTGAGAATGCGTATATAACTATATATATTTTTTTTTCCACCCTAAGGCCTTTGGTTCCACTTGAATACTCCTAGCTTTGTCATTTGATACACTTTAAGGCTCCTTTTGGATCATAGTTGAAAGGTGTCTGGTTTTGTTGTTCAGCATTTAAAGCTAATGTTAATCCTCCCTCCCATCCCCTGGAACAAACCCAAGCTTTTTTAATGCTTCTTGTAGAAGGCTTTGGGTGACTTTGGTATCAATATGATTTGCTTAGGAACTACTTGGTACAAGATGCCTTTGGGAAATGGTCCTTCTGGTGGGCCGGCTTCAGGAATTGAGCTGGGCTTGGAGACATAAGGTACTTCTGGGGCTGCAATGAGGTACGTAGCTCAGGGTTCCATCTGGTATGCATGGAGCTGATGTGCCCAGGTCATGCAAACTTGACTTTCTGTCTTCAGTAACGCAGACTTTAGGGTTGCAGGTAACTCCTTGTATCCTTGATTCTTTTGTTAGGTGATTCTGCACAGCTTCACAAAATTGAATCCAAAGTATCACTGTGTGAATAAGATGATGGAGGCATTAGTTCATGACAGCTTTAATGAATACTGATGTTGGATTCCTGCAAATTAATGGAAACCTAATTTGTTTAATTGTTGCCTCTTTTCATTACGGGTCTATGTCCTGTATCTGTAGGCTCCCCCTCTCCATGCTTTGCTTTCCTCTCCACCCTCCCAGCCACTCAAAGAAAACTGTTGTTCCATATCCAAGCAGAACTGTGAGAGAACCTCAAAACAGAAAACAGATGCACAGGTGACCTGTGTTTTCTTCTAATATATTTCTGTACTACAGCAGTATAAGTTCTTATGATTGCTTATTTGTTGTTCCGCCCCCATCCCCCCCCACCCGCAAAGGATATACGGAAAAACTTCTTTTCTTTTTTTTTTTTTTTTCCAATTAAGACAGCCAAGGACTGGAGCAGGCTGCCCAGAGGTGTTGTGCAGCCTCCACCTGTGAAGATTTTTCAAAAACAGACTGGATAAAGCCTTGAGCAACTCTATCTGATCTCATAGGTGACCTTGCTCTGAGCAGGAGATTGGACTACAGACCACCTGAGGTCCTTTTTTACCTCAATTATTCTGTGCTTCTGGTTATAAAATACATAAAGTGATTTTATACACGTTTTTTTAAGTAGGTCAGGGTTGAATGCTGGACAAAATTCCAATTGGAGATTTGGAGAAGAACATACACTCAGTAATACAAGAAAGCTGGAGAGGAATTTCTTACAAGGGAAGGTAGTGATAGGATGAGGGGTAATGGCTTTAAACTAGCAGAGGGGAGATTTAGATTAGAGGCCAGGAAGAAGTTTTTTCACTCTGAGGGCAATGAGACACTGGAACAGGCTGCCCAGAGAAGCTGTGGAAGCTCCATCCCTGGAGGTGTCCAAGGCCAGGCTGGACGGGGCTTTGAGCAACCTGGTCTGGTGGGAGGTGTCCCTGCCCATGGCAGGGAGGTTGGAACTAGGTGATCTTTAAGGTCCCTTCCAACCTAAACCATTCTATGAAAATGTGATAGGTTTTCTGTCTGTAGAAGGAAAGCAAGCAAAAACTACAGCCCAAGAAAAACAAGTTCAAGTCCTATGATGACAAAACCATACAAGAACAAAACCCTTATCACTTACAAAATGGCAAACAGGTTGAAACAAGACAAAGACAGAAACCACTGTTCTCAGGTGATATTATAATTGATTCATACAATGCAAAAGCAATTCAGAAGACACAATGGAACAACCTATGAAAGCCTTGCAACAGACTACTTAAGTTTCTCACGGTGCTTTTTTTCATCTGGGATGTTTCCTACAGGCACATTATGTCTAGAAATAAAGGATGGAGTAACTCATTAGTATTTCTTTTTTTCGTATGGGGAAAAATCCCAAACACAATAGGACAGAAAAATCAATAAAAAAGCAGCTATCTCTGGGGTTAGGAAATCAGGTTAACTGCCCACCAACCACCAGAAAACCTTCCTGCATTGACCTGTGTAACAGAGCCACAAAGGAAAACTTGCTACTGCTAGACAGCCACAGCTGGAGCAGTGTTGTGTCTTTCTCGGCAGCAAAACTTGCACCCAGATCTTGAGGCCACAGCAGCCATTCAGTGCTGCTGGACGAGGGAAGCAGTGCATTCCCCCGTACCGCACACCAGCAGGTAAAACAGAACCTGGAAGCACATCAACAACTGCAGCCACATGCCTCCTTGCTACTGTTCTCGGCAACATCACCCTCCTGCTCTGTAGCGTTTGATCACCCCCCATCTCTATCCACCCTTTCCTCCTCCAAGGTCTCCTTGCTGCTGCCCTGGGCTCTAGCCCCAGCTGTCTTATCGTCAAGTTTTCTTGTCACTGGTTCATTTGATTCCACAAAGCAGCTGGTACTACACAAACACCATATTCATAAGCTGGTCTAATGCTGGTAGTTCAGTAGCAATGAACTATATAGTTATACAAAAGTGTGTTGTGCTGTGTTACCATAGAATCCAGTTTAGGTTGGAAGTGACTTTAAAGATTGTCTTGTTCCGACCCCATGCTATCGGCTTTCTTGTAGGCCTATTTTACATAGCAGAAGGCTGCTATAAGGTGTCCCCAGAGCCTTCTCTGCTTTTCTCCAGGCTGAACAACCCCAGCTCTCCTCATAATGAGAGGTGCTCCAGCCCTCGGATCATCTTCATGGCACTCTGGACCTGCTCCAACTAGTCTGTGTCCTTCTTGTGTTGAGGGCCCCAGAGCTGGATGCAGTACTCCAGGTGGGATCTCACGAGAGCAGAGTAGAGGGGCAGAATCACTTCCCTTGACCTGTGGGCCATGCTTCTTTTGATGCAGCCCAGGATGCGGTTGGCTTTCTGTGCTGCGAGCATGCATTGCTGGCTCATGTTGAGATTCTCATCCACCAACACACCCAAGTCCTTCTCCTCAGGGCTGCTCTCAATCCATTCTCCGCCCAGCCTGTATTTGTGCTTGGGATGCTGTGACCCACCTGCAGGACCTTGCACGTGGCCTGGTTGACTTCACAAGGTTGGCATGAGCTCACCTCTCAAGCCTGTCCAGGTCCCTCTGGATTGCATCCCTTCCCTCCAGCATGTCGACCGCACCACACAGCTTGGTGCCATTGGCAAACTTGCTGAGGGTGCACTCAATCCCAACATTCATGTTGCTGACAAAGATGTTAAAAGATTTTCCACGATGCCCATTTTCTTCCTGATGCTTTGTTTCCTGCGGGTTTTCATGCTGCAGCCTCAGTTTTTTACCCGTGCCTGGCCTGCACGTCCCTCTTCGTCACTTGACACTGCACTTTGTCGTGCACATCCAAAATCTAACCTTGAGTCTCTGCTTATGTCTTTCCTGTTACTAATAATGTTCACGTGGGTTTTTCTTTTCTAAAGCCTTTGGCAAGCTGAAAGCTTTCTTTCATTGCAGTTACTGCATGAAATCCTATTTAGGGGTGGGGGGGACCTCTGTTACTCTGTTTTCCATCACGGTGCACGTGGGCTTTTACCCTAGCCACGAGTCTGCCACTTACTTGCAGTGGTTTGTAAGCTGTTTTGTAGCGTGTATAGCCTGTGACACCTACAGCATGTATATGAGCCATGAGGCTTAGTGAATAGAGTCTTGGCCTGGCGTTGTAGACTGAAAATAGTCATTACAATAGAAGGAATATATTCAACTGGGGAACAGAAATGGAAATGAAAAGAAGCTAATGATAAGGAGGGGGAAGGAATAATAGTCCAGGAAAAAGTGCTGGCGGAAGTGTCTGTCTGACCTGTTACATCCTAGAGTTCACTTACAGAAGACAGAAATGGAAACACACCTCTCAGTGTCAAGTCACAGAATCACAGAATGGTCAGGGTGGGAAGGGACCTCTGGAGATCATCTAGTCCAACCCCCCCGCCAGAGCAGGGTCACCTACAGCAGGTGGCACAGGACAGCATCCAGGCGGGTTTTGAATGTCTCCAGTGTGGGAGATTCCACCACCTCTCTGGGCAGCCTGTGCCAGTGCTCCGCCACCCTCAAAGTAAAGAAGTTCCTCCTCATGTTTAGATGGAACTTCCTATGGTCAAGTTTGTGCCCGTTACCGTTCTATCACTGGGCACCACTGAAAAAAGACTGCTCTCATCTACCTGGCACCCTCCCTTTAAGTATTTATAAGCATTGATAAGATTACCCTTCGTCTTCTTTCCTCTAGACTAAAAAGACCCAAGTGCCTCAGCCTTTCCTCATAAGAAAGATGCTCCAATCCCCTCATCATCTTTGTAGCCCTTTGCAGGGACCATTCCTACCCCCAAAAACCTGAGAAAGATGTTACACAGAAATGAGAGGTGCCGAGAGCGTGAGCAGACTGGGAAGCAGGGAGTAGAAATAGAATTGGAAAGTACTCTCCTGGGTTACTTTTCCAGCTCTCTGAACTTCAAACAGTCAGCGTGAATTGGCCTGGATTGTATTTTCACCCAATGTATAAAACCAAAACGTTCTGAAAATGAGTGATGAGGTATTACTGCAATCATACTCTGAAATCATATGCCTGTTTACCTGGGCCGTGTGGTGTGAGTGATGCAGTAAGACTCACCAGGTTGAGGTTTCTAGACACACAAATGTCTTCCCTGTAGGTTTCAGCACTTCTCTTGTTCTTGTCTTGACTTCCAGCAACAGGCAGCATCAGGAAAAAACAGTGGATTTGTTTTTTGTTTTTTTTTATTTTATTAAAAGTATTATTCAAGTGTTTGTTCTTTGCTAGTGAACACTACTGAAGTAAGGCAGTTTTATATGATTAACAGGCAGAGCTTTCCTTATGGGATAAAGAGGCTTCAGAAAACAGACTTGCTTAAAAAGTTACTTGCAGAATATCACGTATCTGGTTATAAAACTATCTAAATAATAGGACTAAGCCTTTGGCAGACATTGATATGACGAGTGACATTCATCAGTTGTAATGAACTTGCTGATTCCATAAGCATTGCCATATACGACAGCGTCTCTTAGCTCCGGGTTGGCCAAGTTCTGGCTTTTGAAGCAGAGCCAGCACCCTCTGAGAGAAGGATGGGCTATAGGACTCCTTACATGCAACTGGTTCACATTCATCTTGGTTTGTTTGCTGTAAACCCAACAAGGGCAGACTTACGCTAACCCAGCTTTCCTGGAGGACTCCAGTTCAGCTCTGGAAAGGTGGTTCAGCATTGAGTAGCTGCATGGGACTCAAGTGTCTGAGCAACCTGAGAAACCTGGGCCTGAGACACCTTGGAAACAGGAGGAGGAACGTGTTTTTAGCCGAAGTCTGTTTACGTAAGATTTTTTTATAATTGTGATTGGGAGGGTGCAAGAGTGAGTTTGAAATGTCTTTTTAATGCGCGTAGATAGAAAGTCAGCATGGAGCATCCTCTCTTTTGGACCCGGTACTCCCTCAGATGCCTGGCAAGTCTGACGGCGCTAGCATAGTCATTTGATTTGGAAATAAATTGGGATTTGTATTCGAAGACAGCTGAAGCTCAGTTTTGTACCGTTCCTTGCACTTCTTGCTCCGCATTGATCCTGGCTGGCAGTTTGTCCAGGCTGTGTCTGTATTTCTGACCTTGTGAATTACCAAAGAGAGCTCATTTCCTTGGCCCTTGCTTCCAAGGCAGTCTGATAAAGTATTATTAGGTGAATTTCCATACGTCAGTTTCTAAAGTATTAGTTTCTTTGGCTAACAAATCTGATTATGTTGGCTCATATTCTTCATTGGACCAACGTTTCTTGCCTTCTTCCTAGAGAGCTGATCTTACAGCTATGCAGAGTATGTCCTGAGGGGACTGAACAGATATCAGTGACGAAACTGAAGGTTTATCCATGGTAACACACATGTGATAATGTTTTGGAAGGGGGAAGGAGATAATTGTGTTTTCATTTCTACTCTTCAGAGCGCATGCATCTCAAATCCGTTATGAAACAGATGGCAGGATCTGTAATTGAAGTGCTCTGTATGTCTTCAGGCGAATTGTACAGGAGGTGAAGGTGCTGTGGGGTATGAGTGAAGCAAGATAAAATAAAGTCAGTTCCTCTGGCCAGGATGATCTGGAGATTATTTTTTTACTTGAGTTCATGCATTGAAATAACGAATTTACCTACGTCAAGCCTGTGGATGGCGTTGGTGGAGCCAGCAGCTCCTGAGGAGGTTGCTAAGCTTGTTTTAAGTGAGGTGAGTTGGGCAAAGGCAGCCTGCCCTGTGCAAAGCCAGCAGCAGCGGAGAGCTTGGCCTTGGCTACAAAATGTACCCATAAGGCTGCGTAAATACACGGGGTGCCTGAAGCAGCCGCTGCTTATGGGAACCAGTGGAGGGCAGTGGGTGAGAGGGACCGAGGTCAACCAGCTCGTGCCAAAGGAGACGCCCGTGTGAAGCTGCGCTTGGACACCTTCTCTGCACGCTTTGTGTAAACTTGCACTGTAGACCGGCAAAATTGGAACTGGTTGGGAAATATTTACAAGCAGTCCCGGATAGAAAGTGCTGATTTGCTGAAAGGGAACTTCATGAGCCCGGGATGCCTGTATGTGTGCGATGGACCCTTTTTCCCTGCGGCACGGCGATGCCTGCAGGGCACTCAATCCCTGCTCTGAACCAGGCGTGCCATTACTCCAAAGTGGTATGCTTCTCTTTGCTGTCACTAGTATACTGATAGATGACCTTCCAACCCAAACTTATTCTTTGATTCTGTGATTCTATAATTCGTATAAATAGCTGCATATTATGGTAAGAAACTCTGTAGCCGGCAATTAAAAAAAAATAATTAAAAATAATCAGCATCCCATGCAGGAGAATTGTTTGTAGTCCTTGCTCTGAGTTGGGCAGAACAGCTGCTTTGTTTATCAGGCAGAAAATCTAGATAATGCTTTCTTAGGATGCAGAACAAAATGTTACTTTTTTCATAAGCCTTTAACTCCCAGCCAGTGGTACCACTGTCCTGCTGATACTGGAAGAGTACCAATTGCTGCCTGACATGGTTTTAATAAGATGCAAACAGCAGGCAGGGTTTCTCCAACAGAGAGCAGCCTTGCATTTAAAAAATGAGAGACTCGTCTATTGTGGAGAAGTGCTGTTGTGTCTGCTCCTCCTGGGTTAGGAGTGAGAGCAGCTACCAAGGAGCTCTTGATTTTAGAAAAACGTATTTTTGGTTTTCTAAACAGGCCCGCTCCCTTCTTATCCCTATTCCTGGCTGAATCTCCATCTGCAGAGAGTGGATGAGCTTGTTGTGAGGCTGTTAAGTTTCTGACTGCAGCTTGGCTTCTCGCTTTTTACTTCATCTTCGTGAGTGCTTTACAGTGGCTTCTCGCTGCGTGTTGGTGCGGTGCCTGCGGAAGTTGTCCCCAGCTGTCCACTGAGGACGCCGGGAGGCATCGACATGGTGTGCCTGGCAGCCTGTGAAGCACATCCCCACCTGGCCGATTGCATTTTCTCAAAGATGAGGAGTTTGTACGGTTCAAACAGCCCAGCTGCCAGCCTCCGCGTGTGCCTGCTCGCAGTTAGCGCGCATACATCCATGGGGCAAAGACCATCGCTCCCTTTGCGCTTAAAAGGGACCCCTGGACCGCTTCAGCCCACAGGCTGAGCAGGTGTCCCCAAAAGCAGAGTTTCATCCCTGTGTCCTACCCCTTTGGGCCATCCCATGCTCGCAAAATGAAGCTGGATGCCCTGCTGCTCGCTCAGCGAGGCGGGTGGTGGCGGGCAAAGCCAAGCCGGCGGCGCGGTGTGGCAGATTATCTCATGTAATTTGTAGACAGGTGTCCCCTGGACTCTGGGTTGTGCTTTGGTTTTGTGTTTTGTTTTTTTTTCTGGGCTAACAGGCAGACATACAGCCAGGTAATATTTTGCGGGAGGTGGGAAGGGGAGAGTGGAAGAAATGATTCTGAATTATGTAGATCTTATTAGACCTTAAGGAAAAATACCTTCAGGATTTTTAATGCTCTTAATAGATTTCCATTTGCTTGAGTGGAGAAGAGCTCAGGTGGATTTCTTAAAATATTTAGATGATCAGTTTAGTTTGATTAAACACTATGTGGTCTGCTACAGAAGAAAGTTGCCATGATGGAAAACATCTCCCCTTCTGAGACCAATTAGTCTGTGCTGAGATCAATTAGCAGTGCTGCTGAGATGGTTCAAGGGAAGGAGTCGGACACCGGCGTACCTCCAGGCTCTTAGCAGGGCTGCAGGGGAAAAGAGTAGGAATAGATGGTAGCACGCAACTGGGGGGACTTGCAGGAACGTTATTGCTTTTGCTGCTGCATTCTGGGACTGCTGGGCCAGGATTGCTTTTGCAGACCTTTCCACTCCATTTGCTCCAGCGCTGCTGTCGAACCCATGACTTGTTCCTTGTTCCTATTCCAGCACAAAACAGCTCTTTGGAAAGGGTTTTTCCCCACAGCAGAGCCGTGCTGTGGCTGTCAGCCGAGGCCCCTGCCTGTACCTCGCGGCACACCTCCTCTTCCCACCCACAGCGCCTTTACCATGCTGGATGAGAAGGCGTGGAGATGAAAAGCATCCCAAACTGCTCCTGAACATCTCCGGGTCCTGTCATTTCAGGTGGCTTCAGAAAGGTGTGTGCAGGGACCCGGGGCTGGAAGGCCACTGGGCCACTGGGCAGCTGTGGCTGTTGGGTGCTTAATAACCAGTAGGGAGGACTCTGCTGGAGCTGTATAGTCTCTGTAAGAAGAAGCTGTGTCTCCAGAAGGTATGCACTGATAACTGAGTCTTTTGGAGCTGCCAAGGCTGTGTGTAGCTGTTACGTTTGGAAGGATTGATCTGTGCATGAGAAAAATTTAAAGGACTGATGCTGGCAGAAGCCTTGCAAAGTGTTAGAAGACGTGGAGGGTTACATGCGGGGGAAAAAATGCAGCAAGCTTTTTTTTCTTTAACGCCGCGGACTCCTTTTAACTGTTCTATTGTATTTGTGTCACTGAAATAAATCTTTCCAATCATAATCACTATGACGTTTAATTTTTCTAGACCAGGGAATTGAATGGCACTTGCAAGTTGCTCCTCTGCCTCTTTTCTAATGCAATTAAGGACTAGCTGGGGTTAGGTACCTTTCCAGCCAGAGGACAACCGGCAGGTGACTGGAGTGATCTGTTGTTCAGCTGCTCTTGTATTGTCTGACTCCAGTAAACCATCACGGCGTTGTGGAATTAACAAACACTGCCCTTTGCGGGGGGTTTCTCATTTTGGCACCCCTGAGCCACGCTGCATTTCAATGTAGCTGCGCACTTCCCAGTTATGGTTGCGGAAGGCAATGCAGAGGTCTGGATGCTTGAGATACAGCTCATTACCCTAATCTTTCTGCATCTCTGTCATGTTGACCGTGAGCTACAGTGGGCTTCAGATATTTAGAAACTGAAGGGTTTTGGTGGCGCTGAAGGGGACAGGTTTGGTGGCTGTCCCTGGGATGCCCCCAGTCCTGCAGGTACAAACCTGCAGGAGAAACCACCTATAGCTGCCTGTGTCCAACCCTGACCTAGATGCTGACATTTCTTTAGGTAGTTAATGCATTCAGGATCGCGGTAGACTTTTCCTCTCCTCCAAACAAATCTAAATTTTCATGTAATGATGAATCCATCGTACTAATTACAGCTGCGGGGGAAGGTTAGCCCTGTCTGCCGACAGCTCATCCGCATTGCTGAGGCAGAGGTCAGACTCAGGAATAATTTAGGTCTGTATTTAATCACGGTAGCAGTTCTAGGCTTTATTATTATAACAGCACAGACAGCCTCCATTAATTCACATTGTACTGCTGTGCCTGTCGCACGGGGGCTTGAGGCTTCCACGCTCAGCAGCTCCTCGGGCTGCGTGAGGCTGCCTGCGGATGGGTGATATGGGGAGCGGGCTCCGGGCAGAGATTGTTGTTTTGGGGGAAGGAAAGAACGCTTAAACCAAATGAAAATGGATGAAGGTCTTCTGAGGTTTGGGACATCTTATTAGTATTTAAAAATAGAGCTCCTAGCTCTGCAAAGTACCGAGTCGTGCTGTGCATCAAGTCATTTTGCTGCAGGCTTATCTTTGCCCTGAGTGGGACAGAATAAAATTACTGTGACTGCATTATGCCATTTTATTTGTAAATAAAAATAGGTAGGCGACTAGTGACTTTGCTATAAGCAGCGTAGATACCTCCTTATTAATAATTAAAAAAAAAGAAAAGACACTTCACCCCTGAAGCCTGCATTTCTAAGGAATTATAAGAAGGTCAGAAAAGTCTTGCACCTGGCACAGTGATGTTTGTGTGGTACAGCGCTGATGCTCCAGAAGTGATGGAGACGTTTTCTCCTCGACTTACCCCTTCCCTGGGTTACTGCCAGAGCTCTTCCCGGGCTCCCTTCAGCAGAAGGTCAAATGCGGGTGAATGGAGGGAGATGCCCCAGGAGATGTTGCAGCTTTGCGCTGCCTCTGTACTGGGCTTTGTCTAAAAAGCACCGAGCCCTGAAGGAAGGAATTTGCCATAGATTTGCAAACTTGACTGAACTTACAACTTTAGTTCCCCAGAAAGATACTGGAAGGTTGTTCTGCACCCTGCATGGCAGGGACAGCCCCGTCTTCGCTGTGAAGAGCTCTGTGCAACGTTGTCTGCTGCTGCTGAAACCTGGGGGTCTAATGGATAATTTTGGATGAAGCTGGTAGGGAAGTTGTGTATGCGTCTGGGTAACATGCATATATAGTGTCACATATGTGTTCCTTTCTTCTATACCCTCTTTCCCTGTTCTGAAATGTGTCCCCTGTCAAATGCCTCTGGAGACTCTGCTCTCAGATTGGTGAGTCTCTACGCGTGAAATGCAGAAAAACCTCCTTATCACCCTGTCCGAGACCCTCCCAGGGGGATCCACATCATCCCTTTCTGTCAGATACTTTTAAGAGACAGATCTTAAATATATAAATTCTTAGCAAAAATTCATCTTTGTCCCACTGGTAAGTTCATTAAAACTCCAATACTGAAATACTGAGGAGCAAAGAAGAAACCAGAGGTGTTAATTAATAGCTTGGAGCTAATTAAAAATCTGAATCTGGTGATCCTTTGAAAACAGTTCAACTTTCTGTGCTGGGTGCTGCCTCATTTCAAGGCAGATGATACCAAATTCTCACAAAGTGACTAAAACTGGCGAAAGTGGTCATTGTTCCATGTGCTATTGGAGATGCAGCATTCAGGTGCCCAGCCAGCATGAGTCTTCCCAACCTAAAAAAAATCATAAAATATGTGAAAACTCCGCTGAGGGATTTTTTGCCTTTGATTGTAGAATTGGTGATTTATGCTCAGATCATGGACCAGGACTAGGTTTTCTAAAACATGAACGTGATAATCGAGCGCACTCATATGGCTGCAGGAGGAAACCCTGAAGTTCTTGTTACTTGTGGCACCAGTTATGCAGCAAGACAACTTTCTGAATCTGTGTCACTTTCACCAATAAAAAAATAGTTATTGGTATCACAAACAGCAAAGACAATAAAACATCAATTCACAGTCCAGATCCTTATTCTCATAATTTCAAAGGATGCAAATTATTTTAAGGAAATGGAGAACTGACTTTTGCAGGAGATGCTAACCTTTTCTTCCCCACATCCCCCAGAACTTTCTCATGAAAATTCTTTAAATACTTTGCACAGTCAATTTAAATTGTTCTTATAACAATTTATGGTGGTTCGGTCTGGTGCAGCAAAACACACATGTGGGCATTTTGCTAAGTCACTGTAATGGTATGAGACACGGGATTATGCTTGGTTTGGAGATCATGTATGTGACTCCACTTTTTGCTGGGTTGAAGTTTATGATGGCATCAATGAATGCATCAATGAATGCAGGTGAGACTTTCCACGTATTATGCTGGCTGCCTGCAGTGCTGTGTCAACCTCGTGAGTAAAAGGCTGCTGGTCTGGTTTCTGCTTGATTTAGGGTCTTGCTCGTTTATCAAAAGTCATTTTGAGCCAAGAGTTCGAGGCTGAAGGAGAGGAAGGGTGCTGCTGGCCATGGCAATATGCACTCCTGTGCCCCAGTGACTTTCTGCACAGCAGAGCCCCGAGAGCTTTTGATTGCAGTCAGTGAAGGTACAGTCCACGGTGCAGTCTGCTCTTGGCCACAATGATGGCATAAAGCAAACATCTCAGGCAAACACAGGTGTCTCTGGCAAATGCAAGCAGAAGATCCAGCATCAGTGATGCTGTAAACACCATGTGGCACGTGCTGCTCTGGTACAGCAGTAAGTAGCTGTAATACAGAGGCAGCAGTAATATGGTCAGAAATGTGCTGGGCTTTTGTGGTTGTCTAAGACTCATGCATGATGTTGATTCTGGAGCACGTGGAAAATTTACCCTCATCCACACTGTAGTGCTAAAGAGGGGCAGACCTGTGAAGTTCCTGAATGTCAGAGCTGAGATGTCTAAATTTCATGAGGATGGAGAAAGAAGTAAGTGAAAAGATGCAAAGAAGTCTGTGTGACATTCTTAAAATGGCAGGTCAGGGAGATGCCCTTTGAGCTTTTGAGTGGATTTGGCTGAAAGCACTCCAGAAGGCAGCAAGGAGGTTACCAAAAACTGAGCTGAGGTTCTCCAGGCTGAACAGCAGTGGGTGTGATCAAAGCGTGAAGCTGGTTTGAAACGCTCTCTGAATATGGGACTGAGGATGCCAGGTTCACGAACAACATTTTGTCATAGTAATTTGGAAGTTTACCATAGTCTCTGCAGACTTCAGCTGCTGAACTTCATGGCATTTTGCTGTCATATTTGATATTTGCTTTTTTTTTTTACTGTAAATATTTAATTTTCCAGTGTGATTTTGTGAACCAGTTGCCCTGGACTCAAGTTGATATTTTCATTAGACTATTCTGATAGCAAACTAATGGGAATTAAACCCCAAACCAAATATATGATGCATAGTCGTACTATAACAAATTATATCTTTAAAGCGTATTAGACTGTTGTAGACAGATGGATTTAGTGTGGTTTGTATGTCGATTTTATACACAGCAACATTAACTGATATTATCTGTGTTAGCAGCTTCTGGATGGAGTTGCACTTCAGAGAATGTAATGCAGAAAGAACTGGAGGGTTTAGTATTTGCTTGCAGAAAGACTGATATTTAAGTGACATCTTTCCCATGGTGTTTAATCCCTGCCTAACACCTGCTGCCCGCAAAGCTTCGGTTCTGATGCTGGTGCCATAGTTCTCTACAAAGTATGCAAGATCAGTACAGAGTGCTGGTATTTCTGTAAATGGGTTTTAGTTATCTGCTATGAAGAGGTTGAAAAGTCACTGAATTAGACTCTGGAAGAGCTGTTCCTAGTCTTACAGATCATTTGAGTGTGACATTCACTTTTTCCAAAAAGGCAACTACCTGAGATGAAAATTTTAAGAATAATACAGCTTTTGTATCTTGAATAAAAAGAGATAAATCTGAATAACGTTTTTAAGTTAGAGACAAACCTTTTCAACTTTTACAAATGTATTGAGTTGCAGTTGCGAATTGTGCCGGCAGCTTGCTTGTGTGGTTGGAGCAGATACTCAGTGCTGGAAACCTGGAAATGTGTTTGGGAACTTGAGTTGCAGTCAAAGGTCTGTTGGCAGTAGCAATACTATTGTATTTGCTTCCACTGAGCACTGAGGTGAGAAAGGCTGTTTTCAGCAGCGAGGTTTTCTGAAGTATGAATGTCATGTCTTGAGCGATGATGTGGGAAAGCGAAGCCGGCGTGACAGCTCTGTTAAGCTCTGCTCACAGCGTGGGCTGAGCTATGGCAGCGCCAGGCTCTGCCCCACTGGGACATCAGCCCTGGGAAATGGTAATTAAAACATCCCTATGCCGGGCTGTCTGTCTGACGTAGGCTATTTCAG